>KK076499.1:0-371229 GCA_000587855.1 Mucor irregularis B50 | reverse complement strand
GTTATTTCAGCTCTGTAATTTTAAGTTTGCTCGGTAGTACAGGCTATGAACTGATTTAACTCCGAAATTCACTCAATTTTTCGCTGGTCGTGTAGAGTTTGCTGTGTTTCGCGATCATTTTATAAAAGAAGAAATGAGAGATTAATTGGCCAATTAGAAAGGGAGGATCTTATTCAGTTACGATCGAGTTTTTTACAAACTCATTGTTCCACAGTAAGGGTCCTTTTACCCGCTTTTGGTATCTTTTTTGAAGTTGCTCTATACATGATTTGATGTTTCCCGTATTCCTTTTTTCATCGATTGATAAAATAATAGTATCCGTGAATGCTAATTTTTGGTTCGCATTCCCTTCGACAACAATGCATTGAGCCGTTGAGTGATTTCTTTGAAACGGGTGGCATAGGCATCTTGAGGGAAGTACGTAATGGATCTCATATGTAGTTGTCTCGTCCATCATCGAAAACTTGAGTGTTAACAATATATACATAGATATTTTGTTGGCGATGCGTTACTCATTTATAACATATACTAAATATAGTTGAGATCTAATACCTCTTGCAGCACAATACGTACCATCTTCTACTGTATCAGCTTATCTTGGCATTAATTTCAACATAGACATATGCCAAAAGTTTGCTTTTTACTTGCCTGAAGTACTCTGTACATAATGCTTTTGACTTCATTAAGCTTGCTGTCTGGAAATATTTGTGACAGGGAGCAAAATCCTCTTTAAGCCAAAAATTCCGTTTAAACAAAAGGACGCGGTACCATACTTACAGACATTGACTCCCTCAGCCAAAAGGTATTTTTTCCCTCTAAGCTTTGCTAATGTCGAGATCACTTATCACTATGCGGCTTCATATATTCCTTAACAAACCGTGTAGCGAGATAATTTAACTGTTTTATTTTAAAACAAATCACCTTTGTTCTGGGCTCTCACACACTCTCCCTCTAAATTTAGATACATATATTTTTTATGGTTTTGGTTTCATTCAACAACGCGTTTTTTTGATGTGCATATTCATGTCTGTAGTTCTTCTTTTTAGTTCAAAATATTGTAAGCGACTGGGAGGGAGGTAAAAAAGGCAAAAACGATCGCTTTATGCAGAGAAAAATGCACCCACCACACAAATCTATCAGTTGTTGTCGTCGTAAAAATACACTACACAAAAAAATTGCTCGAAAAGACGTGGAATTACCATAAAGTACAACAATACAACAATGATGATCACGGTTGTATCATCAAATACATACTATGCTTTTACTCAACAAAGTCCATCATGACAATTTGTTTGTCTTTAGTATTGAAAGGATGACTGGTGGTTAATAGATATTAAAGCTTACAAAGACCTTTCGTAAAACCTTCTGAGACCGTGAGAAGAATTTGTCAAAAAGGTGTCTTGAAATGTATTACGGAATAAGCACGCCTTATGTAATCTGTTATGTTGATGCCAACAAACCTTCACTGCGTCTCTCGTTGTTGAGTGACTAAGGTAGCTCTTTTTTCAAAGAAGAGTAATATTAGAGGATTCTGGAAGCAAATAACTCTGAAACGAATACAATATTTTATTTGCAAAATTCAGTCATAAATGATTCCTTTCCAAATTCATGTTCAATGATGAGCTTTTTCTTGTCTCGACTCTTGTATCTGCTTTGAAGCTCTTCGAATCCATCATAAAGGAAAATGGGATTAGAAAAGCGAATGTACAGATCGAAAAATCTACATACCGATAAATAATTGAGACACTCAATTAATCGAATGGCATCCATGATATTTGTTGTGTTTTTTGGCAATCTAAAGTACTTGACGGTCGTCGCCAAGTAGATGCCTTCTTCGACCAATTTCATTTCAATCATCGAGCATTCGAAGCCTTTAATTTATCATAGAACTTTTAGAAAATATATAAATTGAGAACCAAAATAACACATTACCTTCGCAAAGAACGCCGAAAGACACAGGAGAAGCGATGTTTAAAGCGACTTGATAGTCCAACGAAGCTTTTAATTGCTTGAGGAATTTGGCAAAATCATCTTCCTCTTGATATTTGCTTGCTACGTTTGGCCGCTTGACTTCAAAGTAGACACAGTCGATCACTCTGTGTCTATCTTTGAGGCCTATTTTAATGTCTGGCTACTTCTCTGATTTCTTGTCAAACCCATTATTACTTATTTTTGCACAAAAAACTGTAAGCTGTTTCTGATAGAAATCAAGTAAATTTTTGAGATACTTACATTGAGTAGACAACATTGGCATTTTTTAACAGCGTTTTTCTAACAAAAGGCATAATGAATTTATCCATAAATGTTGCTTCTGACCTCACGTTGATTTCTGGAGCAATTTTAATAAATTCTAATACAGCATCTTTGAAATGTGTATCTATTGTACTTTTAGGACTGAATTCAATGCCTTCAATACTTTCTCTTTGGTCTATATTCTAAATGTTTGTATAAGGACATTAACGACACATTCATTACTCGCACAGAATAGATAACTTACATCAGACACAGCTTTGCACCAGCAAACAGCATCCATGGAGAATGCTTTCACTTTAATACTTCTATACGAGTGTTCATGAATTTCATCCTTCATATTTTCACAATAATCGATGATGCAACGAAGAATGTTATCAAACATGTTGACCGGGTTGACATGAGAAAGAGGGCTATTCAAGGATTTAGTAAGTCAAAAAAGATTCCACAAACAAAGTTTGATACATACAGAAGTTTGACTGGATTAGTACCATTGACTTCCTCAGCAAGAATGATGCTTCTCATTCGCAATTTGTTGAATACTTTTGTCATATTCCCTTCGTTGAAAGCAGCTACAATATTATTGACGCTTAATGACTGCGATTGGGCATCTCTTTTAAAGCATATTACATACCTTTGTCTTTGGCTCCTAGTCTTTTTCACGTTTCCATTATTGTTGGCGATGGCTTTGCTTGCCTCCCTGTCGTTCCCTTCATGGATATTGCCGCTGGATTTGCGACACTACCATTGTCACCAGTAATTTGTGTTGATGGCTATTAGCGAGTACTACGTCCATTTCACGTGTAGAATTCAGAAATAGCAAGCACTAGGTAGGTACACGGCCTTCTTTCCCTTTCCTCGGTAACGTTTTAGCTGCCAGAGATGTGTACATACGTTTCTTCTTCTCTAAACCTATCCTCCGGAAACAGAAGAGCCACTGTTGCTAAAGTTGTCTTTCAGCCGTGAAAGTGGACACAAAGGAACATGTAAATGCCAGGTAGGGATGATATACGAGCTTCTTGTATGTGATAAACTGACTACATATATAGTAAGACGCAAGTTCCAACTGTAGACTCTGATACACTTACCAAGGCATTCGATTTCAATAATTTCACCCAGTCATCTTCTTCTTGGGACTTACTTGTGATGTTTGGTCGCTTGAATTCAAATTTTTTCCAATATACTGATTTCTGTCTACTTTGAAGCCAATATTTTCGTCATTGAAAAATTGCGTAAGCCACTATTGATAAATATTGAAATGAATTTTTTAAATGCTTACATCGATTAAACAACATTGGCATGAATAAGCAACGCTTTTCTTACAAAAGGCGTGATGTATTCGTTCGATATATTTCAAGACAACATCTTTGAATTGAGTATCAATCGCGCTTTCTGGGCTAACTATCACGCCATCAAAAAGTTTTCTTTGATCAATTATCTACACGTCCACATTTAGGCGTTAGCGGAATATTGATTTTCCATACAACAGTGATAACGTACGTCTGATAATTGTTTGCACCAATACATTATGCTAATTGTTCCCATAATGATGTCGTTGTATGCGTAGTCGCAAATTCAATCTTTCGTACTTTTACGGTAAGTTGTGATACATCGACGATTAAAACAAGACTACGGGGAGGTGTAAGAGAGAAAGAGAGAGAAAGAGAGAGAGAGAGAGAGAGAGAGAGAGAGAGAGAGAGAGAGAGAGAGAGAGAGAGAGAGAGAGAGAGAGAGAGAGAGAGAGAGAGAGAGAGAGAGAGAGAGAGAGAGAGAGAGAGAGAGAGAGAGAGAGAGAGAGAGAGAGAGAGAGAGAGAGAGAGAGAGAGAGAGAGAGAGAGAGAGAGAGAGAGAGAGAGAGAGAGAGAGAGAGAGAGAGAGAGAGAGAGAGAGAGAGAGAGAGAGAGAGAGAGAGAGAGAGAGAGAGAGAGAGAGAGAGAGAGAGAGAGAGAGAGAGAGAGAGAGAGAGAGAGAGAGAGAGAGAGAGAGAGAGAGAGAGAGAGAGAGAGAGAGAGAGAGAGAGAGAGAGAGAGAGAGAGAGAGAGAGAGAGAGAGAGAGAGGAAGCAAAGATTATAAGTATCAGCGAAATAGCTTTAGTCAAAAATTAATAAAATTATTGTCAGGCTGACGTCGTACTATTTACTCCTGATATACACAATTTGCCCATGAACGTTGCTTCGTGATCGCAGTAATATCAAGCAACGTTCATCACGAATTCCAAAACGAGCTTATTGAGAGGAATATCGAATGCATCTCCAGGATTATAAGCTGTACTTTTGATTTACCTGTATATTTCCAGGAGTAAATGGTGTTACTAATATGCATACTCGACCAATTGAATAATTTTACAACGGAGATACTTTACATCCCACATTAGTTTGCAATAACATGAAGGTTTTACGTACGATAATATTGCTGCTTTTAATGACTTCGAGGGCAATAAAGACTGCGCCATTCCGAAGACGGAGATAGTAAAATATGAGTGAGCTAAAAGTACGTAATTGCAATAAGGATCTGCGTATACCGTATAATATCTATAGTCAATTTAGTGATGCTGGAGCTATTCATAGACACTTCAAAAAAACCTCTGGCTATTCCGTCACTAAAGTGAAGCATAAACGTGAGCGACGCTGTCGTTTGGGATATGAACATTCGTGGTTGTACCTGTGCCTCCAAATCTAAAGCTAGCCACCTTTGTTTCCTTTTCCTGCGGTCTGAACCCAGAAAATGTTTTGGTCTAAAGCCCATACAACAGGGTAAACCTTTAGTGCGAGTAAACAAAAAACTGCTACATTAATTGTGTATGTAGAACTTTATTGTATACCTGACACATGTTACTACTTCTTTCAGATACGTACATAGGAGGGCTTTTGTCTTTTATAGACAATTGAAATTCATTCAGACTTGTACCATCCAGCTTTTTCGTTTGTCTATGTCTCAACGTGAAATGGTAGAAAGTTTTTTTTTTAAGTTCAGAAAAATTCAGGGAGAAGATAATAAGTAGAAATGGTTGCTTTATATAAAAATCAATACACTTTCGCACACACATCTATCACTTGTTTTCATCACAAAGGGGTACGTGCTGCACGAAACAACAATAGATTGCTCACAACTATCCATTATTTATGTATGTAGAATTAGAGCAAACACCATAAAGTGCGATTAGAGGTGTAATAATACAGCTATGAAGATCACGACCCTCTTATTATTACAAACGGCAACACATACTATTTTCATACTCAACAAGTTCTACATATAACACTATTTTTGTCCTTACTTTCGAAAAAACGACTGTTAATTCAATGATTCGATGTGAATGATGATTTTTTTAAAAATTATAAAGACCTTTCGTGATACACGCTGAGACCATAAGAATTTTTTTTGTCATAATGTATTCATGCTTCTTGAAAAAAACACACACCGTAAACTATTGTCTGTTATACTCGAGGTGCAAAAGAACTAACTGCGTCTCTCATTGTCGGGTACCTAAAGTAAGACTATTTTCTTAAGGGATATAAGAGAAGTTTGGAAGCGAATAACTTTAAAATAGATACAACATTTTATTTATACAAATTCAGTGATAAATGACTTCTTCACAAATTCTCAATCGTCATCTTTCTTTTAACGCGACCCTTGTATATACTTTCGAGACTTTCCAGACTTTCCAGACCGACCTAAAAGAGAATATGATTAAAATAGCGAATACACAGATTGAGGAAATATACATACCGACAAATATTGAAAACACTCAATTAATCGAATGCATGATATTTGTTGTGTTTTCTGGCAATCTAAAGCTTTTGATTGCCATTGCCAGGCAAATACCATCTTCGACTAATTTCATTTCATACATCGTGCAATCGAAGCCTTCAATCATCCCAAGAAATTTTAGAAAATATATAAATTCAGAACCATAAGAACATATTACCTTCACTATATGATGCAGGAGTAGTGATGTTTAATAATACCTGAGAATCCAAAGATGACTTCAATTGCTTTAAAAATTTGGCGAAGTCATCTTCCTCTTGGTATTTGCTCGGTATATTGGGTCTTTTGACTTCTAAGAAGATGCAGTCTATGGACTTTTGTCTATCTTTAAAGCCAATTTTCACATCAGGTTTCTTCTCGGATTTTCTGTCAAATCCATCATTGCTATTATGTTGCACAAAAATTGTAAGTTATTATTCATAATTAAGCATGTAAATTTTTGAAATACTTACATTGAATAGACAACATTGGCATGATTAAGCAATGTATTCCTCTTAAATGACATCAAATACTTATCCATAAATGTTGCCTCGGAGTTAGTGACAATATCAGGCGTAGTCTTCATGAACTCCAAAACAGCATCTTTAAACTGAGTATCAACTGTGGATTTCGGGTTGAACTCAATGCCATAAAGAGGTTTTCTTTGATCTACGTTCTACACTTTTACATTCGCATGTTAGCGGGACATTGATTTTTTATGTAGCAGTGATATCTTACATCTGATAATTGTTTGCACCAATACATAGCGTCCATGCTAATTGTTTCCATGTTGATGCCTTTCTATGCATATCATAGTCGTAAATTCGATCTTTGGCATTTTCACAGCAGGTAGTGATACTTCGGTGACTGTCATACATATCCACTGGGAATACGTGTGAGAGAGACTATTCAAGGAATGCATCAATCAAAAATATTCCACAAACAATCCACCGTCGCCAGTAAGGCCAAGCCGATGAGCGTTTGATAGTGCTCTGTGCCACTGAGTTTATCCAGAATGCAATTAATGCAGGGAACAAATTCAATATAAGAAAATCCATGATAGAGGAAATATTAAAAAAGAGAGAGTAGAATGAAACACGTTTGTGGTCAATATTTATAGAAATATAAGCTGATTTATCACGAAAGAGCCCAAAAAATGATTTATTATCGACAGAACAATCAAGATGGACACTTGCCATTATCTTGATATTTTATTATCCAATCTGCGTGGATAGAGATTCCCCCTCACTAATACACTTGAAGGATACAAAAAGTTTATCCTGTCATAAGTTTACAATGTTTTCTACACAACTAGCTTAAAATCTTTTTAAATTTAGCCAAGATGGCAATGTTCTTTTGAACCATCATACACCCAGAACAGTAATTTTGAGCGTTCCTTCTTTTTTTCTTTTCTCCATTTACCAAGGCGTATTCATACTCCGTTTAAAACGCCAAAAATTGTTTGTTGTAGCTTTTAACAGTTTAACTTACTTTGTCGACTGATACTCTGCTCATCAAAGAAACGATGTAGCGCCAGCGAGGTAAGAATTTAATTTGTTCATAATTATACTCTTGAACCATCTAATCCAGGCAATTTTATCTGTTAGGTAACGAAAGTAGATCACCTAGCAACACCTTTCGTGGTGATATGACGAGCCTTATCGTGATGTGGAACAGCTTTATTTTCTCTTACAGCCTTGGCATTTTCTGCTTTTCAAACAAAAAGCACCAACATACTCATGTCAGAATACCACTTAGTATCGAGGTAAGAAGTATATATTCTGATTTTCTCAGGTGCTGACTTGCCGAAAGACTGACTCACGTCCTACAGTAATATGCTTGATAAACCAGAACTACTTTTTTGGGCACGATGGGATTATTTCAAGGCTTTTTGCAAGTTCGGGAAGTCCTCTATGAATATTTCTACGTATTCAATATTGACGGAATTGCTTTCATCAAGCTAATTATCAGCAATAGCTCTTTAAGGGGTTTGAGATGTCCTCTGCAAATATATCCACGTATTTGATATCGGCGGAATTACCCATGAGCTTTTTAGCTGGTAGCTCTTCTCGAAGTGCTTTATATTGGAAAAAATAGATGTTCTACATGACATATGTTCGTGTGATGAGATTGTATTGTGCTTTCATACATAACCAAAAAAAATGATACACACTCTTATTGGAAGTCGCAATTAACGCAGCCAACTGTGGTCAACAAAAATATGTATAAACAACTTGGGTATGAGCAAGGGTTTGGATGATAGAGCTGCAATATGAAAAGGAGTCACGAATGAGGGAAAAGACAGTTTAATCAAAGCGCAGCTCATTTAAACATATCAATGAAATTTACTGTTTTATTGCTTTGGGTCTCAAGGGTTCAATGCCCACCGTCAAGAATGGTAAGATTGGCTTGTGTTAGAGGAAAAGTGCTTATATTGACTTGTGCGTGATTTAAGGTACTGTTACATGGTTAAGGCAAGAGCAACAAAATGTTATTACGCTGATGTCTTCGTTTCCTTCTTTTGGGGTGAGCAATCTGGTGACAAATCACTCTCGATCTTGGAATCTGACGGGATGATGCTTTGTTGCAAGCTTTCCTCATAGACTTTCTTCAAGTTAGCATCCATATCCATAATTAAATCGTTGATTGTCCAAAGTTTTGTTAAAAAACGTGGACCATTTTGTCTCAAGGTCGCAATAGTCAGTGGAACTTTGAATGCTACTTCCACACAAAATAAGTAACTGGTCAAGTTGGGAGTAGATAAGCTGTATATTTAAGACATATCATCTACACAGTCAAGAATTTTGGTAAATTACGAGCTGTGAACGACCTCCGAATTACGGTAAAGAGGTCAACCCTTCGCTTCGCTGCGGGGACTTTTTCGATGTTTAGCAAATTTATGTCTATCTTCCAGATAATGTGCGTGATTGATTTTTTCTAGAGGGCCACTGACTTCGAGCAACGAGATCTCTTGATGATAACGTTTGTGAAAAAAGATCATGTCTATTTTCGAGCCTGCGTTTCTCCTTTCTTCATCGTATATTTTTTGGTTTTGTCGTTTTGCAACACATTTCAGTGATAGCTCCCCACTATAGCAGTTTGAATGAATATTTGTAGTAGATCAACCCGAAATAATTGTAACATTACCATTTTAATCTCAGAAAGGATACCTCTCTTAGGGCGAGTTTATCAGTGGTCTCACAAACAGGCAAGTCCACTCATCTTCACTAACTGGATTGAGATCCTCTTCAAAAAAGTGCTGGTGTTCTCTTTTCTTAAGGTGTTTGCTTTCCCGGTGCTTTCTCCCAGTTGTATATGATTCTCGGCCGAGAGTCCCCCCGAGACATTTAATAAACAAGCGCTATTTCCAGCACAAAGGTAACTATTACTACAAGCAATAATATTGGCTGTTTTAGAGGTAATATTAGCTTTTTGAAATTAAGAGGAATAGTTTGATACTTACTATGCTTTCAAACTCTTTATTATTCGCTTCACTAATGACCTTTCCTCGTCACATAGATTTTCATTATTTCTGAGCTTTGCCTTTGCAGCTTTTAATACAACTTTTAGGTTTGAAGATTCATCCTATCAAAAAAAAAAACTTGCATTAGAAAAAGCGCATTGCATTGGTTTTTCTGTATAAGTGTAATACATTTGTTCCTTTGAGAATGTCTTTTGCTATAATCCCAACTTGATTGTTCTTCTTGTTACTTGCACCCCCATACTTCTGCATAAAAAAACGGGAAATCCCCACCAAGAGCCCGTCTTGTACCATTCGCTTTGTTTTTAGATACAAAATCCAAAATATTGTAGAACAATAGACTTGAAAAGTGTTAGTCTCTATGGCTCACTGAATCTTATAAGTAGTGTACTTACTCCTGTTTAGCGAGTACAGCCTCGTGTTTCAATTTCGATTTAATCATTTTGATTTTATCAGTGTAGATGATAATATTCAAATTATGTAGGCTCTGATTTAAGCACAAAAGGGTTCTAGGACAAAAAATGTTAGTACAGGCCACTACTTTGAAAAAGTTCACTAGCTTTTTACTTTTGCTAACAAGGTGTCGGTCGCTTCGTTATGTTCCTGAAAAAGAAAAAGTCAGATTTTATAGTCTCAATTCGCCTCTATTATTAAGTCTTACTATTTTATACAAATTGTAGAGCTCCTCCCAATCAATTTTGTATAAGTTTTTCACGATATGTACTCCTTGATGAGTTTCGAGGTAGTCGTCAATGACATTTGACCAGTGTTCGCGTCCCAATTGCCTTCTTCAAGAGCAACTCCAATGGGCCCAATGGAGTTTTTAAATAAAAACTAAAATGATAAAATAATTCTATCCCGACTGTATCTTTGGGATGAGTTGCTTGATTAACATGTATTTTAAATTTCATTACTTCAACAAAACAGAACATGTTCATGAGTGGCATCAGCAATGCGTACAAATACACGGTATTTCTGTATACTTGAATTCCAAATAGTTTGATCCCAGACGCATCGGTGGGTACAAGCTTTTGTCGTAAAATACTTTTGAAAATGTATTTTAAATTGGATTTCGTTCCTAATACAATTACATCTCTAGTTCTTTCTAATAGCAAGAGTGAGAATAATTTTTGAGAGTTCGAGCAGGGTGGGGACTTACACAAACCAACATTTGTACCAAGGGCGGGAGCGTACCACATTGTTCGACATCGCTTCGCCAATATGTAGGCGTATTCTTTGCAATTTTTATGCGGTCTTTCAGAAAATGATCGTAGTCTTCTTTCAACATTGGACCGGATACCTCGAGCAATAGGAAATCTAATTCGAACTCTTTTGAAGCGATGATGGCATTAATTGATGCTCCTGATGCCTTTAGGCGAGATTGCTGGGTGCTTGCGCTGATACATGCTAGAATTTCTGCTTCGGGTGGTGCTAGTGTGTAAAGGAGTAAGCCGCTTAGTATATTTTTTATTCGCTTAGGTTGTTGGCTTAATGACTCTAAATGACCCGTCTTGAAACACGGCCCTATTTTCATTGTCTTTTTTTGCTAAATTTTCCTCCTCCTTTGATGTTGCTAGTTTTGTTTCTCCCCACTTGATATTCCGGATGCTCTTTTGACGGTAGCAAGCAGTGATTAAGATTCTGCTGAAATATTTGATAATATTAAGTGTTTGGGCTAGTATAAACGCTACGCAGAGAAATTATCCAATCCACTAAGTGAAGAAAGGTTTTTTGGAAATGCGAAATCAAATCAAGGTACTGATACATACAGACCATTAGAGCACTTTTTCAGTAAAAAGCTGCTTTTGTGATGTGCAGGTCAAGTTTAAGATAATCCGCAAGCCATTCTATGAACTTCCAAGGGTTTCAAAGTCTCGCCTGACTTGTATAATCGATGTAATTGTACTGCATCTCGTGTTATACCCCCGTCTTGAAACACGGCCCTATTTTCATTGTCTTTTTTTGCTAAATTTTCCTCCTCCTTTGATGTTGCTAGTTTTGTTTCTCCCCACTTGATATTCCGGATGCTCTTTTGACGGTAGCAAGCAGTGATTAAGATTCTGCTGAAATATTTGATAATATTAAGTGTTTGGGCTAGTATAAACGCTACGCAGAGAAATTATCCAATCCACTAAGTGAAGAAAGGTTTTTTGGAAATGCGAAATCAAATCAAGGTACTGATACATACAGACCATTAGAGCACTTTTTCAGTAAAAAGCTGCTTTTGTGATGTGCAGGTCAAGTTTAAGATAATCCGCAAGCCATTCTATGAACTTCCAAGGGTTTCAAAGTCTCGCCTGACTTGTATAATCGATGTAATTGTACTGCATCTCGTGTTATACCCGTCCGCATTGGGTCGTCTACCACCTCCCTGTCTAACTCTACGCCGTCTGAAGATAGTAGAAACTGTACTGAGGGATTCCGTGCTTTTCTTACGATTAAGAGTGAACTCGTCAAACAATTCCGCAGCTGCTGCTTTGGAAGCCATCGCTTTCACCAATGCTGTAGAGGACTCTTCTCCTTCGTCTTCTGCTGCTCCCACCGGTATGGAAGTTGATATCCCTCGGGATATCAGCACTAATGGAAGTAAGTATGCTGATGTTGCCGCTCGCCCTCCTGCTCCCGATGCCAAGGTTGTTGCCCATGGTAAGGCTGCCAAGTCCTCTTCCCGTTCTGCTGCTGTTCCTGTTCGTGATGATTTTTCAGCGATCGCTGTCAAATATTCATTGTTTGCGTTTTCAATACTCCGATCTATTTGAATCATCAGATCTTCTTTTACTTCTGGAAGACGTAAAAGTGGTTGCTTAACAAATTCATGTCCAGCAATAAGAGTTCTTTTAGTTCTCTTGGCATATCTTTTTTGAACTTTCTCAAGCTCCTCCTAGTAAAAAACAAAATTAAAGAAAGGAACTTTTCTGGTTCACAACTATACTAACCAACATGAAGTGAAAGCATTCAATAACTCTCGGAATTTCTGAGAGAGACGAAGTTGCATTTGGAAATCGGAACTCTCTCACTGTCGTGGCAAGGTAAATGCCATCTTCGACAAGGTGCATTCGCACGAGAGAGCACTCAAAACCTAAATGAACACAATAAAGAATGTTTATCAAAAATCAGAGACTTGAGATTATGAGTAATAATTACCTTCGCAGAGGACTCCAAATGTCACTGGTGAAGGGATGGTTTCCTGCACTCGGTAGTTTAATGACAATAGGAGTTGTTTCAAGAGCTTGACATAGTCATTCTCCTCTTGGTGGCGACTTGTGATGTTTGGTCTTTTGACCTCGAAGTAAACGACATCAATCGTCTTGTGTTTGTCATTGAAGCCAATTTTGATATCTGGCTTCTTTCCAGATTGCGTGTCGTAGCCATCATTGCTTTTTAAAAAACCGTTAGCCAGATATTAGAGCTTGAAAGAGAATTTGAAATACTTACATTGAGTACGACAAATCAGACTTTCGTACGAAAAATGATCTTACGAAAGGCATGATGTACTTATCCATGAAAGTTGCTTCGGAATTGGTATTAATTCCAGCAATGTTCTCCACCAACTCCAAGACAGCCTCTTTCAACTTTGAGTCGATTTCATTCTGGGGCTTAAACGTGACTTCATGATAGTCTTGGCGCTCATCGATAGCCTACATGTTAGCAACAATAATATTAGCGGCAAACTTCTCATTCGTAACATGCAGATACTTTACATCACAAACTTCTTTGCAGTGATAGACTACCTCTTTGCCAACCTTATTTTTAATGGTATCGGTATATGCATAGTCATATAGGGCAGTTTTTATATCACCATTGTAGTTGGTGATACAACGGTTGCTGTAGAACATGTCAACGGGGAAGATGTGTGAAAGAGAGAGAGCTAATTAAGGATTTCATTAGTCAAAAATACTTCACAAACAAAAATTGATACATACAGAAGTCTTACTGAGTTGATACTATTTACTTCCTCGGCTAAGATTATATTTCTCATGCGGAATTTGTTGAATAATTTTGTCATATTCAACTCGTCGATGAGCAGCTACATTATTTTTAACGTTTAATGAATGCGGTTGGGCATTTGGATCAAATCATATTACCTTCGTCTTCGGTCCCCAATATTTCTCACCGTTTCCACCAAAATACGCTGTTGTTGGCGACGGCTTTGCCTGCATCCCTGTCGCTCCCGTCATGGATATAGCCGCTGGATTTGCGATGCTACCAACATCACCAGTAATTTGTGTTGATGTTTATCGGCAAGTAATACGTCCATTTCTTGCGTAGAATCCAGAAATAGCAAGTACCAGGTATGAACGCGGCCTTCTATCCCTTTCCGCGGTAACTCTTTAGCTGCTAGAGACGTGCACGCTTCTTCTTCCTTAGCCTATCCTCCGGGAAAAGAAGAGCCACTGTTGCTGAAGTTGTCTTTTCAATCAGAAAAATTGACAGAAAGGAGCATGGAAAAGCCGGATAGGGATGATATACGAGCTTCTTGTATGTGATAAACTGGCAACATACATAGTAAGATGCAAGTTCCAAATACAGACTCTAATTCACTTACCAAGACATTCGACTTCAATGATCTCATCCAGTCATCTTTCTCTTGGTATTTGCTCGGTACATCGGGTCTTTTGACTTCAAAGAAGATGCAGCCTATGGACTTCTGTCTATCCTTGAAGCCAATTTTTACATCAGGTTTTTTTCGTCAAATCCATCGTTTCTATTATGTTGCACAAAAATTGTAAGTTATCATCCATAAATAAGCAAAAGAATTTTTGAAATACTTACATCGAATACGCTACATTGCCACGAGTAACCAATGAGTGTCTTACAAAAGGCATCAAGAATTTGTCCATGAAGGTGGCCTCAGATCTCGAATTGCTTTCTGCTCCAAGGCCGACAAACTCGTGAATTGCTTCTTTTAAACTAATATTGATGTCTCCACTAGGGACATAACCACCGCATGTATATCGTGTCCGTCATCCAGAGCCTGAATCGTAATGAAATAATCAATAATAAGACATCATTAATCTAAATTGCAGAAAACTTACATCCAAAATCTGCTTGCAAAAGGACAAGGATTCCAAACTGATCTTCTTAATACTAATATCTTTATATGCGTAATCAAGAATTGTATCTTTTTGATCACAATATAAAGTGATGCAATTTGTGCCGTCAAACTTGTTCACAGGAAAAATATGAGAGAGAGAGCTATTTCAAAATACCATCAGTTAAAGAGTTCGCATAAATGCATAAAAAAAAACTGGTACATACAGCAGGCGAACAGGATTGACATTGTTTACTTCCTCTGCCAAGATAACGTTTCTTGTTCTGAACTTTGATAAAATTTTTGTTATGTCCAAATCGTTGTAAATCAACTGCATTATTCGTGCATCAATCGTCTTGTGTTTGTCATTGAAGCCAATTTTTATACCTGGCTTCTTTCCAGATTGCGTGTCATAACCATCATTTCTTTTCAAAGAACCGTTAGTCAGATATTAGAGCTTGAAAGAGAATTTGAAATACTTACATCGAGTATGACAAGTCAGACTTTCGTAAGAAAAATGATCTTACGAAGGGCAAGATATATTTATCCATGAACGTTGCTTCGGAACCAGTACGTGTTATCTCGGCAGAGTGATAACCGAACGCTTAGATGGCCTCTTTCGGAGGAAGGTCAGTAGGACCTTCAGGGTCGTGCGTGAGACTATTGGTCTTCCCACCTTCTTTTAAGCCTAGTAAACGACTTTCTCACAAATTCATGTTCAATTGTCAGCTTTCTCTTGACACGGTTCTTGTATCGGGAACGAAGATCACTCATTACATTCTATAATTAAAAATAAAATTAATTTAACGAATATATATGTTGAAAATATACATACCGTCGAGTGATTGAAGCACTCAATCAATCTGATGTCCATAAGACACGAGTTGCTTTTAGTCAATCTGAATTTCTTTACGGCCGTGGCCAAGTAGATGCCGTCTTCCACCAACTTCATGCGAAACATGGAGCATTCAAAGCCTTAAATTATCCCAAGATGTTTCAGAAAAGATATAAATTGAGAACCATAAGTGCATATTACCTTCGCAAAGAACGCCAGAAGACACAGGAGAAGAGATGTTCAATTGAACTTGTGTGTCCAACGAATATTTTAATTACTTTCACAATTTCGCGAAATCGTCTTCTTCTTGATATTCACCTGTAATATCCGGTCGCTTCATCTCAACGTAGATACAATCTATCGATTTTTGTCTGTCTTTGAAGCTAATCTTGACGTCTGGCTTTTTCTCGGATTTTTTTTATCAAAACCATCATTGCTGTTATACTGGAAATTGCACAAAAATCGTTAATTATAAGTAAGCAATTAACTTTTTGAAATACTTACATCGAATATATGACATTGTCACGAGTAAGCAATCAATGTCTTACGAAAGGCATCAAGAATTTATCCATGAACGTGGCCTCGGAGTTAGTGACAATATCAGGCGTAGTCTAATAAAGATACGCTAGTGGAAGTGGATAATCGTTAGGAGACGACTTCATATTCTCTGACAACAACGTGTTCTATATAGGTCAGAAGGACTACGCGTGTCGTTGCTTGTGCTTTTTTCAAAGTAATTGCTCATCCCCATGTAGGTCTTGAATGAAGAAATGCCGAAGGAGTAAACCCGTAAATACAACATGTGTTAATCAAGTGCGTGTCATGCCCTACTTTGTTGTCAAAGTAGAGTGGTAGTCAAGAAGACTATTTCTTAATTCAAGCTATTCATAAAGAGAAAAGATTAAAATTCTGAGGATTTTCTGTGTCTCGTCAAATAAATAGCAAAACACTTACTTTCTGGTGATATACTAAGCTGGTGCTTTGCGCGTAAAGTTTTACATGAACAGCATTGGACCCAAGATAAAAAAGATTAAATCATTTCTCAGCTGACTTGAAATCTGCATAAGGTTTTTCTGTTACATCTTGAAAGCAAAACGGGGCTGCGAGATTTTAGCTTTGAGAATTGGATTGATTGGCCTAGATTATGTCAAAAGCAGTCCGCCCGAAATAATCCCCGCTTTCTGCCTTCAAATAGTCTATCACTGACACAATAAAGAAGTTGGACCTTGATTTCTTTCTTTCTTTACTCCTCTTCCTTTACCCCGTTATTTATTTATTTATACCTTACTACTTTTGCCAATAGTCGACAAGTTACTCAAAATGCAGGGCATGGATATGAGTTCACAGGCTACCCCGCCAAATATTAACGAACCTTACGCAAACAATCTTGCAACTATCTTTGCATCAATCATCGCTTTCTTGACAGTTCGCTATATCTTGATCAATTTACACAACGCATGCAAGCGCACCCCTCAATTGAGATTTATTTGGAGATTAACGGACCCTTTTGCATCACGTTACAGAAAACTGGAGAATTTATGCGTCAACAAATTTTCATACAGTCCTTTTGGTGGCGCATGTCCACCCCTCGGTGCATTTTTCTTGGTTTGCGCACTGATATCTGCAACTCTGCCGTTATTATTATTAAATGTTGACCTTGCTGTCAACTCGAATCGTGCTGGATTTTTGTGCTTGGCCACTGTTCCCTTTTTACTCTCTTCAGCTGGTAAAAACTCAGCCATTTCTTTCCTCACTGGTATCTCTTCTGTCAAGATGAACTTCTTGCATCGTGTTCTTGGATTGACCCTTATCATCGGTGCCACTGTTCATATGGCTCCCATGTTATATTCCTGGAATAAATTTCCGACCTTTATGCAATCACAAATGCAAGTGACCAAAGTCCAATATGGTATCGCTGGCTATGCCATCCTTTGTGCTGTCATTCTCGGTAGTGCTTTACCTGTTCGTAAATACTGCTATGAGTTGTTCTTAGGCACCCATCTCTTGGGCATTGTATTTTTGGGTGTCATCGCTATGCACACTCCATACGCCATGCGTTACTTCGTTGTCGGTTTGTTTTGCTATTCATTGAACTTGGTGGCTGTTTGGTTCGTCAAGACATTTATGGCCCAAGCTCGTTTTGAGGTACTCCCTGAAGGCTGTACAAAGATTTCCATTCGTCTTGCTAGTCCCATGAAGACGCATTACATTGGTCAGCATATCAATTTATGTATTCCTGCTATTTCCTCCTTCCAGTGGCATCCCTTCACAATCACCAGCGTTCAACAACAGTACGCCGAACATCAACATTCTATCGAAGTTTGCGTTGTTGCTCGTGGTAACTTCACCCGTGCTCTGTACAACAAGGTTGATCCCTCTCAAGAATTACGTGTATTTGTCAGCGGTCCGTTCGGAAGCACTCATCTCAAATCCATGGATATTTTATCTAGTCATACTTCGGTCATCATTGCCTCTGGTGGATGTGGTGTCACTTTTGGCATGCGTCTTATTCGTGAGTTGACTGATACCCTCGTCGCTTATGAAGACAACACTGATAACGATGATGAGTCCGAAAAGGATTTACTCAATCATTGGAAGACAAAAGACATCTATTTCTATTGGTCTGTTCGCCGCCCTCAGGAATTGGAATGGTTCCGTGAAGAGTTGGAGCATCTTAACCATCTTTATGAAAAGCATACCCAGTTCCCTAAATTCCACCTTACCCTCCATGTCACTGGTGAAAATAGCGCCGCTGCTTTGGAGAGCGATTGTCATAGACCCACATTGGCTGATAACTCTACCGCTTGCTCTAGTGGTGAAATCGATGAATTCATTGATACCAAAGACATGGCTAAATCCAGCTCAGACATCAAGCAAACAAAGGCAGCTCAATTATGCTGTGGTGAACGTATTGATCCCAGAGCGATCTTATCTCACTCTACCGATGTTGGTGCTTTTGGTAAGTCAAGAAGGTCATATCATTCATATGCCTGTATTCATACTAATTCACTTACTTAGTTTGTGGACCTCTTGCTTTCAATGCCGCTTTCAAGAACGAAGTTGCTTCCCTCTCCACCAGAAAGTCACCCCATGTTCGTCTTCACTGTGAAGATTTTGGTTATTAGCTTTGTGTATCATATAGACATTATTATTTATTCATTTTGTATTATTATTATTTCTCATCGATGTCTAGTGGCATATATGCCCTGACTTGTATTTTTCAACATTATTAATATACTATTTTATTTATACAATACTTGACGTCTTAATGGCTCGTATAACTTGCGTGAAACAAGATATATTTGTATCAATTTGTCAATAGCAGTACGTACATCTGATACATAAAAACCAGTTATAAATTCACTTCACCCTCCACTTTTCTCATTATGAATCATTTACTTTTTATCTTTCTATTTGTGCTTTTTTTCTTATCACTTGTTTCTAGGATAGCATACAACATGACCCGCGAAAGATCAAATAGCCAAAGCAGTGTGAAGAGCACAGCTTCCCGAAAAAGATCCATCGACCTTAACAAGATTGAAGTTTATCTGGAGTACCCTTGCTTTATCTGCGGGCTTGTTCTCGGCAGTGCAAAATCCTCCATTGAGCATGTCAAGAAGATTCATAGTTACGAAATACCATATCGTCCCAAAGACCAAGTGAAGAGACCGCGACACCACCGCTTTTTCTACGTGAGAGACAAAAGTGGGCAGTACACTATCACCGAAAACGCTTGTCCGTCTTGCTGGTTTCATTGTCCTGTGCAAGATTTGGATTGCTTGAATGAGCATGTGAGAGAGACCCATTGTCCACGAAGACTTAAAAGAAAGGACGACGAGGAGGAGGAGAAAGATGGCAAACCGAAGTCCGAGTCAAGTGAGGATGTTGAAATGAAGGAGAAGGAGGATAAGGAGAGCAAGCGTGTCAAATTCGAACATGAGGATTCCGAAGATAACGGTAGTAGTGTAAGCTTTATCAGCAAGAAGAAAATCGAAGTGGTAGATGAAAGTGTCATGGTAGATTTGATTAAATCTTTCGAAATGTTTGCTCAAACGTTGAAATCCTATACACAATCCAAGAGCCAGTAAATCAGAGCATGCTGGTACATACGAAAATGCTATGCAATAATATTTCCTGCACATTTGGGACATTGTTCCTATTCTATCATTTATATAATATAATACAGACGCATTTGCTTTTGCCTCTGTATATTATAATATGGCTACGTAAATCTATAAATAAATCTTCATTCCATTAAATCATCAATAATCTACGTAAGAGTGACGAGTGTGATGCTCATCCGGGCATTGTAAAGAGGTAGTTGTATTTCAGAGTTTAAAACGGATTCTCCGTCGATTCGCTCCATCGATAGTATTCAAGCAGTTTCACAAGTGATATAATCATCTGAAACCAATTCAAGATCTTTGATTCCTTTTTTTTTAACTTGCTAGTAGGATGACTAATGCAGTAGATCAAAAGAATAAAGTAATTATGTAACAGATTGTATCTGCAGATGAATAAGAGGTAGGGTGGTAATTTTATTAAGAAATTGTACAGCGAAAGGCAAAATAATGTTATAAAAGTGATATTATTAGTAAAGAGTAGTTAGGGTAAAAAAAAAGTCTATAAGTCAAGTGAGAGGGTCTGGATTATGAGTTTGAAGGAGATTGTGTCCCAGCAGAAGACATGGAGAGTTGACCAAACATAGCCGCATGTCTAGGTGATCCTGATGAAACTTGATCGTATGATGGAAGCGAAGTAGATAATGCAACGGGTTGTTGTTGTGCCGCAGTTCTATAAGAAGGCACACGCGATAAATTAGACCCGTGCCACCATAAGGGTTCACCACCGGGTGATTCTGTTGGTACGAGATCAACGGCGTCGTGGTTATGCGGATTATTTGTAAGGACAGGCATGGGTGAAGAATGACAAACATGCTCATTGCAACCAAGATCGTGTAAGGGAGGCACATCACCCTCGAGAACAGGCGTAGAGGGACCAGATTCAACGCAGAGAACGGTTTGCCATGCTTGTTCGTAAGCAGGCAGGGTATTTATCTCTGTTTGTTCTGAAATGGAAGAAATGATGATAACGGGAACTGAGCAACGCAGCTCTGACAAGTGACCATCGGCATTGACCAAACAGATGACAAACTTCAACTTGTGACGGATACGAATCATTTCATTATCAGCATCACAAAATGCTAGCTGCGAGGACATGGGTGGAATATCAAGGCTGACCACCTTGGACCATGAAATATGGTTTGCCGCATTTTCTTCTCGCACTGGGCTGTCGTGGAATGGATCCTCCTCCCGTTTTAGTTGAACAATACGAGTGTCGGTTTTGGAGCAATCGTTGGCTGTATATGTACAATATTCCTTGAGTGTGCCGGTCAATGATCTAACTCGTAGCCTCGATGCAATGGGTGTAATGTGAAATGTAATGGGAATAGGAGCGCCTCGAGCATATACCTTGGACGGTAAAACGATGTCATACATCATCTTCTCTGCCCAAGTGTTGTGGATTTCTAATGTCTGTATCAACTCAAATTCTGTAGGTAACATGCAACGTACGACTTGAACCACTCGCTTCTTGACGATATTATGTTGAAATGCTGTACGCTCCACACAGGCTTTTAATCGATAAAGCACTTGTCCCCCTTCGGCCTCCAGTGACTGAGGTAAGTCACCAGGCAACAATAATTCAAAATCCCATTTATGTTCGCCAGCGCCTAATGTAAACGCTTTCTTGTGTGCTTGATCCATTATGGGAACAAATTGCCATTTGTGCTCCATAATATCCTTTTCTTTCTTGTGGTAGTGCTGATGATGACCGATGCCTATGCAAGCGATGTAAGTTTATGTTACTTTCACTATCAAGTTTTCTTTAGAAAATTACCTTCGGACCAAGATACCTTCATTCTGCCGACAAATGACAATGTGACCGAACGTACCTTCATGGCTTCAGCTAAAGACAAGATCACTGAGCCTCTCAGCATCTTTCCGGCCGATTCGGAAGCGTTTCCAAGCAAAATGATCTCTGAAGAGGCCAGATCGATTCTAAGTTCATTTGTTTTATGACGTATCGCGCTGACCATGATTCATATAAACGATTATATATCTAAAGTAGCTTGTAATCCTATGTATACAAAGTTGCAGTAAAAAAGTGAAGTGAAAAAAGAGTGACAGAAAAGAAGAAAAGGAAAAGTGAAACCTTTTTCATAATTTTTTTAAACCAAATGGAGACCCTTTTTTTTAGGCTACACTCCAATCAAATCATAAAATTTTTTAAATGACAGAATTTCTCAAAAAGTTTTTCAGCTCCGGTTATATTTATATGGTGATTTTAGACTTGACCTATGAAATCAGGAAGGGTCCACATATATATGGTATGTGTTGCAGCGCTATGATTTAGTACTACTACTGACTAATGTAAAGAACGTACGTTTAAGCAAAGGTAAAAGCAAGATTGATGATCGATTTTAACCTTGATGGCGTAATAATACTACATTATTATTTTATGGGACGATCTGGTTGCTTTTACTTGTTGACTTTCTTCGCCGCATAAAAAATTAAAAAGCCCTCACTTGCATTATATTACTTTTTACCACGCTCAGACATTCCTAAAGAATATTTGACCTTCAAGTAGCACATGAATACAGTGTCCGCACGTTTCTGTACCATGAAGCGTGCATCGTTTTGAGATGCATTTTATAGTTTGTGTGCATCAATAACGCATTTGTCAAAAATTTGAACTATTTTAAGAAGCTGTACTTTTTTTTTTTTCTTTTGAGACAACAGTAAAACAGGGTGTATATCTCTAAATTTAATTTAAATATTTAGAATGGTTTTGCAAAATAATGAAACTTCTCGGCGTAATCTGTATGAGCCCCTACATAAAATCCACCCAACGACTTGCTCACATCGATTGCTTGTACGGTGGGATCCTTCCATTGCTTTTCAAATCCTACCTCGTCAGGCAACCCGATCTCGCCTACCGCTTGGTCCCCTCTCAAAATTGCTCTTAGTAAAATGCCAAGCGTAATGTCCTTTGGGGAATAATAAATTAAAGTCTGTTGACGACCTAGACCACCTGTATCTTTACGGATCTGATTCACAATATCTGGTGCAACCAATGCCGGAGCACATAAATGGACAGAATCTGGCCTAGCAAACAAACATCATTATTAAATTTTGCATGAGTTTTAAGGTACGCATATAATACTTTTTCGCACAGTCATATATTTCTCACCTTTCTTCCGGACTCATTAAAGTACAGGCTTCTACGATATGACGACAGCCCAGCGAATGTCCCACGACTCTTAGATATTCGTGTTTCCTACGTAAATCCAATAATCGCCACGCCAACATTTCTGCGCGATCACGACTTGTCTCCGTAGCGACGCTGTATTGATACGCTAATCGAGTGGCGTGAATGCCGACATCGACAGCAAGCGCTCCAGCGATCGACGCAGGCGTTGGAAATTTCAAGTTTTTGAGTTGTTTTAAATTCTGAGCGATGAAAAATGCGGTCGATCCAAAAGACGCAATGGGTATAGGAATGTGTGTAGCAGCTGTTCCAGAAGGCCAGGAATAACTGTGATAGAGTAAATATTAGCTTTCTATTTATTACACTAAAAGAAAGACAGGAAAGATTTACCCTAATGCCGATGGAGCCCATCGATGAGTTGGACTCAGCACGAGTAAACGATGGGAGTGCATCCAATCTTGAAAATTCTCTGGAGAATCTCCTTCAGCCAAGAATCCCTTTACATAAACTGTCACTTCGGATCGTTCATCCTGTGGTCTTGACAGTACTTTTAACGACGGTAGTTCGGTAAAATACTTTTTCTTGGCGAGTGCTGTGGCAGCTGTGGCAGCTTTGATTGACGACATAAATATAGAGACAATTGAATTAGGACATTTTTTCTCTACAGCGCTTATGCTACGAGTGGTGTATAAATATCAACCTCATTTTTTTGAAATCCGCTATACTTCATCTCCATCAGTTCCATGACGTTATACAATTAAATCCATAACTTTATTTATTAAAATTTCAGATTGGAATAAAATTCTCTGGGACCCGCGTGTAATTGATAAAGGGGATGATGGTAGGTTCAAGAAAGAACCTATCGTCATCTTCCTCATTCTCTGCTTCAAGGACGAGAGACTTGTCCTCTCTAAAAAAGGAAAGAAAAAAAAGGAAGGGAACGGGGGAAAAGGGGACCAAAAGAGACAGCGTCTAATTCTTGGAGGACTCTCTTTTCTTGTTGGTGGCAGCGGGTAGAGAAAGTTATTCTTCTTAACCTCCCGAGTCAAATCAATGACGCGAGACATGTTGCTAAACAGTGCTGTCGTGTTGATGGTATGTAATTGGGGGACACCGCTTTATCCAATGTACAAGGTTCAATTGTACTGTCTTGAGGCTATTATTATATAAACCTTTAGACCAACTACATTCTTCGATTCTTTTCTGGGAGTTATTTTGAGTTAAAATATGGATACAGAAAAGACTGTATAAAGAGCTTCTATGTCTGTACATACCTGAAATGTCAGAGAATGCTGATCCCAGCTTGCACAACTTAAAGAAGACAGCACTACCTGGCAGACGCGTAATCCTGGTGGTCCATTTTATAAAACTGGTGGTTGTCCCAATTCACCATACAACGGCACTGCAAAGCAATTCCGGTGGTCCGGCAAAAGGTGGTGGTCCTAATGGGACGACTTGAAAGATTTTTCACCTAAAAGGATTGTACCAGATGAGTACGAATAAAGCTTTTGCTTGAAAACCTTATTTGCGGGCTTGGGTAGGTAGCAGAGATGCTGCTTGGTCAACCTGTTTATGATAATGAGTGTATTTCCACTAGAAATTAAATGGTTAATTTTTTCTTCATAGGAAGCAAAGTAAAGTTCCTTACCTGTAGTATCTTTAAGTCTCGAGAGACAACCACGTTCTATGTGGCGCTTCGTTCTTTGAGTGAAAACTGGCGGTTGGGACACATGCGTGAAGCAGCAGTGGTGTGTCCGGGCTGACCGCAGGATTTGCAAACATTTGCTGAAGACGAGGAAGCCACTTCTGCTTTTCTTCTCTTTCTAGCATCCTCCTTTGCTCTTTTATCTTCTATCGTGTCTTTTTTTCGCTTGCCTTAAGTGATAGAGGAGTTAGTTGATGCCATACGTATTTGTGATGAATATGTTAAATATTCAGGAGTTAAAGCTTAAAAATACCTCTCCTTCTGTTATTATCATATCTTGTGTCTTCTGCAACACCCTCCTCAAACTTTCGCTGTTTTTTATTTAGTATCAGTTCTTCTGCTGCAGGATATATTATAGGACGCATGAAAAAAAGATATGTAACAAAGAAAAGAGAAGGGAGCATCGATTGACTACATCATTTTTATATTATTTTTGCGATGATAAATTATGAGCAACTTTTTTTCAGGTTTGGCACTTTCCAATCAGTAATTGGCAACTTTCTTTTTAAATTCAAAATGAGGCAATGGTAGACTGTTTCATGCACCGTGAAGCTGAGGATGTGATTCGTTTGTACAAGCGTCACAAGCTGTTCAGTAGCCATCATATCATAAGCTTTTGCAGTCTTGGCCATTCGAGGATTTATTTATCACTGGCTTACGACTAGTTTTTCACATAATTACCTAAAAATATCCTTAGATGGTTAGGTAGTCAGGATGGATCTTACATGAGAGCTATGCTCTTGGTTTATGTATTCTCTACTTTACTGATATCGCTCGACTGTCAATGCTGTTATTTTGACGTGAGACTAAACACCTTTTTAATAATACTTAAATACCTAGATATTTTTCATCAAGGATATTCTCATTCAGATTTTTTATTGAAATGAAGTTACACGAAGCTTTCGAAGTAAACTGACTGATTTTTCTATCGCGATACCGATGGAGGTAATCCTTTTCTTTTTTCAAAAGAGCACCCATTTTGGCACCGTGTATATCAATAACAAAAAGCAAGATAAAATCTTCAATCTCTTTAGACTGTTTCAATTATTACTGAGAGGTGCTGTTGGCCAAGTGATTATGAGCTCTTCTGATTTTTACCCCAAAATGGTCTGGTAATTTCTGTAAACGTGTGGAAGCTGGGTTAGAATATGGTAATTGTACGGCTCTTACCTTTGTGTACCCATAAAATATCGACTGTCCAAATCTTGTCCAACGCAACATTAATAAGGCATCGTTATCCACGAATCAACTGGCATCTATTGGCGTTAACTCGCAAGGCTTCTCTCATCTCTTATCGTCGCGCTTCTATTGCCAGATAGTTCCATCGCAAATGGACTATGGATCAGCCATTAGCCGTATAAGTGCCAAATTGAATAAACGACTTGAGCTCTTTCAAAACTCCTGTGTGCGCCGAATCTCTGGAGGACATGCAACGTCGTCTACAAAGGTTATGTTACAATTAGTCAATCTACCAACAATGAAGACTAAGGTGGCAAAACTCCAAGCTCAGTACGTACATAGATCCCTAAATCTCCCTGATGATTTACTCTTGGCAACCCCCCTTCCATATTTACAACAGCAATGTAACAAATCACATTGGTACAAACTCTGTAAAACAAAAATGTGGTTCAACTTCTGTGTGGATATTCCCAACGAGGACCTCCTCAATCATAATACTTTTGCAAGTGCAAAAAGATCATTTCTCATTGCCGAGTTTGATAAACTACGGGAAACAACCGATTCTGTCTTGCTCTCTTCTTGCCACTCTACTCCACGGATTCATCCAATTCTGTGGCTCCCTATGACAAACTACGAACGTAGTCTTTTTCTTCGATGGCGTCTTGGCTGGCTATCTGGTGGCAAACCAAAGGATTGTATCTTACATCCTGGCCAACACTGGAGTCGCAGGAACTCTTTTGATAGTCTGAACATCCATAACCGCTTGTTCCTTCCCACTTCCATCGACGGTCCCATTTCTCTGAACTTGTTGCCCACAACCAAGCCTTGCCTTCCTGAATAATGCGCAAGCTAGATAGTTCGTTGGCCCTTTTGTGTCAAATTCTTACGAACTTGATTACACTTTTCACAATAAATGCTCTCCCCACACAGATGATCCTGGTCAAAAGATGCTTGAATGGTTTCTGAAGCGGTAGTGCGAGTCTTTCTTTTACGTATGTACAGGTTTCTTTTTTTCATTTTTTATCTGTTCTTTCTTTTCTTTTTGTTTTATATATGTCCTTCTGTTCCTTTCTTTTCCCTTTTTTCTCGTTTTCCCTTCTTGTCTCTGAGAAGGTTTTTTATTCCTCCACATACATAACTGACTCGGGCAATTCTGCACAACTCCGTGCTACGTGCTCATTTGCCAAAATTTTTTTTTTCAAAAATGAAGTTAAGCCAGGGCAATGCAGCTTCAAAAAGCTACGTGCTCATTAGTTGTCAAAATTTATTATAAATAAAATCTTTAATCGTATCATTGACTACTCGTCAAATCCCAAGTCTAGGCAAATAAATCAAACCCTAGCATTGTTCAATTTCTATAATGGGCACAGGCACTAAATATCAGTACCCACGGCTTATATATCCGCAAAAGTTTAAAAACATTGAGAATGCTATTTCATGCATATGCATAATCCGGACAGCTAAAAAAAAAAAAAAAAAAAAGGTTTACTGAATTAGTTTTGATCCATTTAGGCGGCTAAACCGCATTAGTGAAATGGCGCTACTGCTCAGTACAACAAACGTCATAATTAGGGGTACATTGTCTGACAATAAGTAAAAAAAAAGTCAAAATATTTTATTATTAGAATATATATATATATATAAGGGATAATAGAGAGAGATTACAATGGTGGGTATAGTTGGATAAATATACATGGAGCTTAAATAATATAAGAAAAGAGGGTTAACTTGTTGGACAAACGAGATCATTCAACTTCATTTGCTTTCTGGTGGGCCACGCAATACCAGCAATGTGATAGGTTACATAAAGCGTGACATTGAGCTTATCTTGCTGGGTTTCAGAGGGTGTATTTGAAGTGACCTGAACACCACAGGCATCATACAAGTTTTGGAAAGTTGTATCATTGACTTTGGAAGATTCGTAATATATCGGCATGGTGACATTGAATGCGGTGTCTGCTCTGGGCGGTAGAACCATGGCACCAGCAGTAACATTGCCAAAATGCTCTTCTGTCTCGTTATCTACAAAGGTGAAATCAATTGAACTGATTCTTGTAGGAACCCAATTGGCATGGTTGTCTGCTGTGATATTCAGGTTCCATAGTGTGGAGTAAGATTTGGTCGTTCGATTGATTGCAATTGAACTGATATTGTCCACGTCGATTAATTTCAAATCGGGGATACGTGGCCATACGAAAAAGATGACAAGCGCAAGGATTACAAGGAAGGCAGAGACAGAAAAGGCTACGGTGCGATATGTGAATCCGCAACATCTTTTTCTTTGCCTCTTCTTCTTCTTCATCTCTGATTGTAAATTGACCATTTTATCAGTGATATTGTGGTGATTCGGATCTTCTATTCTATCCGGTTGATAGGAACCGTTACCGCCTCCGCCTCTAATTATTTGGTCTGTCATACTATCTTGCAACATAGAGCCCATACCTAATGTGGTTGATGCTGGTGCTGAATATTCTTCGATGTAAATAGGCTCAGTTTTTTTGGTTTGGGTCTCTTTTGTGATGCGAATAAGGTAAATAAGAATTGGCTCGTTCGTCTTGCAGTTGTTGTTGTTGCTGAAGTTGTTGCAAATGGGAGGAAGTGGCACTGCTTCTCCATTTCTTTTTACTGGCATAAGGATCGTCGTGGAATTCAGCATTCGACGTTAATGACGGTAATGTGCTTACTCCAGTATGTAATAGTCGAGTCGTACTACTGTCTGAAGCGCTTCTTGAGTGAACTGCATCAAATTCTGAGCCATTATCTGAAATGGATCCTAATAGTGGTAAATAGGCAATAAAAAAAATTTAGAACGTAACACAGGTGGGGGCATTAAAATATCGTGTCATACCTATTCTAGGACTTTTCTTGATGATTCGATAAGGGTCATTATTGTTTTCATATACGGTTGGGAGTGAAGGATGTCTAGCGTGGTTAGAAGTGGTGGTATTGTGGTGGTGTTGAAAAGGGTCTGGTGGTGAGTAACTCATAAGTATGTAGTTTTAGTCATTAAAAAAAATTACAAGGTGCTTAATAGGAAATTTTTTTTTAGTTTGAAAAAATATAAAAAGGAAGAAGAAGAAGAGAAAGAAAATTGGAATGCGAATGATTATTATATATAAAACGAAAACCCAATGGGTCTGTGCGGTCTTTTTATAGCCCCATTAAAACTCCATAAACAACGACGCTTACGATGCGTCTCTCCTGTTTACTTTTTTTATAGTATGAATAGGAATTGAAATGAAGCATTTCATCCTCTTACAAGAGGCTTGATTGTTAGCTTTACTATTTCAACAAATACAGAATGAAACTGAAATCAAACAAAAAGTGACTCGATTGTGAAAAAAATTCTACTTACAATCCCATTGGTTATTTAGATCTTGAAAAAAAACTATTTTTGTAGAAATAGAAAATGCTCTTTGTATTCAAGGAGTTTCATATTTTTCTCTCGCTTATTTTTGAAAGCGCAGTTTACTTTTGCTTCCCCTAATTTATCTTGCCACGTTTTTCACGAAGAGCTGCGAATTCAGGACGCTCCAATACGCTCTCCTCTTTATCTTATGGTTCCTATCGTATATAGTCGTTGTTGGATAACATGTTGAAACTGGAATTCTTTTTGTACTAGCTCTCCAAGACTTGCCAAGAAAGGTGATTATTACAATGAATAGTATTCTAAAGAAATTAATTGTTTCTCCCGATTGCTTACTAAAAGTACTTTTTTCATGCATGATCCGACTACGACGGCTTTCGATTAAATAATGTAGCTTAATCGTTAGTTATTAGTATTTTCCATGTATTATCGATGATGGTTTTTGTACAACCATGCCAAACACATGGCACGGAGTTGGACAAGATGAGAAAGTCGGTTTGATTTCCGAAAATATACTTGCTTGGCGTGGAACTTTACTAATTGTCATCCCTCTCCGTTCTTGAGCTCTATTAAAGTATTAAACGAATTGTCAACGTACTTGTGTGTACTTGGCGCGAGCTTTCAGCCAAAGCCCTTTAGTTATTTTCCCTGCCTTGAATTAATTTGATTCCGCAGTGACAAAAATTAATTTTATTGGCTAGAGCGGCGCCATTAGCCATAGTTTTGGCTTGCATTTTCTTTGCTTTTTCCCACTTGTTTCTTTAACTTTTATATACCTTTTCCTATACACTTTTACTACTATGTTAACCGAAGATCAAGGAGCATCCAAAAGTAAGCACTTGCAACTTTACATTGCTCTTCAACGTTGAATAACTCACGTATTACTGTGTAGATGAGATTTTGTTATCTTATTGTCGTAATGACCAGGAAGAGGAATTAGAGCAACTCCTCGAGGAAGGAGGCTGCGATGTCAATGCCACTGACGGTGTTGGATACACAGCAGCTCATTACGCGTAAGTAGAGTTGGACCTACAATATGAGGTAAAGTGATTAATAAAGTAGAACCTACTAGTGTCAAGTGCGGTTCTATCGGTTGTCTCGAAGTGCTTGTTAACGACGACGATGTTAATCTCGATATTCAAGACAAATTGGAAGGCAACACAGTCTTGCATCTTGCTGTCAAATATGCAAGTGAGGATTACGAAATGTCGAAAGCAATGGTCGAATTATTGATTCTTGGTGGTGCTAATATCAAGTAATTTGATTTATATTCCTACAACTTTGAAATGAGCAAAAAGAACTAAGACTTTACTTTCTCACATAGTATTGCTGACCGTCATAACATGACACCTGTTATGTTGGTCAACCCTAAACACCAAGATATCAAGTTGTTTGAAGAGGCCAACACGGCTTCGTATTTGGTAAGTGATGATGTAACTATTTATCCATCGGGGCAAATGCTGACGAGAAATATATTTATATCAGGATGACGATGATATTGCTCACGATGAAGAGGCTGGGGGTGATTATGATTCTGATGAGGCATCAGATTAAGAGGCTAAGGGCTAGATTCTTAATAAATTCGAGTTTTGAAATATTTATATGTGAATAGTGTTAAGCCTATCACTCGAAGGAAGCGTTGTTCAAGCAAATTTAGATGGAGGCAGTGGGATTATGGATGGGAATAAGGTGTTCCGATTAAATGAGAGCAGGGCAGGTGCGTGAGGGCGATTAAATGATTTCATGCGTGCTTGATCGCTTTAATGCTTTTTAAAGAGTCTGTCGCGGTATTTCTATTCCAGAGACGTAGACAGCTTTACAAAATAAGAAATACAAGTAAAGCTTAAATCTGGATCAAAATGAAAGAGAAATGGATCTCCAGGGCACGATAGTGTCCCATATATTTAATAAATCAAATAACGGCAAATTATAGCACGCTTTTTACAAAAATAGGCCTTGATTGAAATAGGCCTTGATTGAGGTGCGTTGCTTAATAAAAAATACCCGGTGATTATGATTCTGATGAGGCATCAGATTAAGAGGCTAAGGGCTAGATTCTTAATAAATTCGAGTTTTGAAATATTTATATGTGAATAGTGTTAAGCCTATCACTCGAAGGAAGCGTTGTTCAAGCAAATTTAGATGGAGGCAGTGGGATTATGGATGGGAATAAGGTGTTCCGATTAAATGAGAGCAGGGCAGGTGCGTGAGGGCGATTAAACGATTTCATGCGTGCTTGATCGCTTTAATGCTTTTTAAAGAGTCTGTCGCGGTATTTCTATTCCAGAGACGTAGACAGCTTTACAAAATAAGAAATACAAGTAAAGCTTAAATCTGGATCAAAATGAAAGAGAAATGGATCTCCAGGGCACGATAGTGTCCCATATATTTAATAAATCAAATAACGGCAAATTATAGCACGCTTTTTACAAAAATAGGCCTTGATTGAAATAGGCCTTGATTGAGGTGCGTTGCTTAATAAAAAATACCCACATATTTCTCGCCTAGAGCCACCACACACCCCCGCACTGTTAAAATTTACAGCTTGATGGCCTTCAGCCTATGATCGACCAACAATTGGGACCTGTCAAATTTGTTCATACTTTCGGGACATTGCTCTTAGGAAGAGCTGGAGCCGGTTGTACCACTTGAACGTAAATAAGTTTTCCCCTAAAGCAACTATGGTTCGCAGGCCAACTAAGGTGCCCAGCTTCGAGGTGACATACCAGCAAAAAACCGAAGATTTTCTAAATTTATTTAGACCATCAATGTAAGTTTCTAGCATGTACAAGACTTGTATAAAATCATTACAGCTCGGGAAAAAATCATCATCTTCGCCTACCAAGTTGCGCCTGCTCAGCCTAGCACCCCGCACACTTTTGAAATTAAGCCGACTGAGTGTGAAAATTTTCCGCTGCACTTCTCCCAGCCAGCAGGAAGATCCCGCTTAACAGTGGCCTCCCACCCAAGATGCTCCAGGCGGAAATCAACATTTCCCAAATTCATTCATGCTTTCACAGCAACCTTTTATGATGCGTAGGACTTGATTAAAGTGTTTGAAATTGGAAATTACGTCTTTATATTTTCCGCCTAAACTCACTGCGATCTTCCCGCTGGTGAAAACTTCCAGCTTAACGCTAGGCCTCCCTCTCCCTGAGATGGGCACAAAATCAACATCACCCAAATGCGTCTATAATTTCAGAGATGACTTCTGGGATGTATACGACTTCATCTAGCTGCATCAACTTTAAAAATAAACTATGATTTTTTCGCCTGAACTAATTATGCCTTCCCCCGCCCCCTTCCCCACCTACCAGCTATAGCGCCCACCTTAGTACTGCGTTACCGCCAAAATCCACAATTTTCAAAATCGCCTAAATTTCTCAGGTGTACTTGCAGGGATTGCTGGGCGTAACTGGAACACCTGCGCAATAAAACAAAAAGTCTGACATTTTTCGCCTGGAAAGCGCTATTTCCCCTCAGTTAGGTATTAGCAGTGAATTTTAGGCGAGAAGACCCGAGCTCTGTTTTTTGAATTCGAAGAGTGCAGTTGATTTCAGTGGCTCATAAAAGACTGTCTCTGTGATGTTAAAAAAAAAAAAAAAAAAATTGGAAGCCGTTGGCTTTTTTGCGTGGACTCACCCCTCAACCGGGCGCGATGACTGGCTGAGAGATATAGCAATCACAGATGAAAAATACCAAAACCTGCTTTTCAATTTCAAGTGGCTCAATCAAGCTTTGTATATCCAAAAAGTCATTCCTGAAAGTTTGAACAAATTTGAGGGATGCTAGTTTCTGGCCTAAGGTCGAGGATTATACCCCTAAGCCGAGGTTTATCACCTGCAGCGGTATAGACAAGAAACATCCAAGCGTGAATTTTAATCTCGAGCACCACAATCAAGTCATATACATCATAAAAGGCTATTTTGAAAGTAGGAATGAATTTGGGAGATGTAGATTTTCCCCTGGAACACCTTAGCTGGGAGGCCAACTTTAAGCGGGATTGACCGACTGACTGGTAAAGTGCAGCGGAAAATTGAAAATTCGAGCTCAGCGGGCTCAATCTCAAAAGTATGCGGAGGCTTGGCCGAGTAGGCGTAACCTGGTAAGCGGAAATCATTGATGCTTAATCTTTAATCATAAGTGTTACAATCGACTCTAGCACACCCCAAGAGCGGGTATTGAGAGTATGAATGAAATTCAAGGNNACTCACCCCTCAACCGGGCGCGATGACTGGCTGAGAGATACAGCACTCACAGGCGAAAAATGCTAAAGCCTGTTTTTCAAATGCAAGTGGTTCAATCAAGTCTTGTTCATGCAAAAAGCCACTCCTGAAAGTTTGAACGAATTTGAGGGATGCTAGTTTTTGGCCTAAGATGGGGGATTGCATCACTAAGCTGAGGTTTATCACCTACAGCGATATAGGCCAGAAATATATAAGCGAGAATTTCAATTTTGAGCGCCACAGTCAAGTCATATACATCATAAAAGGATACTCTGAAAGTATGAATGAATTTGGGCAGTATTGATTTTTGGCGGTGCGTCTAGGATGGCAGGCCGCTACCAAGCCGGACCCTCCGACTGGCTGGGGGGCAGTCTGCCGAGAATATTGAAAATTAAAGCTCAGCGGACTTAATTTCAAAAGTGTGCGAAGGCTGGCCGGAGTAGGCGCAACTTGGTAAGCGGAAATCATTGATGCTCAGTGTTTAAGCAAAAGTGTTGCAATCGACTCTGGTACATCCCAAGAGCGAGTATTGAGAGTATGAACAAAATACAAGAGTATTTATTTTCGGCAGGAATCCTTGCCTTACCTTGTCTCCGCACCCTGCTGAGGGACTATAGTTATCATAGGCGAAAAATACCAAAGCCTGTTTTCCGATTTTGAGTGGCTCAATCAAGTCTCGTATATCCCTAAAGTCATCTCGAAAAGTTTCAACGAATTTGAATGATGCTGATTCTTGGCCCATCTTAGGCTCAGTTCCCAGCTAAGCTGGAGTTTTTCACCGGGGAACTTGGCAGTGGATTTGGGCGTAAAACCAACATCTTCCAATTTGGCCCATAGTTTCAGAGATGATTTTGGGGACCTATAAGACTTGATCGACCCGATCAAACTTGAAAAATAAATTGTAGATGTTTCGCCTAAAACTGTTACTCCTCAGGCAGCTGCAGATGTTAGCATAGCAGTACTATTTCCCCCAAAATTTGGAACACCTGAAATTCGCCCATACTCTCAGGACCCGCTTCTAGGATGTGATAGAGTCAACTGTAGCACTTGAGAGCGACCAAAAAGCGTCCGCAATTTTCCGCCTAGAGTCACTATGTTTCGCTGGTCAGCTAAGGTTCCTAGCTTAGCAGAGGCATTTCAGCCAAAAACTGAGTAGTCTCTAGATACATTTTAAACATGCAGGGCAGGCTCTCAGCATGTGTAATACTTGATTAAGATCACTAAAAAAAATAGATGAGGTTTTCGCCTTCGCCATCGCCGCGCCTGGGAAGCCTGTCACTGGGCATACCTAGGAATTTGAGTCCGCTGAGCTTGAATTTTTCGGTTCTTTTCTAGTGCCAGCTGGAAGGTCCGGCTTAACAACAGCCACCCGCCTAGGACGCACCACCCGAAAACCATCATCTCCCAAACTCGTTCATACATTTACAATAGCCTTGTACAATGTGTAGAACTTCGTTGAGCAGCTTGAGAATAAAATTTTTGCTTGGATATTTTTCGCCTATAATACTGTTGCTGAAAACCTCAGCATAGCAATGTCTACGAAGGCTAAAGACTAGCATCTTTCAAATTTGTCCAAACCTCCAGAGATGATTTTAAGGATATTCTAGACTTCATTTAAACACCTAAAGTAGGAAAACAAGCTTTGGTACTTTTTCGCCTGTGATTGCTATCGTCTCCCAGCAGAGTGCGGTGACCAGGTAAGGCAAGAATCCCTGCCGAAATCCAAAGTCTTTCGATTTTCTTTATATTTCAAAAAAGAGGTCTTACGGAGCTCAGGAGTCAACTGGACCACTCTAAATCACTAATATATTAAAATCGTTCAGTCTATTTAGCATTAAAAAATAAAAATTTGATTTCTTCGCCTGGAAACACCTCACGCCCTTACATTATCGAAATCCCCAGCTTTTCTTGCGGCCTTCTACTTATGATGGGTTAAAAACTGACACCTTCCAATTAACCTACATGTCAATATATCTTATTGATATGCAAGACTCGTATGCATATTTCAGATCAGAAAAATGAACTCTGGAAATCTGGCCTAACACCGCTATGTATTTCCTGGTTAAACAGGCTACTCAGCTTAAAGCAACCCCTTTCTGCCCAGAAACTAGAACCCTTGAATTTCGTTCATACTCTCAATACTCGCTTTCGGGATGTGCTAGAGTCGACTGTAACACTTTAGCTTAAAAATCGAGCATCAATGATTCGCGCCTACCAGGTTGCGGCTACTCGGCCTATCCTCCGCACACTTTTAAATTGAATCCGCTGAGCTCGAATTTTCAATATTTCCGCCCAGTCAGTCGGACGATCCGCTTGAAGTTGGCCACCCACCGAAGGTGCTCAGCCAAAAATCAACATCTCCCAAAATTTATTCATACCTTAACAGCAGCCTTGTATGATGTGTAGGACTTGATTAGGGCACTCAAATTTGAAAATTATGTCTTGGACTTTCCCGCCTAAATTCACTGCGGTTTTCTTGTAGTTGAGAAGCCCCGGCTCAACACTAGTCCTCCCCCTAAGACGGGCCAAAAATCAATATCACCCAACTTTGTCTATAATTTTAGAGATGACTTTTGGGTTGCATAAGACTTCATCGAGATGCATCAACTTGAAAAATGAACGATGATTTTTTCGCCTGAAACTACTATGCCCTCCCCTCCTGCCTACCAGCTATAACGCCCGTCTTAGTGGTGAACATCGGCCAAAAAGTTCATGTTTCCCAAATCCACCCAAGTTCTCAAAACTTGCTATTACGATGTACTAGATGTTCCTGAACCATTTCCACGGAGATAAGAGACTTTGGTTTTTTTCGCCTGTAAGTGTTATTTTCCCCCCAAGTAAGCGCGTATTGCAGTGTAGCAGTGACCCTCTGCCAAAAATCAAGATTCCACAATCTTGCTCACACTTAAAAGACAAGGTATTAAAGTTGACAGAAGTACCCAAACATAACGAACAAAGTTTAGTTTTTCTGCCTGAAAACATAACATCACACTCAACTATTCAGAATACTCAACTTAACAGTGGTGTACCGTCCATGCTCAGCTAAAATTTGATGTCTCTCAAACTCCCTCATATGCTCGGGATATGTTTTAGGAATGTTCACAATGTCAAAGAGCAATTAAGTTCGAAAGAAAATGAACCTTAAAAATTTCGCCTTCATAGAGCTCGCGGTGTCTGGCTTAGTGGTACACCCGCTTACAACAACCTGAAAATTGGTTTCTCACTTATTCACTCACACTTTCACAGCAGGCTTTGTGGGTACGTAAAACTCCTATGGAGGACTGGAACCACAAAAAGCGAACTTCTAAAATTTTGCCTAAAGTCACTACACATCCATTCCTAGTCTGCCAAAAATCAAGATTCCACAATCTTGCTCACACTTAAAAGACAAGGTATTAAAGTTGACAGAAGTACCCAAACATAACGAACAAAGTTTAGTTTTTCTGCCTGAAAACATAACATCACACTCAACTATTCAGAATACTCAACTTAACAGTGGTGTACCGTCCATGCTCAGCTAAAATTTGATGTCTCTCAAACTCCCTCATATGCTCGGGATATGTTTTAGGAATGTTCACAATGTCAAAGAGCAATTAAGTTCGAAAGAAAATGAACCTTAAAAATTTCGCCTTCATAGAGCTCGCGGTGTCTGGCTTAGTGGTACACCCGCTTACAACAACCTGAAAATTGGTTTCTCACTTATTCACTCACACTTTCACAGCAGGCTTTGTGGGTACGTAAAACTCCTATGGAGGACTGGAACCACAAAAAGCGAACTTCTAAAATTTTGCCTAAAGTCACTACACATCCATTCCTTAGTAAGTCAAGGCGCCAAACTTGGAGCTACGCCTTCCTGCCCAAAAACCAAAACATCTGAAATTCGCCCATACTCTCAGGACACGCTCCTGGGATGTATAAAAGTCGATTATAACACTTGAACGTAAGAAAAAAGAGTCAACAATTTTCCGCCTAAAGTCACTATGTTTGGCTGGTCAGCTAAGGTGCCTGGCTTAGCAGGGGCATCCCAGCCAAAAACTGAGTAGTCTCTAAATTCATTTTAAACCTTCATGGAAAGTTTCTAGCATGTGTTAGAGTTGATTAAGTTCTCTACAGCTCGAAAACCACGATGATGTTTTCGCCTACTTAGTCGCGCCTAGTAAGCCTATCACTGGGCACACCTATAAGGTTGAGTCCGCTGAGCTTAAATTTTTCATTTTTTTTCTACTGCCAGCCGAAAAATCTGGCTTAAAAAGCGGCCACCCGCCCAAGACGTACCAGCCAAAAACTTGTATTCCCCAAAATCATTCATGCTTTAACAATAGTCTTTTATGATGTGTAAGACTTGATTGAGGCGCTTAAAATTGAAATTTCGGCTTAGACCTTTTTGGCCTATGTAATTTTGTTACTATAAATCACGTAGCAACCTCTTGGTTTTGTATGTAATACTAGTTTGGACATCAAGTCAATACATTTTACATTTTCCTTATTCAATTTAATATGTCAGATTCAACAACTGCTTTAATAATTGCCAACCTTCCACTTCTAGAGGCAGGGGATGTACTCGCATAAGGTCTTAGGCAACAACAATCTCACACCTTCCAATGAAAAAGAAAGTCGAGCAGCGTGTTCCTTTTTTAACGGACTCTAGACGTGCTTGATGCAGAAAGCGAATTTGACAAAGGGCTTGCCCAATATGTTGCTTTTAAGAGTTGAAGCATGAAAATAAAACTCCAAACAACGGGAGAACTTTATAGAAAGTCGAAAAGACCCAGATCTGATATACTTTAATGTTTTATCATTTCTTGTGATCAACGTTTGGTTTCCAGGCATAAATCAGAGAAACCCCCCTCCCCGGGTCGCTGACGGGAAATAAGAGGAGGCGGAACGATACTACTAAAACTAGCCGGACTTTTTTAATCTCCAGCAAGACTTTTGAAAGATTGACGTTGATAAACAATATAATTATAAACAAGATAGAATGCATTAAAAGCGTAGCCTATGCTTTCAGTCCGTGCAAGTCGAAAAAAATTAGCGCATCTACTGAAGCGTGTTCCTTTTTTAACGGACTCTAGACGTGCTTGATGCAGAAAGCGAATTTGACAAAGGGCTTGCCCAATATGTTGCTTTTAAGAGTTGAAGCATGAAAATAAAACTCCAAACAACGGGAGAACTTTATAGAAAGTCGAAAAGACCCAGATCTGATATACTTTAATGTTTTATCATTTCTTGTGATCAACGTTTGGTTTCCAGGCATAAATCAGAGAAACCCCCCTCCCCGGGTCGCTGACGGGAAATAAGAGGAGGCGGAACGATACTACTAAAACTAGCCGGACTTTTTTAATCTCCAGCAAGACTTTTGAAAGATTGACGTTGATAAACAATATAATTATAAACAAGATAGAATGCATTAAAAGCGTAGCCTATGCTTTCAGTCCGTGCAAGTCGAAAAAAATTAGCGCATCTACTGAAGCCAGTGTCAATGCATCACGTTAAAAATAACAACACCTGTCCCTTTAATGATGAAAGAGAGGGCATCCAATAACGTCGCTAGATTCCACCAATAAAATTTGACCTGATTTTCAAGCGTGACGTAGAATACAAATGCTTTCCATCCGTCTGCATTTTGCTCTTTTCTTTCTTTCAGTATTTGTACATAAAGAATATTTCGTTCTAACCAAGTAAGCAGTAGTAGATCTCACGACATTTGTTCTTTAAATTCACTGAAATATACTTTCAATAGTTTGTACAACTTTTTTTTTCTCTCTCTTCTCTCTTTGTCAATCTTGAAAGAATAATAGCACAAGTTTCTTCGTCATGACTTCCATGCAGTTACCTCCTGGTAATGATTTCAACGCAACTTGGGCCTTCTTAGAAGAAGGTCTTGACCAAATCATGTGCCGCTTTGAACAAGGTCTCGACCGTACTCGTTATTCTATTCTTTACAGGTAAAAACAAGATCCACTCACCTGCTCTCCCTTAAGCCCCCTTTTTTACTGACTCATCTATTTGATAGTGCTGTTCACAATTACTGTGCTCGAAGCGACTCCAATTTAAATAGTACTATTTCACCACCCGGTGCAGCTAATTCTCGAAGACGTAAGTAGTATATATTTCAAAGACGCGTTTTTTCTTTCTTTTTTTTTTTGCACAAACTAACAAGTATGACAAACAACAGCTGCGCCAGCTCCTCCTTTAATTGGTGGCGAAGTCTATCTAAACCTTAGTACATATCTCAAGAATCATCTTGAAAAAATTAGAAAAGAGTCTGAACAATACATGGATGAACAATTACTACAATATTATACCAAACAATGGACGAGATATACTGCAGCTGCTCGCGTTGTCAACAACATTTTCATGTATCTCAATCGTTATTGGGTTAAAAGAGAAATTGATGAGGATAGAAAGAGCGATGTCTATGATGTCTTTACTGTAAATATACAACTGACAAGTCTCCATTCTACATGTATATTATATTAATTATGCCTCTTTTTATCATAAATAGTTGACTTTGGTTAGTTGGAGAAAATACATGTTCGAGTTTGTCAACCATAATGTCATTGCCGCGGTATTAAAGTTGATTACAAAACAAAGAAACGGAGAAGTGATTGAGACTGGTCTTATTAAAAATGTGGTTGACTCTTTCGGTAAGTACTTTTAAAATAATAAGAGTATTCCATTAAGAACGATGAGACTTATGTGCTATTCAGTATCCTTGGGTCTGGATCACAACGATTCATCAAAATCAAATTTGGATGTATACAGAGATTACTTTGAAAAGGAATTTATCGAGGCTACAGAAGTATATTACAAGACAGAATCCGAAAAGTTCATCAGTGAAAACAGTATCCCTGATTACATGAAGAAGGCCGAGACACGATTGAACGAGGAAGAGAGTCGTGTTCAAATGTACTTGCATCCTACCACTCATAAAACTCTTATTCCTATTTGTGAGACAGTGCTCGTTAAAAACCAAGAAGAAAGTATCTGGGATGGTTTCCAAGGTTTATTGAATGCTGATAAACAAGATGATCTCCATCGTATGTACTCGCTTTTGGCTCGTATTACAGATGGTTTGAACCCATTGCGTGTCAGCTTCGAAGCCCACGTCAAGAAGGCTGGTTTGAGTGCCATTGAAAGAATCTCTCAAAACGAAAACGAACCCGTCGATCCCAAGAGTTATGTCGATACATTATTGGAAGTTCACAAGAAATACAATGATCTCGTTCAATCTGCTTTCAGTGGTGAAGCTGGATTTGTTGCTGCTTTGGATAAGGCTTGTGGTGAGTTTGTCAACCGTAATAAGGTGTGCAAAGGCGCTTCCAACAAATCACCCGAATTATTGGCACGTTTCTGTGATGGTCTCTTGAAGAAGAGCGCAAAGAATCCTGAAGAAGATGAGCTGGAAGATGTCTTGAACAATGTCATGACCGTGTTTAAATATGTGGAAGATAAAGACGTATTCCAAAAATTCTATTCCAAGATGCTTGCCAAACGTCTTGTTAATGGCACCTCTGCTTCTGATGATGCTGAAGGTTCCATGATCTCCAAGTTGAAGGAAGCTTGTGGTTTTGAATACACCTCCAAGTTGCAACGTATGTTGACTGACATGTCTCTTAGTAAAGAATTGAATGATCAATTTAAAGATATGGTTCAACAAAACCATGAAGGTTCTGGTGGAGGTAAGAAAAGGACACTGGATTTGCTCTGTATCATATGCATACTAACTTGAATTCTTTACTCTACAGCTGATTTCAATATTCTGGTTCTCGGTGCTGGTTCATGGCCTCTTTCTGCTCCTTCTACATCCTTCAATCTTCCCGATGACGTTGTAAAGATGTACGATCGGTTCCAAAAGTTCTATCAAAACAAGCACTCTGGCCGTAAATTGAACTGGTTATTCCAACTCTCCAAAGCCGAACTCAAGACACACTACTTAAAGGCTAGTAAGGTTGGCTATACGTTCATGGTCTCTGCCTATCAAATGGGTGTCTTGCTCCAATTCAATACTACCGATAGTTGCACTTATGAAGAATTACACAAATCCACTGCACTGGCACCTGAGGCTTTGAATCCTGCTTTAGGTATTCTTGTCAAAGCCAAGGTGTTGATCTTGCGTGACGCTGAAAATGTGGGTGATGCTGGTTCTCGTTATGTTTTAAACCATGACTTCAAGAGCAAGAAGGTTCGAATCAACTTGAATATGCAAATGAGAATGGAACAGAAGGCAGAAACCGATGAAACTCACAAGACCATTGAAGAAGATCGTATGTTTGTCATGCAAGCTGCTATTGTCAGAATTATGAAGACAAGAAAGGTCATGAAGCATGTCGCACTCATAGAAGAGGTTATCACACAATTACAATCCAGATTCAAGCCTCGTGTGCCCGCTATTAAGAAGTGTATTGATGTTTTACTTGTAAGTGGTGTTTATTGTAAAGATTCAATTACATTGTTAACTGACTTTATCCAAATAGGAAAAGGAATATCTTGAAAGAGTTGAAAACCAAAAGGATATGTACAGCTATGTTGCGTAATTGTAGATACGAGTATAAGATAGGAACGTTGTTTTGAATGCAAGTAAAAGAAATAAATGTTAAATTATTCGAAGCATTTCATGTATTACACATCTTGCCTTTATTGATGGTCCTTATACTATTGATTATAACGCCCTTTTGTGAGTAAAGGTTTCTTTAGAAACAACAATATGGGACTTATGTTATAGTCAGAATCGTAAACAAACCCAAAACGAGCTTTACGAATCGAATTCAGAGGGAAAATCCAACAGAATATTTGCCATGATATTTTCCCCAAAACAAAGGCAAGTCAGCACGGCAAAGACTATGTTGGCAGTAAACGCCGTGCCAATGGCTAGGGAACGTGTGGGCACCCACGTTGACTTCTCTTGGCCCTTGGGGTCTGTGTAAAAGCTAAAGAGATTTTGAGAACAGTCGAGCGAAAGACTCATGATTGCGAGCCCCTTGAACATGATGCGTTCAGATACAGGCACCGTTTTCAGTTCAACCTTACCAATCAACGAAATGTAATGCGACACTCTCACCAATACTCTTACAAGCATCAATGATAACAGAAAGACGGATAAGTCATCATTTTGCAAACCCGGCTGTAGATGTGTATGTAGCCTATTCTTACGCGTGAAAATGCATTTGATTTCAAAAATGGTAAGGATGAAAACCCAATTGGCTCCCCGCGCTGAATGAACAACTATGATGGCCCCCCTTTTCTGGTTGAGCAGTTGGTGCTAAATTACATTTTCTCTCTTTTTCAACTTGTAACCTTTTTTTTTCTTATTACAGTTTTAATTTACTTTTTCTATTCTAATTTCTATTTCTCAATCTGGTTTTAATCTGACTAACTCCTCAAAAAAAAAGTACAGTGTATTATTAACAAGAAATACAAGTTGACAAAATAAACTTAAATCCCGCTTATTTTATATAACAATTCTGATTAGATTGAATTAATTCATGTCAGAAACAAGTTTAGAATATACTTTGCCTGGTGTATTGCATTTTTTACAAGTAGAATGGAGAAAGTTTGAACGTGAAAAGAACGAGTGGGCAATTGAGCGAGCAGAGCTACAGGTAAATTGAGAATGAGAGAGATGTAAAGCAAGAGACCGTTTGCATAATACATGGTATTTAGGCTCGTATAGCTCTGTTGGAAGGAGAAAGAAGAGGCATGGAAAATATGAAAATGACCATGATAAAAAGAGTGAAAATGTTGGAATATGCACTTCGACAAGAAAGGTACTTCTCTCAAAAGATTGTTATTGTTATTATTTTTTATTTTTTTTTGCTAAAGAATTCATTATTATTAGAAAAAGACACGCTGGTGTAACGACAACATCAGAAGATGATCCAAATATAAGCAAGTATGATTTCCAATGTGTGAGGATTCTTGAGTAACTAACAGTCTTGAGTAGCAGCGGCAACGGTACCAACTACAAGTGATATAAAAAGACCAGATGCACCTTCTTCGCCTATCGTAGACAACAAATTAAAAGAAAAGAGTCGAGAAGTACTAAGATCGTAAGTTGTCAATACTATCCTCACTTTTTTTATGATATTCCACTTAAACTAACCAACTGCTGTCTCTCTCTCTCCTTAAATTTCACCCTAAACAAGGTGTCTTCAAGAGATCAATTATTTAACTTCATTTCCAAGTAAACTACCTTTAACGAATGCATTATCGTCAGCAGCAACACGCTCATTACAACAACAACAACAACAGCAACAAATTGATCATAATGCTTCAGTGAGAAGACCTACGCCTCCTCCTCCTCCTACTTCTCAACAATCATTTAATACAAATTCACCTGTACTTACACCTGCCGCTGTTGCTGCACGTACTCCATCTCGTAGTAAACAAAAGCAATCAACTTCTAACGCTGCGTCGCCTAAAAAGACAAATGCCAATATTTCCAGTCCTCTTCCAAAAAAATCATCACTAAGCCAACAACAACACACAGAAGATGATATGGAAGTACCTGCAAATGTAGACGAAGTGGCCATGATTAATAACATCAAGGAAGAAACAGAACATTACAACGCTTCATCACAAGAGAATAGCGAGTCCTTGGTAAAGTATTCGCATTGATTTTTCTCCAAGCACAAAAACTAAATGTTTTATTTCACTGTAGTCTATGCAACTGCAAGAGAAATTTCACCTGTCAGAGGAAAAAGTTCAAAAGCTCTTGAGGCATGCGGGTAAAGGAAATTCAAAGCGGGATGACCGTTTGTTAGCAGGCGATTTTGATCTTAACCAAGTAAGTAGTATGTAATAAGGAGAAAGTATATCTATTTACTTACCAAACAATTCTTTAGATTGGTGAAATCGATAGCCAGCAACAAGCTCAACCCAAAATTTGGAAACCACGAGTGACAATCAAAATGTAGACGAAGTGGCCATGATTAATAACATCAAGGAAGAAACAGAACATTACAACGCTTCATCACAAGAGAATAGCGAGTCCTTGGTAAAGTATTCGCATTGATTTTTCTCCAAGCACAAAAACTAAATGTTTTATTTCACTGTAGTCTATGCAACTGCAAGAGAAATTTCACCTGTCAGAGGAAAAAGTTCAAAAGCTCTTGAGGCATGCGGGTAAAGGAAATTCAAAGCGGGATGACCGTTTGTTAGCAGGCGATTTTGATCTTAACCAAGTAAGTAGTATGTAATAAGGAGAAAGTATATCTATTTACTTACCAAACAATTCTTTAGATTGGTGAAATCGATAGCCAGCAACAAGCTCAACCCAAAATTTGGAAACCACGAGTGACAATCAAAGGGTACATATCGAGAGAGAGAGAGAGAGGTACATGGCGTGAGGACGATGTTACTGATAAGGACTTTGTATAGACATTTGGATTCGGTGAGAACAGTTTGTTTCCACCCGAACGAAATGATAGCTGCGTCAGGTTCAGATGACGGCACCGTCAAAATATGGAATTTACAAAGAACAACTGGAAAGGACGGTAGTGCCGTGAAAAAGTATAGTAAAGATATCAATTGCAACATATGCGAGTAATGTACTCATATTATGTTCTTATTCTTTAGAGGATCACTTGAGGAAGCGGATCCAAGCATCACATTTAGAGGACATAATAATGTAGTAACTTCAGTCGCAATCTCAGCAAATCAAAATAGAGTGTACTCAGCATCATTAGATTCCACCATTCGAGTTTGGAGTTTACCCACCGATGATCGTGGGCCATTTTCCCCAGTGGATCCATCTTTAAATATCGCTACTTATGTAGGACATACGGACGCTATTTGGGATTTCAAATTATCGCAGAATAATCTGTTGGGCTCTGCTTCTGCAGATGGAACTGTAAAGATTTGGGATACAGAATCGAGTGGTAATTTGTTGAAGAGTTCGTGGACTTATGATGGTATTTCGTCTGAGGATGCCTATTCTGATGGCAAAGGTAAAAGCGTCAAGTGACTTTATAAAAGATGATCAGGTATTAATTCTATCTTGTAGTTGCACCAACCTCAATTGATTTCTGTCGTACCAATCCAAGTAGAGTAGCGGTGTCTTTTGCAAATGCAAAGATTCGTTTGTATGATATTGAGACTGGACAAGTCGTCTTGACATTTAAAGGCAGTGACGAGACTTATGGTAAATAGCTAGTATATTTAACGCGTGTGTGTACCTAATTCTCACTCTGCTTTCTTTTTTTTTTTTTGACAGACAACACATTTGCGACACAGATCAACCGCATTGTATCACATCCTATCATGCCCATTATTGTATCAGGTCATGAAGACCGCCACATCAAGTTTTTCGACATCAATTCAGGTATAAAGAGACACATATTTTTCCCCCGAATAGTAGGCTAATAATTCTGATATAACTAGGCGAATGCATTCAGTCTGTGTCTGGCCATTTAGATGCCGTCACTAGTTTAGATATAGATAGCTCTGGCACTACCATGGTGTCTGGAGGTAAGTTCATTGTTTAGTTCATGCATGATCTTTAAACTAAAGTGACCTGTATTAGGACACGATTCTTCAATACGTTTATGGGACTTGAACTCAAAATCTTGCATACAAGAATTCTCGGCTCATCGTAGAAAGGGAGATGAAGGTGTATTAGGTGTTAATTTCCACCGCTCATTCCCTTGGATGATTAGTGGTGGTGCTGACGGTATTATCAAGATATACCATCACGGTCATTAAAAAGAGAAAAGAATTTATACCAACTTTGTTTTACACACACTCACACGATATCACTATAATAGCACACATACACACACACACGCAACTATATTAATCTTATTTTTATAATTATAACTTTCTTCTTTAAACAAATAAAAACAGTCCTTGTATTTATGAACTTTTTAAAGAGTGAAGCTAGAGTAAAATTCGGTTGAACCATCTACATTGGCTTTGTAAATGTAGTTTTCTTTAAAAGAACAGCCCTCTTTCATCAACTTTGCCTTTTTGTTCGCAGTCAATTGATGATCACCGAAGCCTCCAGAGAAACCACCGATAGAGTAATCAGAGGAGATCACCCGATGACAAGGAACTGGTAAAGGACTAAAGGGATTGATGCGCAATGCTTGACCCACAGCGCGAGGCGACGCCTTCAGTGCATCACTGATAGCTTTATAAGACGTGACATGACCCTTGGGAATTTGACGAGTCAGATCATACACTTTGAATTGGAAAGGAGTGACACGTTTACCCGTTCGGTCACTCACATATTCCAATCTGTCTTTGTGTGTTGTGGGGAACTTGACAACAGCTATGCAAAATGTTCAAGCTTTAGTAATAGTGATCTACTACGTGGGAGGATCACAAACTTACTCTCAACGTCTTCGTCTTTTGCTGTGAAAGTTTGTTTAACAACCTTGGGTTTTTTGGCAACGGCTGACTTCTTCTTTGTAATAGCAAGCTCCGTTTTGACAGCTGTTTCAGTTTTTGTAGGACGAGAACGTAATTGAGCCATGACGTTAAATGAAATGAGTAGAGTAAATGAAATGACAACCTGTTGTGAAAAAAGAAAAATGCTTTATAAAAGATAGTTGCTGCGCAGTGACGGCCACTCTAGCTCAGGTTACACGGTCTCACCAGGCACAGCCGTCACTTGGAATAAAGTTTTAGTCTAAACCTCTCCTATTGAAACGGAAGCAGTTGGATAAAGGTTTTTGTTCATAAAATTAATGACTTTTTACACCCATTGGACGTACCTACTGCTCGCCCACTGTCCTAAAACGCGTTCGTAGCTATTCTTTCCTCTGATAGCACTCTTGGCTCGTTCTTGCTAAAGGCAAAGACTATTGCGAGGTTGTGCCATTAGCCTCAGTTACTTTTTTGCACCTTCTCCACAGCGGACCGCAAAGCTTTTTCCGTAATATTCCATCATGTTTATTAAAAATTCCACGTTTTATGGGATGAATGTTACTACTTCAGTTGACATCAGCTTGTATTAAATTCATGAATTCTTATAACCAAACTGACACTTTCATACAAGAAGGACGTACCAAAAGTACAGAACAAGCACTTTACGAAATGGAACAAGCAGACGAAATATGGTATAAAAACTTTTTTTATTATCAATAACACTCATATAAACGCAAACTAATTTATAGCGAGAGAACTACAAAACAACTGAAAAGTGGTATTAGTATTGAAGATAATGAAAAAGGGTTTTCAAGTAAACGTGTTCTTGAACTTGTAAAAATCAGACGTGTGCATGTTGTCTTCAGTCACGAGGCATCGGTGGGTCCCCACAAGCAGATAAACCACCGTGGTACCGATGTAACTCCCCATGCTCAGACGCAAATTATAGTCATCAGATGTATAAAGCCCAAGAACCACTCTACCCATGATTGTTTTGATATTTACCTTGTGCAATAAGTTGAAGTGAAAGAAAAAAAAAGAAAATTAAAAGAATCGAAAAAAAATCCACAATTTATTCTTGTTGGGCCAAGGACAGAAAAAATTTACTAAAGCAGTCCGAGACAGTCCTCCTCTCTTTTATTCTCAATTTGTGTCGCAACTATGTTACACGTCAAAGATGTGGATTCTAGAAAATACTACTACATTCAAGGTATACCACGTACTCGTTGCATTTCTCATGTTATTGTCACAAAGTTTGCAAAGTATGCTCAAGGAAATTAGAGAGACCTCTCTGGTACTTTAAAGTATCATTGTTTACTTCGGGCGATTAAAGTGCCTCTTCTGAAGCACGAACATTACGTCGAAATACGCACCACTAACTATTACGCAAAAACCCTTAGTATTCCATTATTTAATATCTCTGCTTATCATTCGTACAAAGATTCAATCATTTGAAATCTTTGTATATGTTTGTACCTATTTCATATAACATTAAACAGTGCTATGATTACAGCGCCAAAATTAGGAGAAGGAGGGTAGTAGCAACAGCTTATTCGTAAAATGCCAAATTTATAGAAATTTCCCAATTTCAATACTTACGGTGAAAAAAGATGAACAGTTTGTTTTTCTCTAATATTTATGTATCGTTTGTAATTTATGTATTGTCCTGATGTCTTGAAGTAAGAACATCGCTTGAGAATATTGTAAACAACATCTATTTCTTTTACTGATGACTTTCTTTGAACAAAGTGCAAGTCTATAGCATTGCTTTACTATATGAAACGTTGATCACATGTAAGAAAATCAAAGGTTAGCCTTTTCCGCAAAGCATCACTGAATCCTCACCATTGATGACAGTTTTAAACATTGCAAAGACTCGATGGATGCTTTCTGAGTAATATGTACATAACAGTGCAATAATATAAGAGTAAATATACCTTCTATAAATATGCTTTTGGGTAGAATTAGTTTTGTACGATCAAAGGACATACGATTATTTTTAGCTGCCACCGATTTGTTCAACCAAGCAATGGCAATGGTAGCACATGTATACGCGCTCTCAAAGTTGCTCCATGCTATGCAAGCTACGTTATATCAGTATGCATTAGCCTTTCAAGTGTGCAAAAATTATACTATCCTGAACCGTATATGGTGGCGCTACTACATAATTAGTCTGTTGCTGAAAGTCCACGTATTTGAGTTGATTGGAAAAAATGAAAAACATCACCTTCGTACGTAGAATGCTAACATTTATCAACGTTTGCAATCTACGTAATTGTTACACATTAGCTTGTATAAAATCCAATTATCGTTACGTAAAATGTTCGAAAGGTACTCTAAAACGTCCTACTCCGCGCTCACAATAACGGCGCTTGTATCGTTGTTGAGGAATTGCTAGATCCCGAATTTCCGGGGAACAATCTTATTATCAATTGAAACATGATTCACTTGCCGTTGATGATAGGATAATATTGATGGCGATAAAGAAGTTATTTCTCGCTCTGCGCGCAAATAATACAAGAATTTCAGACGATTATATTTATCATGATAAAAACATAATTAACTTGTGACGAAGAGTGTAATTGTTTTTTAATTGTATTGAAGTTTCTAGTAAGGTTTTTCCAAAGATTATTATCAGGATTCTTAGCTTAGTCTTACAGCGAAGATTTTATTCTGTTGTGATTGGATTAGTCCTCCGTACAAAAAAGTAGCGATTGTACAAAGTTGCGTAAATAAACTAAATCAAGTAAACGCTCAATGTCAATTCTTGCTAGACCCGCAGAACATCAGGAACCTTTGACGGAGGCAACTCCGTCTTCGAAAATATGTCTTATTGGATAAAATGATAGACATCCCGATGTTCTATTCGTGTATGCAAAGGTAGGCGTATACCAAAGGTACCACAGTCATAAACAAAGTTAACCACGCGACGATATAACGTTCCATCATAAAAAAAAGGTTGAAGATTTGTGTAACCTCAATAATTGTGAAATCTTAAGGTTCTTCTTGTTTGAAATAGTGGGGTAGGTACTGAACGAATTAATCCAACGTATTCGTATCATTTATCTAACGACCCACAGTAGCACCAATTATTTTTCCAGATGTTGATTTGATGGGATTGGGTTGAAGGTAGAGGGAACTGGAAATTTGATCCTCCGTAAATTAAGTTGGAGCTTAGTGTTTTGGTACTCCATGAAATCAGTTTTTTTTTTTCAGGAACTAGTTGGCATACAGTACTTCCATGCAATGTTTCGTTAAGAAAAGAATTTGCATTAACATGTCTCGCTGAGGCGGAGTATCATAATAACAGCTGCAACGTGGCTTTCATTAAAAGTTAAAATTTCTTGATGTAACTGTTGGCAAAAACACTTCCCTAACGATACTATTTATCCTTGTATTACGCTACACCCTGATCATTTAGAGGTAAAAAAAACACATGCGACCCAGCCGGTCAGCCTCACTATGTGATCAAATCATACGTAAATATTGATATTGATATTGATGCTAATTAGAGATTATTCCGTAGTGTTCGACAATGCAGTTCAGTGTAAGATTTTTTTACCTTGGTTTAAACATGTATGCAAGACTCTGCTTTTCTGTTTTTAATTTTACTCAGAAAATGAATTAGAATTTCTCATACTAACCGATTTGGAAGTCTTTGATGGCAAGCAGTCCTATTATACTTCTAGATTCAACGAAGATCTCCTTAATATCTCCTTCATATCTCCTTTGAAAAAACAGTGATGAACTCATATGAATGACTGATAGATAGCTTGTAATATCTATACGGAGCCCGTTTCCCTCCACGAGATAAGCAACTAATTATATTATTTTGTTGATAAGAGGTTTAAAAATGTGGAGATCTGTAATATATTTAAACTCAATAGTGCAAAAACCCGATAAATCACCTCCAATTAAATGCTCACACTCATTTAATGTCAAAATATACCAGATATTTTTTATTTAAACAGAAAGGGATTGGATATGATTTAGATTTGGATGACCAACATCCTTGAAACGCACGAAGAAATATTCAGAAAAGTTAAAAGATGAAGAAGTCGGCTCCATGCAGGATTGTGTTGGAATATGAAGTCAACTGAGACGACCTAGCAGCCTGGTAAATAAGCGCTACTTTTGATTCGCTATGAATCAACAGGGCGTATATATGAATCGATAGGTATTATTATCCCTGTTTTTCCTTTGATATCGAAGATATTCGTGTGCCGTGTAAAATGCGTAAACTAAAGGAAAAATAATATGAGCGATAGTTACACAAGATTTAGTCCTACTACGCATTAAGAGCTCGCCAATGGCGTCAGGCACCTTTAGATACCCATGCCCTTATTGGGAAAGAGCACAAGGGATAAGTATTCCCAATCTTACAAATTAGTTGAATGCCCGCTGATCTGTAATAGGTAATCTGTGTTTTTTGGGGGGCAGGATAAGACCAACACTCTGTAACTCGAAAACTAGAATCCAAGTTTTTGTCAGTATAGAAAAAGTCTTTGAATATGTTAAAGAAGTATATGTCAAGAAGTACATACACAAAACCTAAACGTTTTTTTTTAAGCTTTCAGAGGTGACAGGTGTTCTCTAAGTGAAAACAATATTTAGAAAGTTGTAACCATGATCATTTAATCCGAAAAATGAAATTGAAACAGGCAAAACACAGCATTCGCTAACCTCAGACCAGCAAAAATGGCTTTAATTTCTTTATATTTTATATGATGTTCCATGAATAAGAAGTACCACACATGACGGTTTTTTTTAACTGGTCCCGCGTAATCTGATATTATTTATACTTTTTTTTATTCCTTTTATTTCATCTTCTTCCTTTTCCTTTATCCATAACTTTCCGTTTTTTCTTTACTTCATACAATAAAGATCAAATCATTGAATCTTGAATATCATTTTTTCCCCACAGCCTTTGTTTCACAAAAATTATAATTTACTAACGTCATGAAAAAAAGTCGAGATGCCATAAACATATATCATGATCATGCCGGAAGCAGCAAAGATGAATCTATAGTCATACCTGCGACGTCGACAGATGAAAAAGAGACTGCAACGTCTGATGGCGCCCTAGAGAATTCACAAACTGATCAAACACCGATCAAGCTGACCTCAATGGGTGCCGTTCAATTGACACCTCCCTCTGCCAATGCAACCACAAATGCTATCTTGAGTTTAAAAACCAATCCATTTTACCACGACAAGCGCAAATGGGATGATTCCTTTACCGTCGCCGAAAAAAAGGAACTATTAGGAAATATTGTTAAAGCTGCCAGTAAGTTTGATTCTTTTCAGGTCTCACTGGAATTTTCCTTTAATATTTCTATCTTTTCCACCCAACAGAGGATAACGATGGTGAAACATATGTAACTCTACAAGAAGAAGAATATACTTTACCTCCATTGTCTCACGAGGAGGAGGAAAGTCAAGGTACGACCCGAATAAAAAAAAAAAATGATGATAGCGTTCTAATCATCTATTATGTTGATTCAATAGAAAGCGATGATATTGATTCTGCTAACAAGAAGCCAGGTAGAAAGCCTATGGCAGACGAGGAAGCACTTTCAGATGTAAGACCACTTTTATTCGTGTGAAATCCATTGGTAATACTCACTAGTTTTGTATTAATTAATTGTAACAGTCTGATCAAGATCCTAAGGTGAAGCGAAAAGCACAAAACAGGGCAGCGCAAAGGGCGTTCAGGGAGAGAAAAGAACGTTACGTGAAGGAACTTGAGGCAAAGATCAAACAAGTGCAAGACGCTCACTTAGTTGCCACTGCACAATTAGTCCGGGAAAACCATCAATTAAGGTCGATTATTTACCGTTTAGAGGCCGAAAACTATGCACTAAAGGGAATTCCCATGCAACCATACCAACATCAAACCACGCTTTCCCCTCAGCAACCTCAAGTACAACCTCAACAACAACAACAACGCCAAAATGGTTCTTCCAATTACACAAACATCGCGCCTCTTTTACCACAACAAAATCCACAACAACCCCTTCTTTTGCCAGCCTACTTATCAAATTCACCAAACTCGTCTCCAGCATCATCTCTCATTCATTCTACTTCATCCTCTGTAAATCATATGATCATGCTGGCGCAAAGTCCTTTACAGCAGTATCCCATGTCTCCGGTGGTTACCACTTCCATGACCTCTAGCACTTTAAATTCCTCCCCCTCTCCCACGTTATCCAATAATGGTCAAAAGATTGCAATGCCCATTTCCAAAAAGGTTTCGTCGAAGAAGAACAACGCTCCCACACCACCTCCAAACAACCAACCATTAGAATATACATTTTCCATTAGTACTCCTGCATCTTTACGCCCCAGTGGTGGCTCTGTTTCTTCCTCAAAACACACTAGAACTGAACCTGTCGAATTAGTACAACTTTATCCCCCAGGTGGAAACAGAAGTCAACAAAACAACAAAAATATTACAAAAAATGACTCAACAAATACAGCAAATAGCTCCACTACATCAGCGTCATCACCATTACAAAAGAGTGATCTAGTTTTATTATCGCCTGGTAATAATTACTCAAAGAAAGCACATAGTGTCACAAGTGTAAGTAGTCAAGGTTCATCCACAAAACCCAACACACCCCCCGCTCCTCGTCATATCGCGGACGATGAAAGCAGTATCATGAGCGATAAAACCACCTCCACTGTAAATACTCAACAACAACGCAAAAGAATGCAACAACTTGAATCTGACATGTTCGACTGTCACATCGACACTGAGGGACAGTTATTTTGCGAAAAACTACATAGCGAAGTTTGCAATGATGCATTTGATCGATTACTATCAGAACCTTTATTTGATCAAATGGGTAAATTAAATTTATCCATCAGCAGCTACCCCGTTCCTATAGTAACGGGTCACCATATGCCTCTCTCTCTTGATGAAGAAAAAGAGGCAAGTGAAGAAACAAGCAGCGATGATGAAGAACGCAAAGAAATCGTGAAGCCAGCGATAGCAGCGGAAAGGGAAGAGGCGAGCAAGAAAAGCGCAACAAGGGAGAATGGAACTACCGAGGAGGCTCCTACCTCGCCTTCAACCGTAAATACCAATGGAAATGAGAAAAAACGATTGTTGACTTGTCCTGAAATCTGGTTCTTGTTGAATCAGCATGCTAAATTCAGTAATTTCACAACAGACCAACTTTGCCAAGCCGTGAAAGAATTGGCCAAATGCGCTGATAGTGGTCCTGTCTTAGAAGAAGACGATCTCTATCAAATTATGTCCAATATGGATAGAGGCTACCTTTAACTATAGATAGCAAGTCTCTACGTTATAAATATTTATGTATCCTTCAAGTAATAAACATGTAATTATATTTTATCTAAATCCCAGGAATTAACCCTTTTCATACCTCATTCCGTGGAGGAAAAGTCAATTGTGGAACATGTGCCCCAATTCGTTGGATTTACTCGATACATATTTCACTTGTTGTTTCTAAATTTGGGCTGTCGCATAGACGTACGATGTAATGCCTCCACTAAATTGTCCTGGTTGACTCATTAGTCATAATTCGTACCACGAAAGTTGAAGAAATTCTTCACGTTAGACCAAAATTTTATAATTACGAACTACTTTTTGCTCAAACTAATCACTATGGCGTGCTGTCGGCGCTGTTGGAAAACGATCCATATCGAACGATACTATACTCTGCCCATCAAAGTAATCCATTCCCAGGCGGAATCGTTCCTAATTGCGTAAGAGTTAAAAAAAAAAAAAAAAAATGTATCCTTGAGATCGAGGTATATCTACAGTGGCCATAATGTTGCACAGCTTTTAATTTCGATATGCGTGGGCAGTTGGAAAGTGCTCGAGTTGAACACAGAGTTAATTTCCATTAATTTCAGCGAAAAGGTACAAAGTAATGAAAGCAATGCTTGTTTCTGCAATAACTTTCCAAAAACAATGTAATTAGATTCGCACATCCTATTCAAAGAAGTTCCCTATTGAAGAAATTCTTCACGTTAGACCAAAACGTACACACTACGAACTACTTTTTGCTCAAACTAATCACTATGGCGTGCTGTCGGCGCTGTTGGAAAACGATCCATATCGAACGATACTATACTCTGCCCATCAAAGTAATCCATTCCCAGGCGGAATCGTTCCTAATTGCGTAAGAGTAAAAAAAAAAAAAAAACTGTATCCTTGAGATCGAGGTATATCTACAGTGGCCATAATGTTGCACAGCTTTTAATTTCGATATGCGTGGGCAGTTGGAAAGTGCTCGAGTTGAACACAGAGTTAATTTCCATTAATTTCAGCGAAAAGGTACAAAGTAATGAAAGCAATGCTTGTTTCTGCAATAACTTTCCAAAAACAATGTAATTAGATTCGCACATCCTATTCAAAGAAGTTCCCTATATGAAACACTCGTGTGCCTAAACAAAAGTAGCTCGAAAAAGAAAAGACTTCCAGAATATTCTCTCAGTGTTCAAATCTTGCTTTTTAATTCTGGGAAAACATTCTACCCCAAACTTCTCCAAATTCCAGATCGAATTATTTATCATCAGTGGAATGAATTGATTCAAAAAGTTCAAGCATGTATTTATGCATGTATGGGTATAGTCACAACCTAAATACCTCTGATCAAATAAAATTATTCAGATTGTTTCTTGTTTTCACAGACATGAACAAAGTGGATGGTATTGAAGAACTTGCAGACCTTTTTGTTTTGCAGTTCCTTTTGTATAGGCAAAAGTGAATCATTCAGAAAGAAAGAAAAATAGAGAAAATGAGAGAAAAAGCGATAATAGAATACACACTCATAAAAGGTTGTCACAAATACATGCCACCCAGAAGAGCATTTCAATCATATGGACTATAATGCCGCATACAAGAGAATTGATAATAGTGAGGCTAAGGTCAAGTCAAGACATACGTACGCTTAATCACAAGCGGTATCTTATTCACCCAGTTCACAAAAATATGTAAAATGTGGGGTTACTTATGATTTAGGTCCGTCAAAGTGGACTAAACTCAGAGCCAATAAAATACATGCACTGTCATCTGTAAAAATTTACTTTAGGTGCAAGTCAAGGCACTAATTTACAATTAAATCCATAACTCTATTTTTTTTTTTTTTTTTTTTTTAGATGGCAAATGAGCATGTAGCACTGAGCTGTGCAATAATGTCCCAGCTAATTATGAAAAAAGTAACGGAACAAAGCCCAGCTCAAATGGAAAGAAATAAACAAAAACTACATATCGCGAAAGAACACAAAAAAAAGAGAGAAAGAAACAGGTTTTCTCTATCCATTACCTGAATCGATTCGGTTAAATACTGATGTATCAGCCTAATTTTTGATAAACTTTGACCACCATGCGTTTTCTTTTGCGTTTCTTTTATTCATTTAACATATCTTCTAAATAAAACTTACCCGTTGAACTTTTTCCCTACTTCAAGTAAATTTTGGATGTACCCAGTGGCGTACATATTTACACTAATCGAGACTTTCCTGGGCTCGCTTCGTCTTTACTGCCGCGTAGGGATCATTTCCCTGGTTTTTTTTTCGGGAGGTGCTGATTGAGGACTTTGGGTAATTGATATAATCTAATGGAAAAGGAGAAAACCTAAGAAAAACCATCCTCTATCTTAGAATGTGTTGGTTGAACAGGATGTAGATCTAACAACACAAAGCCGGAGAACAGAAAGGTAATAACTTAAGACCTTCTTTTTCCTTGATCAACTCTAATATCAAAAAGGTGTTCCAACAGAGTTGTCACTGGTTCTTATTCAACTCGATACTAACATTCTTTCTCTCGTTTTTTTTATAGCAATTAAAGAAGATGCTGAAAGACAGCCTAGTGCAGGATGCATATAATGAAATGCTTGAAGCTGGAACTAGCCACAATGAAAATAATAGTAACAGTGAAGAACTCTCGTATATCAAATTGGCTGTCCAAAAGCTGTACGTAGGTATTGTTAATTTACTGACTTTTGTAAGCTATCCACTGATAATTTCCCTTTTTCATGTTAGGTGTAGTTTAAATTGGGTAGACTGTTATGATTTGTTACTGATTGTGATATTAGTGAACAGTCACTCGAAATAAGAAGTATATTGCTAAATCGATCTTTTGACAGAGGTTATCGATAAAATGAGTATTGCAAAAGTAAAATTACCTTTTCAGTCATAATTTGGGTATTGTGAAGAACTAGCGGGAGGGAGGGTGGTATTAGCAACCCGGAATTCAGTAGTATTCTTCACTTCTCTTATCCGTTTATGGAAATGTTTTTGACCCTTTCCTCGATCTTCATTGGCGGAGGCGAATTTCTGATTTTTAGTTTATTTTACGGCGATGCTGTTGTAAAATGTTGCACAGTTCGCACAACAAGACCCTTGAATAGATGATGAAGTAATACTTCTTATTTAGTAACATTATGGTTCCCTTAATTCATAATTTAAGGGTCTTGATACTTTTTACATAAACCCTCGTTCCTGATACCTTATTACACGCCCACCTGTCAATAGCTAACTATTGAATCACTTTGCGTCCCAAATAAATTTAACGATCAAATAGCTTATTTTGTCCTCTTATCTCCCCACTTGAAAAAGTTTTTCCTGACGTATATTTTCCCACCGTTTCCCCACCTTTACCTAATCCAAACTCCATAGCGATGATGTGGTGATTATATACTTATTATCCATTTTTGTTCGTTCGGCTCATTAATTCACTGAAGTGCGCTAAAATCAAATATGAATCTATTTTTTTTATTAAATTGTGAACCGAGTCAAACGAGCAAGAACATATAAATAACCCTTCATAAAAAATTTTGCACTTTGGTCGTTTTCATTTTCTTTCTTCTCCCCTACTCTTTTTCAAATAATGTTTATGGAAAAATATTTTAGACGTTTTGCTTCACCGATTGTACAGATTGTGCTTTTAGGTTTTGTCAGTTTGTGTTGCCCTGGTATGTTCAATGCTTTACAGGGTCTCGGTGCCGGTGGTTCCATGAGTTCCAATGTGGCACTTACGGATGCTGCCAATGGTGCTCTTTACGGTTGTTTTGCAATTGTTGGTTTCTTTGCTGGTTCAATTACCAACACATTGGGTGTTAAATATACCTTGACAGTAAGTCGATTAAAATAAGTAGCAGTCATATGTATTATTCATCAATCTAATTATCTTTTACGTATAGCTGGGTTCTATTGGTTACGCTATCTATTCAGCAGCATTCTGGGTGTACGACCGTAAAGAAGTGTCAGGCTTTGTGATTGCTGCAGGTGCCATTCTCGGTTGTTGTGCTAGTTTCTACTGGAGTGCCCAAGGTGCTGTCATGATGTCCTATCCTCAAGAAAAAGACAAGGGAAAATATGTTGCCATCTTCTGGGCTCTTTTCAATTTCGGTGGTATTCTTGGTTCCCTCATTGCTCTTTGTTTGAATTTGGAAAACAGTGCAGGAGGTGTATCTACTGGCACTTATACTGCATTCGTCGTTGTCATGTTATGTGGTGTTGTCTTTTCATTGTCTTTGGCTAATCCCTCTAGTGTCGTCCGTAAAGATGGTACACATGTCGCTATTGCTGAATCCGCGCATTGGACCGCAGAGTTAAAGGGCGTCCTGTTGGTATGGAAGGAATGGCGTATGCTTGCTTTAATCCCTGCTTTTTTGGCCTCCAATTGGTTTTATGCTTATCAGTTCCGTATCAACTCTCTTTACTTTGACCCCTCTACTCGTGCCTTGAACGATCTTTTGTATTGGGGCTTACAGGTGGTGGGTTCCGTCATGATTGGTTATCTCTTGGATTATGAAGGTCTCAGACGTCGCACCCGTGGATTGATTGCTTTGGGAATCATGTTTGTCCTCTTGATGGCTATCTGGGCCGGTGGCTTTGTCTTTCAATTGACTTTTGACAACGATTACAATGACCCTATCCACTGGGATGACGGTCGCTTTGGCGGGCCCTTTGTTTTGTTTATTCTCTATGGTTTCTCGGATTCGGTCTACCAAACTTACCTTTATTGGTTAATGGGTGCTATGTCTAACGACCCAGCTCTTTTAGCTCGTTACGCTGGTTTCTACAAGGCCACTCAATCAGCCGGTGCTGCTGCTGCGTTCGGAATTGACGCCTCCAATATCCGCCTTCGATGGGAGTGTTTAATTTGTTGGATTCTTGTCTTTATCTCATTCCCTGGTATCTTTTTGGTCGCTAACAAAGTGACTGATACAAATGTCACCGAAAAAGAGCTTCCTGATTCTGATTCAAACGATTCTGCAACCGGATCTTTCTCTCCCAAATACAACGAGAAGCAGTTAGATGCTTCCCAGCGTAGAGAAGAAGAGTTTCCTTAATTAAACTAGAAAAACCTCTCTCTACACGTAGTGGTGATATCAGTGCCACGTTGTAACATTATATGTAAATAAATTAATAAACTCTTTTCCAAACAATGACCATCATTACTGTCTTTAAACATGTTAGTCCATTTTGTTCTTTGGGTTACATAAAAGTAGGTTAGCTCGGCCATGCAGTTTCACTTTTTTCAAGGAAAGTAAAGCTTAAAGTGTACTAAGACCCTGATGTAACCCAATAGCAATGTGAACCCTTAAATGTACCCTTTCAAAAGTTACGTAATAATGCAACTTATTGTTCCTGATGTTCTTTTTCATAAGGGCTCCAGGAAATATATTATTTAGTCGAAATTAGTTCCATTTAAGCTTGCAATTAATAAACTCAGCCTCTAAAATTGCATCACATCCAAGACTAAAACCAGTCGCAGCGCAAAGTCGTAGATACATATCCCACCTGACCGAGAAGCTATGAATGCAGTGTTATTGTGAACAGCTATTTCGTATGGATGCGGTCATTTCATATAAACAAGATACTTGATCGGATAAAATATTGTTGAGGTTGACTGTATTTCTCGGAATATCAATCTTATATCTAGCTCGCGCGCTGAAAGAAATTTCCCCACATTTTACCAGTTGAAGTTTTTTTTACTTTTTTACTTGTTTAATTAATAAGCTTTTGTTGTTAAGAAAAAAAGAGAGTGTGAAGGATGAATATTCCCCCGTGTTTTTCGTCGCCATGGACGGGCCGAATAAACAACAAGCCGTAAAGCGTTAAATTTATGGACGAAATGGGTAAAATATTACAACTGAAGATACTGTCTTTTCGTAGATGATGGTCTACTTGTATTTGATGTCTTCCCGGCAGCTAAAGTGCACATAATGAACAGACTACCACTAAGATGCGCACGTGGTGTCTTATTTTTCCTCGCAATTAGGTCATTTGTTTAAATCTAGAATGCAGTGTTATTGTGAACAGCTATTTCGTATGGATGCGGTCATTTCATATAAACAAGATACTTGATCGGATAAAATATTGTTACGTACACACTTATTTCTCGGAATATCAATCTTATATCTAGCTCGCGCGCTGAAAGAAATTTCCCCACATTTTACCAGTTGAAGTTTTTTTTTACTTTTTTTACTTGTTTAATTAATAAGCTTTTGTTGTTAAGAAAAAAAGAGAGTGTGAAGGATGAATATTCCCCCGTGTTTTTCGTCGCCATGGACGGGCCGAATAAACAACAAGCCGTAAAGCGTTAAATTTATGGACGAAATGGGTAAAATATTACAACTGAAGATACTGTCTTTTCGTAGATGATGGTCTACTTGTATTTGATGTCTTCCCGGCAGCTAAAGTGCACATAATGAACAGACTACCACTAAGATGCGCACGTGGTGTCTTATTTTTCCTCGCAATTAGGTCATTTGTTTAAATCTATTCCTTTTGCAGCAACAAACTATTCCCAAAACTTTATTTCTTTGATCATTTATAAAATTTCTGCAGTAAATGAGCATGTAGCACCGAGTGGTGCAGAGTTGCCAGAGCCAGTTATGAAAGTAAAAGAATTAAAACCCTCTAAGGGACAAGAAGGGAAAAAAAGGATCAAAGTCTGTTTTATCACTTGCATACCAAAAGTACAGTTTTTCGTCATTGTTTCCATATTGGCTCTTCTGTTTTGTTTCAATACATGGGGTAATCTGCATTGAACTAATAGCTTTAGGGTGTCGTTAAGGGAGTGAGCTGCTATTTTTTTGTCAAAACTGCTGCTACGTACATTCAATGAAAAGCTCTTCGTTGCTTTTTGTCGTGTTTTTTCTTAAGCCATCCGCATATTCTCTATCTGAGAAGCTAGTTGTTTCGGAAACCGTTAAACCTTGTGATTCAATCATTGACTCACACCACCAGAACTAAATTTTGTGAACTCGGGGATAGCAAATCTGACAAAAGGTGCTCATGATTGTTACTATTGCGCAACTCTTGTTTGCAATTCGAGCTGAAGTTTGTAAGAGTATAGCAAGCAATGTCCATGAACGTCCAAGCGATACTAGTAGCTTCAAGGCCTTTTTCATGGTTCCAAAGCATGGTAACATTTTCAGACGCCAAACACCAGGAGTATAAGCATCGTCAAAAAGAAAACTTTGTATATGAAAAGGAGCTTGCGAAGCATTCATCACCAGAAATAGCATTGATAGCCTAAGGTGAGAATTATTGCTTGTATACAGGCAAAAACTACTTACCAAAATTTGAGGTTTACTTACATGAAGTTTTTTACGAGTCGAGTCAGTCATATTCAGAAGAGTGAACAGAGAATTATTGAAAATCGAAGGACTAGTGAGTTCTAAGATTTCATTTTATACGTACAACAAATAATAGGCACTGACAACTATTTATCAAATACTTCCATTGCGTGAGGCAATGGATTCTATTTTGCTTGCTACTTTGTCGCCTATCTAGCGTAGTACAATTTAAAGAGAAGATTCCTGCGGAACTTCAATAGTTGGAGTTACCCAATTTTTGAACTGAAATACGTGTCATTCATACAGACTTTGATTGTTGTTTGAACCGTTTTTTTTTTTATTTAAATTACAATATATATGACGGGAAAGATTCGCTTTTTTTTTGCTTTTGCTATGGGATATGAAAAAAAAAGAGAGGAGAGAGAGAGAAAGGACAAAGTATTCAATTATCACAGTAGTGAATTTGAACCACACAATAATAATAAACACTTGAACCTTTTAAGTTCAAATTCTTCCAGCAAAGGACACGACTTTAAAATGAATTCAAAGTTGTGGTTCAAAGATTCAAGTTGATATTCTGAATTGGGGTATACTGAAATATCCAACTTCTTGATACTGCATTTATTAATGGGCATGTGCTGCAATTCTATCTACGTACACACTATTTAAAGAGAAGATTCCTGCGGAACTTCAATAGTTGGAGTTACCCAATTTTTGAACTGAAATACGTGTCATTCATACAGACTTTGATTGTTGTTTGAACCTTTTTTTTTTTATTAAATTACAATATATATGACGGGAAAGATTCGCTTTTTTTTTGCTTTTGCTATGGGATATGAAAAAAAAAGAGAGGAGAGAGAGAGAAAGGACAAAGTATTCAATTATCACAGTAGTGAATTTGAACCACACAATAATAATAAACACTTGAACCTTTTATAAACTGCTTACTATATGTACGATTTTAGTTCTTCTTCTTTTCCTCAACAGCGGCAGCGGGAGTTTCAGCGGCAGTAGCAGTAGGAGCAGAGTCGTTACCACCGTTGAACAAGTTAGCAAGACCACCGAAAGGACTGTCAGCAGTGAAAGGTCTAGCGAGGTTACCTTCGGGAGCATCACCCCACAAGTGAATTAAAGCTTCCTTATGAGTAAGCAAGTTCTTGATAGGTAAAATGGATTGCATGAAAAGAGGTTGAGTGAACTTGAATTGGAAGTGCATAACAGAGATGATCAAGACAGAAGTAAGAGTAGATTTGATGAATTGTTGAACTTGGTCAACGTCGTAATCTCTGACAGTGGTAGTGACAGTTTCAGGACCAGCAGGAGCACCACCACCCAAACTAGGCTTGGCAGGAGCATTATAAGTCAAGACAGTGGTATCTACGTGTTCAAAATGTGGTCAGCCAACTCTTCCACTTGAAGAAAAAAAAATTGCAAAATTCTTTCTTTCACTTTCCAAACTCATCCATGAAGAAGAGGATGAATTACGCGCGCACACAAAAGAAACGTAACACGAGATGCTTTCATCTCTATTACGATAACAAGAAACCACCAAATAAACCCTTTACTTACCATTCTTCTTTCTAATAAGAGTAATTAAACCATAAGATAAGGCAACAGCAAGGACTTGAGCACCATAATAGGCCATTCTGGCATAGTTGAGCACATCGGGATCATTCCAGTCAATCTTCTTGGCTAATTGCATAGAAACCAATAAGAAACCCATGTTGAACATGGGGTTGGTGATAATACTAGGTGAACCCATTTTATTTTGTTTAATGTATAAAGGAAGATGATGAGAAACAAAGAAGAAGGAGAGAAAAAAAAAAAAAACCCAGACTTTATTTTCTTTTAAGCCTATCTCTTTTTGTTAAAGCTCAGACTGAGAAAGGATTTGATTGGTGGAAATGCTCAAGAGTATTGAAAAGTGTAAAAAATCGGCTTATATTGTTACTCCTTTGCATTTCATTGGAGACCCTCAGTACTTGAATATTATAAAGGTCAGTGCGATTTGAAAGACGAATACCGAGGGTTTGGTCTTATACAATGTCTAATGCCGAGTCTATTGGTAAATAAGCGATGTGTTACAAACTCCTCTTGATAAGGCAATTTTCATAATTCTGGGACAAAAGAGTCGAGATTCGTACTTATTACGTGTGATACGTCTTTGCTTATGATCTACTGGAGGCCATGTTTTCATTGTGACCAATCATTAAATCAAGCTGAATAGCTTAAATGTTTGAATTATAGTCCTTGAAGCATTACAATAGGTCTATATGTGTCACAGTAATAGAACGATAACATTTTTTTTATTACAAACATTTTAATACAAATAAATATCTACATTGCCTTCCCAGATTAATTTACATTGGAATAGTTCATCATCTTCGGCAGATAAACTATTATAATCATTCCAGCATTTCCCCATATTGACGGGAATATGGTCAAACACATAATTATAGTCAGCACCAGACCTATCGATGGCAATGGACTTTAACTTCTTGTGCTTGGCAAAGTTTAGGATGAAAGTGTCTTCACAAGGGTATACATAGAATCCACCAGAGAGTTCAAATTCTTCCAGCAAAGGACACGACTTTAAAATGAATTCAAAGTTGTGGTTCAAAGATTCAAGTTGATATTCTGAATTGGGGTATACTGAAATATCCAACTTCTTGATACTGCATTTATTAATGGGCATGTGCTGCAATTCATAGTCTTCTTCTTCAAATTCAAGTCCGTCAAAGCACAATGTTTGCAGTCCACTGAGGTTTTGGAGAATATTGATCAAAAGTTGAAACCCTCCTTCAGGTATATTTGACACTCTGAGGTCCACCAAGTGAGCTAGACTACTTGTCATCCTGATAATAGAATAACTAAGCATATAATCATCGTAAATGTCGCATTGAGAGGTACCGGCAATTGTTAATGCCTCGATATGTTGCGTCGATTTAGCGAATTGAACCAGTGAGCAGTCATCTTGCAGTTTACTTTCATTCTCGATACACAAATTCATCTTTTTTAAATGTACATGGTTTTCATTGAAGGCGGATAGGATGCGATCAGTCATTGGGTATAACTCCATGATATAGGTTTGGAGGTGAGGCATATGTAGTAGTGCGTTAATTATCGAATCTTCTAAACCCTGAGAGTCCTGTTGAGGTAATTTCTTATTATTGGCAAGGATTTTCAAGTGACACAGGTCAGTGTACTTTTTGCCCATATACTCGAACCACTTTATAATGGCGGATACGTTCTTTTCGTCTCTGAGGTGAGCGGCGTTTCGAGGCATGAATTGAAAGGATTCAAATCCCCTCAGAGGCGAAACGTCTTCAAGTGCTATATCTTCAATCGTTAAATTAGCGTCGCAGAGCTGTAAATCTCGTAACCGCGGTGTGTTTCTGTGTAAATCTTCCATGTCTTTGAGGCTTATTTGAACTTTTCCCAACAGCAAATTTTCGAGCGTGGGAGCATTTTGAAGTTTCTGAATTAGGGACTTTAATAAATTAGTCTTGTCTGTTGATGAAAGTGTATAGTGAAACGACACTTCAAGTTGTTTTAGCTGAAGTAAAGGTCCAGTCTCGAGTAGTAGCGTGGAAAAGGGAAGTAGTCTTGGCATATCTACGATGCGTTCTAAACGGTTCCATTTTTCAAAGTTTTGCAAGTGGTGATATTCGGTGACGGGTCGTTGTTCAAGAACGGTGTTATTTGACTCTGACATGTCTTCATTCTCGAGCCATTTCAGTTCTTTGGTATTGGGGAACATGGTGGGCAATGACTCAAGTAAAGAGAGATCGGGATCGCACTGTAAGAGATTAAGCTGTTGTACGTGTCGGCCCAAGAAACAGTCGTTTGCTTCAAACCAAGGCATAGCGCACTTTAATTGTTCTGTGCTTTTGAATTCCAAATGGTGATATAAAGATGAACTCGATATGATACGATGCCAGTCATGACATACTTGTATACAGTTAAATTTATCTTGCTGTGTTAAAAGAGATATAATGGAAATGAAGATTTCTTTGGGTAAGGTATCCATGATATAAAAAAGTGAAATGATTGTGAGAAAGAAAGGTAAAAATATGCACACGCTTACCTATTGGTTTCCTCTTATGTGCCTGATCCAGGTGCGGGATTTGTATTTTTCAACCTTATCGCCTCAACTGCATTAGGATGTAATTCTGAGTTTATTTTTCGCTTATCGGTTATCATTGCGGCCAATGAACACGGAAGGCTACACAGTTGCAATCATGCTAGATACAAGTTATGAAATGAACACCATTCAAAAAGGAAAGATAGAAAACATTTGGAGCTGAAAAAGTTGATTGCTGTTACGAGGGTATAAAGAAGTGTTGAGAAAGTAGAGAAGTCAAAGCGAGACATCATTGGACGAAGTGCAAAAAAATAAAAGACACACGCTACTCCTACTTTGATAACCACCTAAATGGCTTGGGACCAGAATCTATAAGTGGCAGGTGCACTCACCATAAAAGACGTAACCCAGTTTACAAAGTATCGTATCCGTGAATAACTGATACTGGAAGGTTGAACCAAGAAGTTGTATTTGCTTAAAGTTTCCAAAACCTACCAAGACTTCTATTTCTTGGATTTCCGGATCAAAGAGGGACCATAGTGTGTAAGCTGTTACAATGATCTATAGAGCGATTTCCGAGTTCGTGTTTTTAAAGATCTCGGCATCGATCAGGTTTAGAGAGGCAGCGCTCTACTATGTACAGAGGAGTAGGCAATGTAAATACATTGGTATATCCATAAAGGATATTCGAAACCTGGGTGTTCAACTATTAAACGACAAAGCTAATGCGTATCATACAAGAACAAGATTTCCTCTAAATCTGAGCGATAGAGACCGTGTAAAAGAATGGGACTTGAGGCCAAAGCAGATATTTAACGGGATATAATGCTTTATTATTATCGATGAGAAAAGCAATCTCATTTCAATTTTTTACTGAAATCTGATCATATTAAAAAGCATTAGAGGTGCCAGAGTCAAAGAGGATGCCAGGCGTTTAAGATTTATTTTATACTAAAGAGGTATTCGATGAGGTAGAGTCATTGGCTCGTAGGAGAGATAGTGGGTCTTGATCTTGAGGCAATTCGCTCTCTGCATTGTTTGTTCGCACGAGCACATAAAAGTGATTTTTTCCTGGTGAGCAGTCGTTAATTTTCAAGAACCACTGAAGGCAGCATTATTTGAAGCAATCATTACTTTCAACTTGCGGATAAATAAGATTTGTGGCTCAAAGGATTCGCACGTAGCTTACCTTGAAGCGAACATGACATGAGGGCCAAATGCCCGTCGACCAAACACCGTGCCATGACGCAACAAGGGAAGTCAAAAGGAATGCCAGTAAACACAATAACTGGCCCTTAATTAATATACACGTGCATGTATACAGGTAAAGGAACAGCAGCTACCATGGGGCGGGTTTTACTAGCATTACCTTTTCATCAATGTTTATGATGCCCTTTCAAGGAGAAGGGACCCCTTTTAAAGAAAAGGGTCCCCTTTCAGTGAAAAGGAACCCGGCTACTGTGCAGCAGATTTTTCTTGAGTTTGCAACCATTTTGCCACAGGAATGTATTTGTTCTTGAATTCAGTAATTGAGCATCTATACAGTCAAAAATATTAGAATAGAACGGAGCCTTTTATGATTTAAATACTTATCATAAAGCTTCTTGAGATTTTCTTTTTGAAGGATTCGCACGTAGCTTACCTTGCAGCGAAACAGAACGTGAGGACCAAATGCCCGTCGATCGAACAACACGCAATGTCGCAACAAGGGAAATCAAAAGGAATGCCAGTAAACACGATAACTGGCCCTTAGTTAATATACACATGCATGCATACAGGTAAAGGAACAGCAGCTACCGTGGGGCGGGTTTTACTAGCACTACCTTTTCACCAATACCTATGATGCCCTTTCAAGGAAAAGGAACCCAGCTACTGTGCACCAGTCGATATTTGAGAGAAGGGTGTCAACATCGTTTACTTCATTGCTTGAATTTAATTGTGTTAGTTGTAAGAGAAAAAAAAAATATTGGCGTAACTGACTGTCCCAGACGCGTGAGGATTTGTATCACTGTATGGTCCGATTTGGCTAGATCATTTTGGGGAAAACTGTGTGGAGAAAACGTCAACGTCTTTCCCAGTACTGAGATAAAAGTTTATTGCGGCTCAAGAAAGCACGTTTCATTGAGTAGAGTACATAACGGCTGAAATAAGCAGCGCTGAAAACCATGAGTCAGAAAGCTCAGACTAATTATTTATCACTTGGAGGGCTACAATGAACAGTCTCCTTATTGAACAATAACTTCGAGGTTCTGAGGGGAATCCTCACGTTGTATTATAATCTTAAAGAGCTACCCGTCATCTTATCCACCGATGTTGCTTTTATACATGCGTACTAACCCATTAGAAAACTTTGACAGCAACTTTAACAACTCGTTTTAAACTTAATTTTGTTCCCAAAATTCAGTCGTTAAAGCTGTATACTTACTCTTAATATTCAGATAATTGATTATCATATCTTTTAACATCTTTCTTATACATTTTCCCTTTAATCCCAAAAGGGTTTTTTCAAACCCCCTTCATAAAGATCTGACCAGGGCAATGCAGCTTCAAAAAGCTATGTGCTCATTGGTTGTAAAAATTTATTATAAATAAAATATAATCTTTAATCGTATACTTACTCTTAGGCACTAACCAAACTTTTTTGTAACATTGAATGAAATGTGTGGTAGCGTCAATGAATACAATTATGGGGCCCTTCCCATGTATTGCATATCATGGTTCATCTCGAGCATTTCTTTGATCAGAGTTGCCCAATGACGTGGAGTAGCTTTATTGTTGCTCAAGAAATATCATGTTGAATTTCCGCTCTTGTGCTCTTTGCGCGCCTTAATCCCTCTTCAGTAACAAAATGGACAAGCTCTTATCAACAATAGTAGTGGGATCGCTCAGTTTAGTAGTGCAGGCAGCAGACATCAAAATGTTCTGCAAATGCTTCTGTGGATCCAACTCGACCATTTTTGAAATTCCTAATACAGACTCCAAACCTTGCGCCAATTGTACAAAGCAGTTTTGCCTGGAGAACGTCGAGGATGGGTTATGTGATGGCATTGCAGATGCAACTTGTCCTAGTAATGACTTCAAGACTGCATGTTTTGGTATGTTTAGTGTGGCCTTTAGCGATATCATTGACTCATCATCAATCTCTCGTAGCGCGTGATTCTTATAAAGACGAAATCATTGTGCGTTCCTTTCTTATTATTACCATTGGTTTAGTGCTGTTTGCTTTAATAAGACCTTACTTTAATCAATGGCTTAAAGTATGTTGTAACAAAGTCTTGTCGCTGTTATAGTTACTAATTTAACTTGTGTAGGATCGTGCAAGTCGCAGCCAATATCATACTGTGGCTCGTGATGAGCAATAAACACCTGCCTCGGCAAAGCTCTCTGTACATACTTTCAAATATCTTTCTATTCATTATTTATTAATTATAATTAAAAACATAATACTTTTATCGGGTAACTAGTGTATATACAAGGTCGTTATTGTGTTATGTACAAATTGTAGCTATTTTCATAGCGTAAACTCTCTCTTGCTTTGTTTACCGATCTTGAAGTGTAAACAATCAACGCTTTTACATTGGATATCAAAAGACACAATCTCTGCACTGTTCAATGAATTTTCGTAGTCTCTAGACGAACAAGTACTAAGTAGTGGACCATCGCTTTTGTAGAACTGCTCACTTCTGTTCTCTGTCTTCAGCTTCATGTAAAACTCTGTGCTTTTCAAATCATATATAACTGGATCAATACAGGAAATGACGTTTAGCGATGAATCTGGAAGGTGTATTTTAAAATTATTGTTGGTTTCCGAAATCATGGTACATTTGGTCATGTTGAGGAACTTGAGTGCTGGTAGTCGAGTTGATAGTTGTGGTAAAATATTGACGGAGAGGTTGGATCTTGTTAGCTCTAAAGTGTGTAATGTTTCACAAACGCCTTCACATTCACTTGGTTCACATTCCATCAACTGCAATAGATCCAGATGAAGTGTTTCCAGACTTGAACAGCTCTTGAATATCTCATTCAATGAGTGCACATCGTAATCTGGCTCTATGCCCATCCATTCGGCCATTCTATTGAGTATTTCGTAGCCTTGTGATGATCTCTCACCATAGCTTTCACCCAAGCAAAGTTTTTCCGTGAGCCCGTGCATCTGATCGAGCATCTTCAGATGGGGCAAATATACTTCTTTCTCTATACTTGAGCATTGGTCTTCTTCATCCACGTACATTGGAAATATCACTGTGATCTTTTGTTCAAGCACGCCGTGCTTGGGATGATAATTTTCAAAACTGAACTTTGGATTTGAGCTCGTCCATAACTTGTAACTTTCATCGCATGTCTCTTGGTATTCGATTCCAATGAAACCGTCATAGTGAGTTGCTTCCATAAAGGAGACCAGAACGTCAATGGCGTTGGGCAAGGATATACCAGTGACACAGAAATTGGGTATCTTACTTATGTATATTAAAAACGAAAGCATGGTATCATGAGTAAAGTTAAAATCGGATGCTTCCTTGTATTCAAAATCACAGTCGATGCAGATATCTAGTTTTTCAAGCTGAGGAAATTTGTGCATGAAATAAAGCACTGATTCTCCGCAGTTCATCACTAGTGTGCCTTCACATGCTTTTATCTCGGGGCGGGGTTGGATCAGCGATAAATCAATCTTGGTTTCTTTGTGATAGGGCATAACGTTGATATCATCGTATGCTGCGTTCCAAAACTGGCTTCGATGTAGACAGCGAATCGTCGTAAGTGCCGGGCAGACCTGAACGAATTCATCGTAATAAGAGATCGTTCGTCCCTCATCCATAATGATTTCCAGGGTGTTTAGTCGAGGCAGTTTTGATGCAAGGATTTTGTCGTAGTGCTTGGTTCCGTCACCGAGAAACAGGTCGTTATGTTGTTGTACCGTCAAATGAGTTAAGGATGGAGCAAATTTACATACAGCCGAAGCATATCTCGGAGACCTTCCCCATACATTTGAGGGTGATATGCATTCCAGTTTTAATTCATTGTTCATGTTAGTCAAAAAGGTGAACCAGCGATCATGATCGGGTGGATACAATACTTGTAGGCTCTTCAAATTTGGACAGTGCAAAGCCAGCTGCTTCAATATATCGTTAATTTCATGATCCATTGTGTCGGTTATTGGGTAATTAAGGCAAATCGTATGCGCAAACAATCCTAGCTTCTTTGTCGATGTTTTGACTGTCTCGATGTAAGCATATGTGGCTTGAATTGAGTTTAATGTGATAGTAGTATAAATAAGCTTTTGAGTCAAGTATGACCAATACTTGTTTGCAATTTGACATTGAATTAGATCCTTTGTTGAATGTATGAATCCGAGTATATTGTGAATTATTTCAATAGGGAATTCTTTACAAGCTCCTCCCATTACGAGACTGCAATCGGATTCTAACCTTTCCGTGTAAAAAGTAGATGTTGAACTGCAGTAAAGTGTGTATTTTAACTTCTGTCGGACAATAAATGTAGTAATTTTGTCGGGCGTACAATTGGCACACACTCCTCTTCCCTTCTTGTGCTTTACCTGGGAAAATCCTGTATTTTGGGCAAATAAAGGCGGGAATTCAGCGAATCAGATCTTGTGAATCCAAGCTGATTAAGCTTTAAATAACGTGTCAAAAGCTCGTACCCGCATAGAAACGGCTTGATTATATAATTCTTCGTACATCGCCAAATTTACTGCAGTTGGTCGCCTCGGGACACTCTTTTTACTATTAATAAATCAAAAGATCGCTATACACTTTAGTAAAGACGTAATTGTTAATATAACTCTGGAGTTATCGTAGTATAAAAACGTAAACAGAGATTCAAACATGAATTTGATCTACCCAGTTGTCTCATAATAACAGACCTTGTCAATTATCCATAATTGTCTTACTCCGCAATTACTACATACTCACTGTAGCCTCTTGTCATATCATTTTCGAAGCTAGTTGGTGTAATGATACGTACATCTGTGAAATGTATATATATGCACTACTATGAATTAGAGAAAGTCTTTTGATATATCGATTTCAGCAATGTTACGTGGCGAGAGTATGTATATGATGGGGTAAAAATTTATTTATACTATTTACAAAATATTTATATTACAATTTTAATCAACTACAACCAAGGATTTGAAACTTTCATGATGTACAGCTTTCAACATAAAATCAATTGGTGTCTTCTTGGGTTTCTCTTGAAGGGGTTTTTGGGCTTGTGAGTCGAGAATGTCATCTTCATCTTCGTCTCCGTCTTCATCCACATCACCTTCTAAGAAAGTCTTGATCATACTTGAGGAAAAGCCAGCCAATAAGGAAACACCAGCCTCGTCTTTTTGTACAGGAGTTATCATTCCCTTTCTATAGATATAGCTATCATTTGAACAAAGATTCCACCAGACCAGCTCGGGAAGTTCATAACCAGCATCTTGATATTCTTTTTTGATAAATTCATGAGTTGTCAAGTAAGTGTCCATACCATTATGTTCAGCATCAAACTCCATGTCGGTAAATACAAACATTCGTTTGACCATATCTTCTTGTTTCAAGTGATGTTTCTTAGCCATGGGAAGCAGGACCTTTGTGAAGACAGCACAAATATCGGTATTATAACCCATCGCTGAGCAACAGACTTCATTTACTTGTTCGGTAAAGGTCTTGGTGGTGTCAATATTGAAAAGTTCGGGATTACTAGAGAAAGTAATCAGAGCACCATTGAAAGGAGGCTTGGCTAAGTTAGTGACGACCAAAGAGAGACCAATGGCAGCATTCAAAGGAGCAGTCTCGGGAGATGTTCCACCACACATCATAGAGCCAGAGACATCACAGATAGCAATACAATCACCTAAGTCAATCTTCTTCTTTTTTGACTTGTCCTTTTCATCCGTCGACAGCAGAGCGGTTTCCCGAATAGATTGAATGAGTGTATCCCATTGACCGTTCACCATATTTCCTTGGGCACCAATGAATTTTTGCCTTAGCTCTGGCATGATTTGAAACATTTTCTCAAGTTTAGGATCGATATTACCACCCTCACGTACTTTGTACACCAATTCATGAGGACCTAGAGTAGCTCCACTAACCTTCTTGGTACCATCTGCCACACTATCCATATATTCCACAACTTTATCAGGAGCATGTAAGAAGAATTTTGGCATGGTGTTCTGCAGACAGATAGACGGCACATGACGAAAATCGACGGTTTCCCAAGCCCCCTCGTGCATATGATGCTCCGTCAAATCAATTGCTTTACGGAGAGGAGACAGATATTTCATACGGTATAGTTCTCTTGCTCGATTGAGATAGTGCGCTCTAGATTCTCCGTCTTGGGAATTCGGAAATAGACATTCAGCAATAGAGGTGGCCAAAAAGGTGTGCTTGTCGTGAGAATAACCCAGGGAGGGAGCCCATTTAGCGGCCAGACTTAGATTGAATCCCAAAGCATAAGCCCCTTTCCTTTCACCGGATAAGACCGCTACCTTGTTAGCCTCTAACTGTATAATATCCTTCTCCAATTGAACCGCAAACAGACGAGCTATGGTCAGATGTAGACAGCGATAGACGAGATCTGTCTTCAGCAGTTGACAGACTTTGGTGTTTCGATCGGCCCGTAACTGATGGCGAGCCTGTTGGGCGTTTAATTTGGCTTGTTTTGCGTCCTCTTGATTGATTTTGATGTATAGTTGAGCATCTTTCAATCGATTTTCAGCAGTCATGGATAGACGGAGTTTGTGACGAATCTCTCTTTCATTGACAGAACTTCCTTTGGTTCCACTCTTTGGTTTGCGTGGCCATCTGAGGGCTTTGAAGTCCATCTTGGTTGCTGGAGGTGTATCGAATTCGCCCTGGGCATAGATGGCGAGGATATTGGTCAGATCTTTCCAGTAGCCATGGGTCTTAAAGTCGACACGCTCGAGAAGTTGATTTTCAATCATTTCCCAATCGTCTTTGTTGCTTTTGTTGAATTTCCTCTTGCGATTAAGCTCGGCGTTGGTGCGACAGGTTGGATCGGTTAGCTGGGGCAAGTTGATGAGGGCAGTCTGAGGATGATTTTTCAATAACCAGCCAAAGGCAACATAAAATGATTCGCGATCCGATTTCCCATGATGAATGGAGCGAGCATAAAAAATGATGTGCAGAGTTACAAGAGGGTCTTGGTCCCAAGCAGCTTGGAAAATCCGATCGGAATCTCTAGGATCGACGTTTTCAATAGCATAGAACAGGTCGAGACAATTATCCAGAGTGGTTTTATAGGTAAGGGCTCCATTGGTGGTGTTGGTTAGACTGGCCTGTCTCTTGAACGCGTCAATAAATGGATGAGAGGCGACGTCCAGAGATGACAGGACGCTCTCGGACTGTTCTCCGACGCTACTGATTAATTCCTTCAAAGCCTTTTCATCAAAAAGTTCCTTAAATTCGGGAAGAGAGGTAGGGTAGTTGACAAAAGACATGGTTGTTACAAAAAAATGAATAAATCACTTTTTTTATGCATTTTGTACGTATATGTTTATATATGCATAATTCTATAATACTGCGGCGTAAACTACTGCGGCTGGGGAGAGGAAGGCTGGGAACTTTGCTTGTTTCACAGACATTTTATGCTTGTATATAGTCTTTAAATGTTATGGAAGCACAACCTGGCTGATAATGTAACTGTGTTACATTCCTTGAAACAAAATTTTTTGGCGCCGTCATCTCTTCGATACTCTATTTCAAACCATTTTGATGTAAAACTCTCGCGTGAATAAACTATGCTCGTTGAGCCAATTCAGTTATTTCATCATTGTTGATGAGCATTCTTTTACTTTTTAAGTCTAGACATAGTTTCACATATTAGTAGTATTAACTGACAATAAATATTACTCAAACACAAATGCTCAGGTATATATTGATGGAAAAAAAAAAACTTAACAAAATTGAGGATAAAGAAGGCGCAAGTCAATACGTAGCTTCCTTGCTAAATTGAGTGACTATCGCGAGTCCATATATAACACCTCTTCGTTACATGTTGGTTGAATATAATACTTTGTAAGTTTAAGAAAAAAATATAGGTGAATTTTTATCTCTACCACACCGAATTTGCTTTTTACGTAATAGCCTTTTTTCCTTTACGTATGTGATTCCCAAAGTCTTCTGTCTGCAATACAGATTTATAAAAGTATGGCAAATTTATCTGGAAAGAACCCAAAATGTGATTTATTGTTGATTGGTTAATCATGAATGTTTTGTATGTAATCAAGTTGAGTCAGATAGAATATGTAGTTCCTTTAATGAAGGGAATGGGAGTGAGTTGTTGTAATCCATTATTCTTATTCATCATGATGTGTGTTGGATATCTCACTTTTGACAGTAGTGGTGACAATTGATTTCACCAATAGAAGTTGTTGAGACCCGTTTGAGTGAATGGTAGCAAAGATCAATTTAGGGCTGGTGCTTGGACTATTCGAACTTGTTATTATGTTTGTTCTGTGGGCTTCCAGTGCTCAATAATACCATTCACAAAAAATCATTTAAATTATTTATGCTACTCTTCTTATGATGTTTAGACCTCTCCCTTTTAACCTTCATGCTTTTGGAGCTCAACCAAAGTAGAGCGAAGGTTGGCATGTACCTTGATTTCTTAGGGTGAATGGGATCGGTTCCACACTTTACGTACAACTACGTATCCTATCACATACGCTACATACCTCCATAAAGCCATACTTTAAATATGATAAAATTATGTAATTATACTACTTTGAATTTTTTAACAGTGACACACATATATGCAAATATCTTGGAATATTTTTGCTTTCGAACATTATACTAGATGCGGTCTTGTATTTGAACTTTGAAATCAAAAATTTGTATGTACGTATGACAAATAAAGAGCGAGAGAATTCGTGCGCTGTATTTCAAAATGAAATGCAGATCATAAATCACATTACCAACACTATGTGCTCGTGCGGTGATGGAGGGGAGCAGCCATAAATGCGATCTTATCTTTGCACAATTGTACCCTTAAATTGTTGAGGTACTGTGAAATTCTTTTACAACACTTCTAAAAAAAAGCGATTCCCATATCCGAAGGCAAGTTCTCTCATCAGTAAAACCGATCCACATATAAAAGAATGATCATGCCTTTTTTCTACGTAATACAAACGTATATATTGCCTATTTATCAAATCTTGTAGATCATTTTATCTTGTTCTTATGATAGAAACTGAATTTTGAAAGCAGCGTCCTTGAAACAATTTCGTTCCTTGAAATGAAATAGCTGTTTTGGGTGTTCAAGTTCCGAAGCAAGACTTCCACACAGATTTAATTACTTTCTGTGTCTCCTTCGTGTAATTTAAGTAATTTATAAATATTCTACCCTTTCTGGTGTGCCCTTCTTTCCTTTTTCTTTTCTGTCACCATTCCCTTCATTTCATCATCAACATCATTCTCTCATCATGACTGCCGTTGTTCAACAATCTGAGAAAATTATTCCCGACATTGTAAAAAAAGAAGAGCTCAAAACTGAGGAACAAGAGACCTTCACATATTATTCTGAAGACTCGAGTGATGAATATGATTATAAAGATGTTATTATACACGATACCAATGAGAAAGTAGTAGCAAAAGGTAGTATAATTGCGATGCATGCCTTCCTCAAAATATACTTGGTATCTTAATTGCTTTTTATAAATCAATTCTAGACTCAGTTATTACAGAAGCAACACCACCACCTTCTTCACAAGAAGAGGAAGAAGTAGAAGAAGAGGATGGGCCCCTAACCAACGATTCTTCTGTATACTCTGCGGATGAATCAACAAACTATTTTGAAAAACCTTTACGCACAAATTCAGAGGACACTGTGATTACTCCACCACCTTCTGTTTCACCAACTTTAAAGCAGAAGGAGCTGCCCCAGGTACAAGAGTATGAAGAACCTGAGATAACCATCATACATCCAACAACATCATCTCCTAAAAATCACGAATCGCCCCCTCTGCCACAACCTCCTCTTTTAGAAAGAACTTTGTCTCATAAATTAAGCTCGGTCTCGTTTTCAGATATGAATGATGTCTCCTTGCTTGATGATGAAGATCTATCTCCACAATCAAAAGCAAAGGAGGAGGAAGAGGAAGAAGGTTTTAATCCGCTCAAAATTATTACCAATGGACTTGTGAATGGAACAAGACCTAATATCACCACAGTGCCTGTGCCAACACGAATGATTAGAACACCTACACCACCACCCAAAGATGATATTTATATGCAAAATGAAGAAGTAATCAATGTAACTCGTGAAAGTATGGATAACGAATCTATTGCATCTTCGTCCACCACCACTACAACCACGAAATCTATTTTTGCCCTTTGGTCTCCTTTTAGATCTTCTTCTTCTGCAAACACCTCTCCAGCTTCTTCTCGAAGACCATCCAAACAGAATTCTGCTCCTGTGTTACCAACTGCACCAAGACCCTCTGCTTCCTTTGTAACTCGACAAAGAAGACTTTCTAGACCTACCAGCATTATTTCTCCTTTACCTGGCTTCCAAGAAGCTTTATTGGCTCAAATGGAACAACTCAACTCTGCCAATACAAATGATCCTAAATCAAAAGTCATCAAAAACTTGAAGCGACAATCCATTCGACATAGTCTAGTCTCTCAAAACAAGGGAGACGACTATGATTGGGGTATGTAATTCTCATACTTTACTGATCAAAGCCAACAAAATAATAACTATTTCATTATCTAGATTTCTGGGCAGGTGTAATGTGTGATTATCAAAATTTGAACAAAATTAGCAAGGAATTAATTCAACATATCCGGGTCGGTATTCCACCTTCCATTCGTGGCATGGTGTGGCAATTATTAGCGAAATCCAAAGATGAAGTTTTGGTCACAAAATATATGGATTTACTTAAATTGGCCAGCCCGTACGATAAGATGATTCAGCGTGATTTGGCACGTACATTCCCAGGCCATGTGTATTTCAAAGATACCGATGGACAGGGTCAAGAAGGTCTTTATAATGTTGTAAGAGCATATAGTTCTTACGATAATGAAGTAGGGTACTGTCAAGGTTTAGCGTTCATTGTCGGCCCAATGTTATTAAATGTAAGTGTTTTCTTTGTGTGATATTTTTTTTTGCATTATTTGTAACACCATAGAAATAGATGCCCGATGAAGACGCATTTTGTGTGCTTATTCAATTAATGAATAAATATGGCTTACGAGGTCACTTCACACCGGAAATGGATGGCCTCCAATTAAGATTATACCAATTCGACGCTCTTGTCGGAGAACACTTGCCTCATGTTGCACGTCATCTGAATCGCCAAGGCATCAATTCCACCATGTACGCCTCCCAATGGTTTATGACACTTTTCGCTTATAAATTTCCCCTGAATCTGGTATTCCGAATCTACGATGTCATATTTGCCGAGGGAATTTCTTCCATGTTCAAATTCGCTATCGCTTTATTAAAACGAAATCAAACAACCATCTTGGGTCTGGACTTTGAGCACCTGCTGGATTTCTTGAAGAATGGGTTATTCGAAGAATATAAGGTAAACAGCATTGTATGTCACATTTATAAACAATAACTAAGGTGCATTATTATAATAGGACGATGATCGTCGATTTGTAAGTGACGCTTGCGAATTAGAAATTTCGGCGAAACGCTTGGCTCAACTCGAAAAAGAACATAAAGCACAAGTCCAAAAAGAATTAAATGACGCTACTATTATGGATCAGTTGCAAAAATCCAACGCCGAGCTCAAGAAACAACTTGCAGCTTTAGAACAGAAAACTGCGACCATAAAGCAAGAGCAAAAGGATGTTCGTGGGCAGTTGAAGGACACACTTTCGCATTTAAATTTGCTGAAAGACGATGGTGCAAACCTCAAGACACTTGTATCAACTTTACAAGCAGAAGTGGAAGCAGTTCCCGTGCAAATTGAAGCGTCTTACAAAGATCAGTTCGAAGGTCTTTGCAGTGAAAACGCTACACTCATCGGCAAAAATTCGTCTCTGGAAGATCAATTGCAAAAAGCTGAATCTGTACTGATCGATATTAAAATTCGATACGCTGAAAGTGAAAATGAGAGAGAAGAACTGCATCGTAGATTGTATGAGTTGAAAAAGTTGATGAGTTTTTAATTGAATAAATACAGTAACAAACGTGCCATGCAATTGTATGTCTATGTAAACCACCTTCTGTATCACGTCGATTAATTTATTTCTGTATACCTCTCGTATTTGATTTAATAAATTATACCACTTTAACCACCAACGTATTTTTTTTTGGATTTCCAACAGACTGACAGGTTAAACGTTTTTAACCCTTGGGTACAGAAACACTTCAAGATGCTTCGTGGTAAGCTTTCTTTACTGCAATAGGAACGTCGACCAAAAAGTGACGTATATCTACTGCAAGTAAAATAATTTTCCGCTAAAAAATCATCCAAAAATATTGGCCGACGTCAATACATCCGTACCTGGTGAATGTATGCTCACCATAAATATAAAGTCATGAAACAACGCGACTACGCAATTTGCACAAAATCAGAAAGAAGAAAGAACATCTGCGCTAAAATTTAAGTCGAGTCACTCGTCTAACTGTCAGGAGTGTAATTCTATGCGACCTATCATATCATTAAAAATTGGTTTCAAGGCAGAAATTTTCACAGCGTATAGGCGATTCAATAATGAAAACACAGTTGATTTATTATAATTTTTCTACCAATCTAACCAAGTTATCGCGATGAATAACGCAGTCTGCATCAACATAACCCAAAATTGCAGGAATCTCTGAGCTACGACAACGCTTGATGCGAGAAACTTCAACGCTCGAATAGTTGGCAATGCCTTTACCAATCACGATATCATCAAATGAGCCATCTTCCTTCTTTTTACGCAGTGTGATGTTGACAGCTTGTTGACCTACAAAGGATCCTTCCACATCAACAATACCGGCAGCAAATAAACTTGACTTGATGTTGGGAGTTACCATTGCGTTAGCAGCACCTTGATCCACAAAAATGGTACCTGCTGTATGTAATCCATATTGAATCCACCATTTACGATCCAGGAGAGGATTATTCTTGGCGATGAAACGGGTATGAAGGGGGTGTTTTTCTGTCATTTCCTCACTTTCTCGGTCTGCTTCGATGATTTGGAAGATGTTTTTGGCTTTGGATCCATTTGTGATAATGGTGGTTACACCAGCAGCAATTGCAAGTTCAGCAGCAATCAGTTTAGTTGCCATGCCACCTGTACCAAGGGAGGAACCCATAGAGGCAACAGAAACTAAGCCCATGAATGACAAATCAGCATCCAATGAAAATAAACATCCCCTGTCCCGATCCTTTTTTTTAAAAAAATAAAACGTACCTTGAGATCTAAGCTCCTCCATATCTTGACATACTGTAACAGGCTTTGCTTCGGGATTTGTACGAGGATTATCGGTATAAAGACAGTCTACATCTGTTAGCAAAAAGAGATAGTCTGCTTTGATCATGCCGGCCATGACAGCAGACAACGTATCGTTATCACCAAAACGAACACCCTAAAATTTGTATTCAGTTACACACTGCAATGCACAACTTTGTATCCATTGCGTTCTTACTTGAGTGGAGATGGTATCATTTTCATTTACAATGGGAACAACGCCCATATCTAAAAGTTCTTCCAAACAATTCACAGCATTCAAATATTGAGAGCGCTATAATTGGTTGATATAAAAGGAGATGTTTAAGTAAAATTCTTTGCTACAAAAATACACACTCACTTACATCGGCCAAATCATTCTTTGTTAATAAAATTTGCGCAACGGGCTGACCAAACTGACCGAAAAGATCATCATATAACGCCATCAATCTACCTTGTCCAACCGCAGCAACAGCCTAAATAAGGAAAAGTGGATGAGGGGGGAGAGGGTTATTAAGAGCGCTGGATCCATTGCATACCTGTTTAGCAGCGAGTTTGCTTGGTTTCTCGGCCATATTAAGACGACGAAGACCTGTACCAATGGCTGCACTTGTAACAAGAACAACGCGATGACCTTGAGATCTCAAGTGCAACACACTCTCAACAAGAGCAGACAGGTTGGATAATAAAGGGAAATGAGTTACTTCGTTACAAATGGAGGAAGTGCCAATCTTGACAACAATGGTAAGTGAAGACTTGCTGGCACGGTGAGTGTTATGTTGGTTCTTGTGAAGCATTTTTTGATATGAAAAAAGTAAAGTGTACGTAAAAAAAAGGGGGGAAAAGGGAAAAGTCAAACTGTGATTTCTTCTTTCAAAGTTTAAGTTTGGGTGACTCACCAAGAGTTACATTTACATGATTGAGTAAAGTTGAAACTCCGGTATGAGACGAGTATCTTTTGACAGCATGGCAGTCCTAAAAAAAGAAAGTATATTCGCCGTGATATGAGACCCCTATCTTTCAACGTGACGTAGGTCAATCATGTCTCATTCATGCCATCGGTGTATATGCGTTTATTTTCATATAAAAAGGTGGACGAAATCGTATTTTGAAATGCATTAGTTTTCTAACTTAATATTAATAATCTTGCCAAAAATGAACTCCAAGTTGATCCTCGCTCTTGCCGCTGTTCTCGCTATCATCAGCGCTGATGCTCAAAGTAAGTGTGCAGATGTTCACTGATAGATATTCCTCGACTGACGAAAGACGCTCTATGTAGTTGCTCCTGCTCTCTCTTCTCTCAGTAGCAAGTAAGTAGTAATTGATTAGTTGCATTTTTTGGATCATATCCAACTCACAATCGTGTAAAACAGGATCGAATCTCTTTCTGCTTCTGCCAACGGACCCAACAGAACTCCTCTTATCAGTTCTGCTGCCTCTGCTTACAGCCGTATCTCTTCTCAAATCGCTGCCTCTCAAGCTACCGCTGTTGCCACCCAAATGAGCTCTATCGCCTCCAACTCAATCTCTGCCTCCATGGTCTCTGAGTCTGCCTCTAGCGTTGCCAGCTCTGCTGCCAGTGTCTTGAGCTCTTTGACCAGCACTGCTTCTCAAGTTGCTCAAAGCCAAGCTCCTAACGCTGCCAACTCTTTGGTCGGTGGTTACAGCACCTTGATGCTCCAAGCTTGTGCTTTGGTTGCTCTCTTCGTTGCTAGCTTCGTCGCTATGCTCGCTTAAGCGAATCCATTTACTTTTTTTTTTTCAAGGAAGGGTTGCTCTAGAGTTTAAATCTTGAGCATGTACATATTTCTTCTACCCTTCCGATCACTACTACATAATTTAATTTTAAAATAAAACAGTCGAATGTATAAAAATTTTGTTTATTTGCTATTGTTGGGTATTATAAGTTCCGGTCGGTTTCATATATGGAAAAGGTGATAAGATTTGGATAAAAAGTTTTTTTTTTGTTCTTTTTTTTTTTCCTTGAACATCAAGTATCTACTACTGCTTTTTTTAAAAAAAGATGTCTATTCATTTAGATTGGGATAGACTTTCTGTCAAACGTAGAAAATCTGTTGCTTCATTAGCAGCGAGTGCAAGAGAGCCACCCGTTCATTTTCAAGCACTTCGAGTATCTCAAGATCAATTAAATCAGATCCAAAATAAGAAAGTGCGAGCATTTTATGTGGTAATATACAACGACAGGATGATTTTGATTGTACGTAGTAAAAAAAAACTAAACTTACAACATACGTAGCATCAAAATGAGATTATTGATCGATTTGAGGAAGTAGACCGAGTGATTGAAGAACTAAGGCAATATCCATCACCTTCCATTGCCTCTGCTGCTCCTATGAATAATACAAACGATGATGAAGAAATGACAATTGAAACAACTCCTTTACTTGTATCAAACAAAGCCAATACCGAAAGCAACAACAACAAATCCCAATGGCTTATTCATTTGGCCATTAATATATCCTTTATTGCCAACGTGGTTTTATTTCTTACCAAAGTATTTCTGGCAATTTATTCAGGCTCCATGGCAATTCTGGCCTCTGCGTTTGAGAGTTTTCTGGATATCTTAAGTAATGCGATCATCTTTTTTACTATCAGAATCATTCGACAAAGAAATGTGTACGATTACCCGGTTGGAAAGGTGAGTGGGAATAGTGTGGTCCGAGGATATGTAAGGATTAGAAACTAAGCAAATGATATATATATAAAGTCAAGAATGGAGCCTCTTGGTATCATTGTGTTTGCTGTGGTGATAACAACGTCGTTCTCACAAGTATTACTGACGTCGTTGGAAAGGTTGACACAACCAATTACAGCTGAGCCTATTGATTTAAGCCCGATCGCATTATTTTTACTTGCTTCGAATATTATCATTAAGGGTATTCTATGGATTTGGTGTGCCAGTATCAAAGGCAGTTCAAGTGTGCAAGCACTTGCCCAAGATCACGAAAATGATGTGGTGTTTAATATTGCAAGTACAATTTTCCCGGTATTAGGTAAGAATAAAAAAAACGTGAAACGAGTCAAATCCACTGAATTAGGAAGGTTAAATGTTTTTGTGGTACGATAGCTGTTTGGGCAAAATTACCATGGTTAGATCCAGTGGGTGCTATTTTGCTCTCACTTTATATCATTTACGAATGGATCATTGTGTTGCTAGGTAAATTTACGGGGATTCAGGGAATCAACAGTTTTTGGGCTAACCTTAAAAAATGCATACGTAGAAAATGTTCGTAGACTCACGGGTCAAGCCGCCAGTTTAGATGATATTAAACAATTGACTTATATGGCTTGGCGATTCTCCAGTAAAATTGTTGCTGTAGATACGGTAAGTAGTATAAGTATGTACAGACAAAGAAATTTATGAGTAATTTAATGTGAACAATGAATCCTATATTAGGTCAGAGCTTATTATGTCGGTGATCGTTTACTAGTAGAAATTGATATTGTACTACCGCCCGATTGCCCACTTCAAGAAGCTCACGATGTTGGAGAAAGCCTTCAAAACGCGTTTGAGTCTATGGACATAGTAGAAAGAGCGTTCGTTCATTTAGACTATACCTCAGAACATGAAATCGAACATAGAAGGGCCATTGAGTTGTCATGAATCGGTGTGTGACGTTGTAATTATCATTAAAGCGCCTCTTTAAAACAAGCTCTCCTATTTTTACCACCTTGAGTGTTTTTTATCGAGGCCAAACTTAGTAGCAGCAGCAGCAGCAGCAGCATTGCTCGTTGTTGAGTTATGAGCGTGTGTGGAGAAACGAAGAAAATCACTTGAGTTTTTACTTTTCTATTTTTTTGTTGTTCCTTTTTCCTTTTCCCTCTTTTCAAATAAAGAGCAATTGTTCTTTACTTTTTTTTTTTTGTTCACTTTGTACCTTTTCTTCGCTTAAAAACCATAGAAAAACAAAGGTACTTTTTTTTAAGAGCTAAAAAATCGTACAAACAAAAAATATTAAAGAAACAAAAAATCCACTTGGAGAAAAAGTCAAGCTTCGTTTTCCCTTCTTTATTTTTTTCTACTTTTTTTCTCTTTACTTCTTTTTCCTATTCAACACAACCTTTTCTTTATTCAACATATAAATTGAACAAATGGCACAGTCGCAAAACAGGAGAAACACCTGGGATGGGTAAATTTAGATTAAAAGCGGAAAAAGAGAGGGACGAGAGAGTGTGTGTGTGTGTTTGTGTGAGATAACGAGAGCGAGGGGAAGGGAAGGGAAGTGAAAGAAAGAAAGGTCAAGTGTCTACTTAATGAAGCCCATCTTGGTCCTTTTTAAACAAGACCATGACAACCTTTACACTTCTTTTTTCCCTCTCAGTTCAGTTCGGTTTACAGTCATTAACTAGTAACTTCTCCATTAGACAAAACGGCCGTACTAGTGATGTTAGAGCAACAGAACTTTTACATTTATACATTTACGATTATTGTAAAAAGCAAAAATATCATGGAGCGGCCCGAGCGTTCTCCACGGAAGCCAGTGTAGCAACTGATCAAACACCACCCATTGATGTTTCGACAGGTTTTTTAGCTGATTGGTGGGGAGTATTCTGGGACGTTTATTATGCTAAAAGTAAGGATGCTCAAGCCAGTAAAGAAGCTACAATTCACGACGAGGTAATGATTAGAATAGATAAAGATATACATAAATATTTACATTTTATATTTATACAAACAGTATCACGATTTTCTTCGAGCTAAAAGAGAAGAAGTATTACAGCAGCAAAGATCATTTAATGCGCATAACCAAGGTCAAGCAGCGCAACAAGCTGCTGCTGTGCAACAACAGCAACAACAAGCTCAACAACGTAGAGCGTCTGAAGCTATTCAAAGATCTGCTCAATCCCCTCACCTTCCGCCACAAGATCAACTTCCACAGCAACAACAACAACAACAACAGCAACAAAGTGTACCCTCTCAACAAGCACAACAAGCACAACAACAACATGCACGAGCTTCACCAGCAAGTAGTATAGCCTCACTACCAAACAATAATGGTAACAATATGCCACCACCTTCATCTAATAATAATAACAACAACAATGTAAATACACCGCAAAGTATGCCTGCAAATTTACCACCTCATGCTGCTGCTGCCGCTGCCGCTGCCGCCGCTGCTGCTGCTGGTAGACATCCAACTGCTTCACCTTCATTTTCTCCTCAACAAATTCAAAGAGGCGTTGAAGTCGTTCCTGGTGCAAGTCCACATCCAAATGCCGCAAATAATGATATGATGAACTCTCCTATGGTAAATCAACAGCAACAGCAACAAGCCATGATGCAACAACAACAAGCTGCTGCTTTCCGTCAGCAACAACAAAATAATGCTATTGTCGCTGCCGCTATGAGTTCATTAGGCCTACAAGGTCGCGATCAGCAATCTCTAACAAACGAAGAAAAGGTAGTCGTGCTTTTATTGATTTATAGCGTGTATATAGACTTATCAATTTTATACTGTAGGCTCAATTGCAAATGCAAATCAGAAAATTCCATATGAATCAACAACAGCAAATGTTGAGAAATAATCCGTAAGTTGTGTATAATTGACGTGTGTTTTTTACGTGTAAAAAACGCTAATGCGTGGGTATTTAGAAATATGAATAATCCTCAAGCACAAGCAAGACTTCAAATGCAGCAGCAAGCCATGCTTCAACAACAGCAGCAACAGCAGGCCATGTTACAGCAACAACAAGCACAACAACAACAGCAGGCACAACAGCAGCATATGCAGCAACAGCAACAAGGCACACCTCAACAGCCACAGGCTCAATTGCCTCCAGGACATCCTATGGGAAGTCCTCAAGTTGATCCAGCTCAACGCGCTAATATGATGGGACCGAACGGTAATAGTAATAATGGATTGGTTGATGAAATGTCAGCGGTGATTAATGGTTAAAATAGTGAATGGTCAACCGAGGCCACCCCATATGGCAGGTCCAGGCGGCCCAATGCCTATGAATGCTAATATGGCAAATATGAACGGTGGATCTCCTTTTAATGGTGGAAATGGTGATAGTAAGTAGCGCATGAAAAGGATAGAGATATTACATGTACTTATCACGATGCTACGTAGTGAACCTTATGCTGGCTCAGCAAATGATGAATAAAGGTCAAATGCCTGCTGGATTAACTCCCCAACAGCAGCAGCAACAACAGCAACAGGTATGCATTGTAGTTATAAATCGCGTATCAAGCTAACCTTTTTTATCTTTTCTGTATAACTTAAAAGATGATGGCGGCTCAACAGCAGCGAATGATGATGACCCAAAGACGTATGATGCAACAGCAACAAGCTCAACAAGCTCAACAAGCACAAATGCAGCAACAGCAACAGCAACAACAACTTGCCCAACAGCAAACGCCTCAACCTCCTCCACAACAATTGCCACAGCAACAAACTCCACAGCAACCAGGTAATCCACAAAGTCCACCAAATATGAATAGCCCTAACCCGGGTAATACGAATGCAGTGGGATCACCTGAAGGAGGAGACAAAAAGAAAAATATCGCGGTTGCATTATATCAACGACGCCAAGTGACCCACGCGTTACAACAACAGCACCAAGCTCAGCAAGTGCAGCAGCAACAGCAACAACAGTTCTCGCCACATACGCCACAAAAGAGACAAAGAACTGGCGATGATACGTCACCTCAATTACAGCATAAGCCCAGCCCACATATCATGAACAATAACGCGAATGCAAATAATAATAATAATAATCAAGGTTCTCCTGTAATGGCCATGCAACAAAGATTGCAGCAGCAGTCTCGATTTGATAACCAATCCTTGACTAAATCTCCACAACAAATGAACCGTAATGTTGTGCCACAGCAAATTGTTCAACAACAGCAGCAGCAACAACAACAGCAACAGCAGCAGGCGCAACAGCAACAAGCTCAACAAGCACAACAACAGCAAGCGCAACAACAACAGCAAGCGCAACAACAACAGCAGCAAAGAATGTGGAACCCAAATGACACTACAATGGCAGTAGCAGGATCACCCTCTGCTATGGACTCACCTGCTGTGGCAAACAACGCTGCAATGAACAGCAACGTGCTATCATTTGATTTAGAGCGATTTATGATGGGTGACAGTGGTGACTTTGGGGAAATGTTTGCTTCTGGTGATGAAAATACAGAACAAGGACTCATGATGTCAGACAACAACAATGATGGACAAAATAATGCTAGCGGTGGTAATAACGAATTGGATCCATTTGGAGGCGGTTTTTTAGCTAGTATGGGTGGTGGATTGGATTTAGATAATATGCACCCAAACTTATTACAGCAACGACAACAAATGCAAATGATGATGTCTAGCTCATTACAACCCTTTGCTGATTTATCGGGCCACACAAACAAGGTATCCACTGTGTGCTTTTCAATGGACGGACAGTGGTTAGCAAGTGCAGGTCATGATAGAAAAGTCATGATTTGGAATGTGATGGAGAAAAAGATGAACTACACCTTGGATGGACATACTGGAAATATTACATGCGCAAGGTGGAGTCCTGATAGTCGTAATTTAGTCGCTACTTCTTCTTACGATAAATCATTGAGAATTTGGGATGTTGGAAGTGCTCAGAAGGCTGTGAAGAATGAAGACGTAAAGACAGAGGAGAATGAAGAGGATTCAATTGCACCCAAGCAATTGGTGAAATTGGATTGTCGTGCTCAAGTCACTGCCGTGGACTTTGCGCCCGATAGACCTGATACCATTTGTTCATTAGACGCTGAAGGAGAATTGAAAGTCTGGAATTTAAATACCTCTACCTGCGAAAAGTCATTGAAAATGGTATGTTGAAAGAGAGAATGGGTCATATCATGGTCTAGCAACTAACATGCTTTTTTTTATCTTTTAGACACAATCCAAGTCTGGATTCTCTCCTAACCCTATGCGTTTCCACCCCCGCACAGCAAGCATTCTAGCATGTGCCGTTGGCAATCAAATATACATTATTGACATCACATCAGTGAAAACAGGTGGTAACGATAATATGGGAGTGCGTACAATAGCCACAGATCATGGCAAGAATATATACTCGTTTGATTGGTCTGCCGACGGTAATTTCCTGGTGGCAGCCTCAGACGATAAAATCTGTGTATATGACGCAACACATTGGAAATGTGTGATGAACAACACACCCCAATCGAAAATATCAGGCTGTGCATTTGTGAACGGAGGCGAAAAACTTCGTATATTATATGGTGGATATCAAGAGATTTTCTTATGGCAGTGCGGTATACCAGGTGCTCAACCAAAAAAAGCGGGCTCTCAATCGGGTAATGTTGTCAGTATAGCCTGTCATTCTGTGAATGGTCAAACAATCGTAGCAACTGCAAGTCATCATCCAAAAGAAAAGAACTTGATGCTATGGACTATTTAATACCAAATTCTATATTACACACACACACACCCTTCCTCTTTTTTTTTTATAGCTTCTTTCTTTTAAAATTCATAATGACAAATATACGTATATATATATATATTAATAATAATAGTAGTAGTATTCTTACACTTCCATTTGACGTGTATTTGTCTAAAATACAGACTCTTCTCTGGTGTCAAAAAAAATTGTTTTTATTACTTGAATTTGTTTGTTGAAATGGTATATGATTCATTTTGGGAACAGCAAAAGAAGAAGGATGTCGTATTTAAACTATTTATGTGTGTTGCAAAAATAAAATGAAGAATTTGCTCCTTTAATTCAATAAAGGAGATCTGGTGGTGGTGGGGGAATTAGTGGTAATAGTAATAATAAAATTAGCTGGTACATGTAAGCATAGAGGTGATAATTATTACTTGGCTTTTCAAGAAAAAGAATAATAATTACTGCTGCTACTACATGATTTTTTTGTTGTTGTGGAAGAGGTTGTGGATGATGATGTTGATTTTAATAATTGATAGTATTGGTGAATATAATGGTGTTGATGGTAATTGTTTTTTCTGACAAGGCTTCCACCGTCTCGTTTCCAACAGCGAGTACAATATTCGTTCTCGCTCAAGAATCGATTGCATGTATTACACTTTTGATGACAATCTGAACAAAACCAATCGGAAGAAAGTGGTTTATCGCAAGATCCGCATATAACTGAAGTATCATCAGCTTCATGGCTGCTGTTACTGTTTAATAACAATGGTGAAGATGGAGGTGAAGGAAAGTAGTTCATGACGATGATGTGTATAAGAGAGAGAGAAAGGAAAGGAAAGGGAAAATGTAAAAAGAATGTAAACTATTGAAATTCATCATTTTTGCAATTCCTTTTTATATTGGAATCGAACAGGTGTCTAACGAGATGTAATGTACGTTTTAAAGATAATAATAATTTATGTAATGTACATTATTCAAGTTTTTATTTATGCACAGACACCTTTTTGTATATGTATTGAAAACCGCTGTTGATGTAAACACGTGTATGGACTTGGCTACAAGTAGTAAGTCGTACTGAAGATCACCATCGTGTACTACTACTCGTTTTATTTATGATCGCTTTCCTCTCTCCCTGAGCGTATGTAGTGCTACCACTCTGTACATCTACACATGGAATACTTTATTCTTAGAGTTTGCATTGGTGGTAAAGCGAATAATATTAATAATATATGTATGTGTATGTACGATGTACATTTTTCATTCCTTATATTGTTACAATAATCGTTAATATGTATGTAGTCGCTGGTCTCGTAGTAAATCATGTGTATGTACGTATAATAAATATGTTGTTATTGTATGTATGTATGTATGTACAGAGTGCACTTATTAGATTTGACATTCTTTTCATTTAAGGCTTATACGTACCTACGTTCTTTCATCATTATGATATTACTGTCTTCAAGTACGTTCCCCTTTTTATTAATTTAAACAAAATAGACGTTTCCGGCCGTTATGGTCGTTTGTGAAAAGTAACATTACTGTCCACTTTAAATATATCCGCTGTGCTACTTGCGCTGTCTCTTCTCCTAAGTGTATGTATGTATTACACAAAAAAAGAGAGGTTGTGTACATACCTACATCAACTTGATTCAAACAAGTTTTGTGATACCTCACCTTACATGTATACTACACCTTTCCCGATGAATAGTCATTTCTTTCGCAACGGCTATGTAGCTTTATTACATGAATCGCATAATAATCTCTGTCAGCTTGCTTAGAACTAAAATCACTATATGTATGGCTACAAATATTTCCCACTAGTGCCAAGTCACTAACAGCATTTAATTGACCTAAAGGCAATTTGCCCTATGTACATTGTATCTCCCTAAAAAAAATTGATTTGCGATGCGTACATTTCGCAGAATGATGACATCTTTTTTTTTTATTATTATTCCCTTTGCTCTGCTTTTTTTTCAAGCCCTCCTTTTCCATTATTTTTTAATGCACATATTTTTTATTTTCACCAGGTGACTTGAAAATCAGTAGTTGTTATTCTAGATTCCCAAATTGAAATTTTTGTATCTGATCGAGATATTATATGTGAAATCTTGGTTCGAACACAATAAGCGATTGGGTCTGCTTAAAAAAAAAATTATACTGACTGTCAATATTTAACCTTTTAAACAGTGCTTAAATACTCACTTTGAATACTACACGGCGCCCTGTATGAGAACCTCAAGCATTGCGAATTTACAGTTTTACATACGTAGCTAACCGAATTTTCTAATGTTCCCGATACTTTGAAGTGTAGAATCACATTTTCATCGCCTCTGTACATGCACTATGTAAGGGTGCTTTTTGCAATTCTCTCAATTTCTAAAAGATTATATATGCAAAGGCTCAAGAAAGAACGCTTCTACTCGCAGATGCCCAAAGGGGGGCTTACATTCTATGTATAACTTTGATCACAATATCTTCTTGGAGCATTTATAGTTTTTATTCTTGAATTCTAAGCATATATCAAAAGGAAAAGATTTCATGATGTACGTATGTGAGTATGTGCTTAAAGTTGTAGCAAGCCAAGCATCTAATTACATATTTAGATTGTTGGAAACATTCTGAATCCTGCCACATGTAAATGTACTCAAATTATCAATCTATCGGATATCGACATAATGAATAACATACGACAATTATCTGTCCAAGTAAGCAAATGTACTCTGAGAATACTAGTAAGAGCAATATACAGATATCTGGAGCATATCAAATTACACACCTTCAGAGCAGTTAGAAACACCGTAATTCAAGCGCATAATAACACCACCTCGTGTCTTGAATGCAGAGCATAGAATTTTCTATATTATTACTGGCATTGGTACAGTAAATAGGGTAAAACTCTTGCCAGCATTGCTTAAATATATGCAGCAGCTTTTATGTATTTTAGTAAAATTGAGAGAACACTTCTATAAGACCAATTATCAATAACTTGCTTCCTGCATGAAATTCAAATGTGAAATCTCAATACTTGGCACGAAATGAAGGGGCAGTAGCAAGCATATCATTCGAATTGTACATAGGTAATTGGTTTCCGCAATTTGTTTATGTTGTCGTATTTTTATAAAAGCTCAGCTTTATTTTTTTTTTCACCACTGAGGAAAATATGAGTATAAATGACTTTTGAGCACAAATATTGGTCAGTGCTACCAATATACTTTCAGCATGTTTAAAAATTGGAAACAAGTGGCAATGCATTCTCGCATACGTAGTAGGGGTAAGTTGAAGCCATATCAATTGTATATAAGATCTGCCGAGTGAATGTCAGTGATATATATCATAAAAAAGTAAGTGGGGTTTTAGAGTTTTGATCTCAACATCCTCAATTGATAAATGATATTTTTAAATCTAGACCCACTCTACTCAAATATTCAACTATATGTACCTATTTACTGTGTCTGAAATCAGTTACATATCATAATTGCTGATGTTTGATTTATAACGTTTGCCATTATATTTTCCAATTTATATAAGAGATTACTGCAGGAAAACTAAATATGTAATATGTAAAAGGAAAATAAATGATTTGGAGTAAAAGGGCCGGGTTCAGGCCTGTTAGTGTTATGCAAGATTACATTGTCCCTAAAGACCATGTGTCAATGATTGACAAAATATATATCACTCTATATCGGATCATCAGGCACAATTATGTCTTTAAAGTACGTATTATTAGGTTACTCCACCAGAAATACACAGATGTTTCAAGTAAAATGAAGTTAGAGCTCGTCAAGATATCTTTGTGATACATGAATCCATAACCGATGATATGTACCCTTCACACAATGTGTATGTACGAAGAGCAGGAAGGAGAAAGGTTTAACCAGTGGTGATGCTGACCTTATAATTCATGTGATAAATACATAACAGTTTCATTTAATAAATTGACTATATTAGCTGGACAGAAACAGGTTATTATTATTAATCTCAAGTAAATTAAGTCGGCAAGAGCATCATTGAAGGGTCGAAAAGAGTACATGCCAAAAATTAGGATAAATAAAGCTGTATTGATGAATGCAAACACACTCGCTTTAAAACAGTATAAGGTGGTATGGAAGTAATTCTGTTGAACGAGCGCAAAGCTTTATGCAGAACTTCCACATCAACTTGAACTGTTTTGAAGCAAAGAACTTCTGCAATCGTTTTATATTTGGACAAATTATTTTCTTGAAAGTGAGCGATTTATTGTGGATATGTTAGGCAAGTTAGTGATCTTTTCATGGGCAATTTAACCTCACAGAGGTGCCCAAAATTCAGCACTGTAGTAAATAAATAAAAGCGGAGAATACGCAGCTCCATATTGTATGTAGTATGTACATTTTACAATTTTAAAGAAGAGAAATTAATAAACAGGTTTACAGGGAATAGGCTGAAAGATGTGATAGTTATTACGGTTATCACCAACACTATAAGATCGAGGACGTTTGGTTACTAGCTCTTGCTGTTGTTGCTGTTGATGTACAGGAGGAGATGCAACAGATAGCTGAGAGACGGCTTGATGAAGAGGAATAAAGCTGGAGTCTTGCACAAGCGGATTACCGGAACGTGCTATATACAAATTTGGAGAATCAAAGTAGGAAGAAGAAGCAGAACATAACAAGATTTGTTGGAGTTCCAAGCAAGCGTCTTGCATATCTATATTCTGGGCATCATAATGGTCAAACCAGTTACGGCCACTATTTGAAGAAGGTTTCTTGGGAAGGGGTGCAACAACGTTCATTTTTTTTTTGTTTTTTTAGTTTTTAATATTTACAAGATGAAAAAAAAAAGTGAGAAAGTGGAAAGAAAAAGATTTAATAAAACGGAATTGTTTGTGTGCAAAGTAAAGTACGAAATTTTTTTAATAAGGTGTCCCGGAAAAGGTGTACTACAACAAAATTAGGGGATCCCCCTTCGTCTAAAAAATAACCACCTGTTTACCTGTGGCAAATCCTGAAATTCCCTGGTCAACAGACTGTTTCATGGTTTCCTCATCCCATTTTACTTGTGTCCACTTGGGTTCTTTAAGCTTGCCTTGACTCATTAAATCAATTACGCCTTGCAACATTTCATAGCGTTCTTCCTTAGAATGTTTCTCAGACCATTTAGATACCCAGAAACCATGGAAAGAGATATTCTTGAAAATCAACAAAGAGGCAGGTAAAGAAAGAGGTTTTCTTGACATAGCACCATATGTTACATATTGTCCATTTTCACTATCATGTTTGTGTTAAAAATAGAGTTTTTTTTTTCTCTTTTGTGCCTAACATACCCAAGATAACGGGCCATTTCAGTTGCACTCTTTCCTCCCACACAGTTTAATCCTAAAAGAGGTTTGTTGTCTCCAACCCAACTTTTGATCAACTTTCTAGTATCAAGTGTGCCTAACTCTTCGTCAGTGACAACGTGGGTAGCTCCGAGATCCTTTAATTCTTTTTCAAGCTCATCAAGATTGGGTCTAAAAAGTTTAGTTGAGTTCAGTATCAAATGACTTCACCGCCCTTTATTGTGTGACTAACCTGTTTCGCACAACATTAATCGATTTTAAACCCCATGCGTTGGCAATCTGGATGACAGCTTGACCAACCGCGCTATTTCCACCATTTTGAATCACATAGTCACCTGGGTTGAATACACCATGAGTTTAAGCTAATCACTATTTTTCCTTTTTAGAAATATCTCTCACCTTTTTTCAAGTCGACAAAGTCTTTCAACATTCTGTAAGCAGTACAAGGATTCACGGTAATAGTTGCTTTTTGAATCATGGATACGTTATCTGCAGCAGGTAACAGTTGGAAATCCGAAGAAGGACCGGCAGCATGTGTTCTCCAAGTGCCATATCCAGTATTGGCCATCACCACTTGATCACCCACTTTCAAGTCCTTCACATCTTCACCTACACCAATCACCTCAGCTAAACCTTCATTTCCGCCGACGGCTAATAATTTATCATCATCTCCACCTAATTTTTGGAATTTGGGTTTGATGGGATAAGCTCCTTGAATCATGTTGACGTCAGCAGGGTTGATGGGTGAAGCAAGAAATTTGACATGTACAGTATTGGCAGTTAATGCTGGAAGTTTATATTGATGCCACCTGTGTTTGCAGCGAAAAAGTTGGCCAACATTATCCTTAATTGTTTTTTCGTGATTTTTCTTACTTTAAAACTTGAGAAGGCTGTCCGTATTCGGAATATACAACAGCACTGGCTGTGATATCAGAAGAATATGCACGTCGAATCATCCATTGTGCAGTGTGTTGTTGACGGGGTGTCTTTATAAACGTACGAAATAAAAGTCCCATTTTTCTAACGACTAATACAGAAAAAGAGAGAAGAAAAATACAGGATATCAGGAAAATGCGTGGGCTTAATTATGGGGAAAAGTATGACTGGTATTTTTGACTACCATTTTTGGATTCTTTCAATGGAGAGCTATAGCTTTTTTTATTAAGTTACTTTTACTATGTCCCAATGATATAGAATTCTGTTCAAAAAACTAATAACGATGAGGAGAATACATAGAGTAACAAGTGACCATATCACTACTGTCATCGTATTTGGTCAGCTTCTGAGGCGATAGACCTCAAATAAAGAAAATGAGATAATACGCTGGGAAGGAGGGATAACTGGTATATGTTTTTGCAAAGCTTGAATCTTGTTACGTTGGCCATTTGGTACAGTTTGCGGGAGAGTAAATCCATGATGTAGTTGAATACATTTCCTCCTTCGCATTAATTACCACAAACCTTTGGGTTACTAACTCCGTTAATAATCAATGTGTTCAGTGTGCACTTCATCTGCTTCGCAAGCTAAACCAAATCGGATTCCAAATATGAATTTTGTTCCTTAGGCTTGAAGTCCTCAATAGTCTAGTGGTTATAATCCGTGTCTCCCACCTTTAGGCTTGAATTCGGCAATGAAGACAAAGCACTTCGTAGAACCAGAGAGATCATACACTGAAAAATCAGGCTTAAATGCATTGAGAGTATCATTTTTAAGTTGACCATTATGTAGTCCATTTCCGAAGTTTTCAAAAATTCAGTAAATTGAGAGTGGAAGCACTGTATTTATATAATCTTCCTTCAATTGGATGAGATTTACCGCCGATACATAGTTGCATCAACCTCTACGTAGAGTACAGTATCAGTAATTTTTCTGGCTAATCTTAGCTGGGCAATGTACTATTTACCTTCATAGTCCAGAAGAATTGTACTAATTGTGGCATATATTCACCAACCTCTTCGAATTCAGGTTTAATTTCCAGCGTTGCTTCTCTCCAAAGATCAAAGATTCCTTCCTCTTTAAAGCTAATGCTCCAAAGATGAAGTTCTTTGTCTATTCTCAAACATTTTTTAATAATCCAGGATTCTAATAAATTTAAATGATGTATTTACCTGCTCCATTCAGAAAAAATACTTTGAACTTCGAGAAGTTCTCAACAGAGGCAAAGTGATATTCGTCGGCAATTGTCTTCAGCATGGCAAGCATGCCGAACATGCCCTTGTGATGATCGAATTTCAGCTTCACCCTGTCAGTATTTTCATAAGGGCCAGAAGTCTCTAACACCAGCAATTCCAGTTTTTTGAAACCGAAGACCTTAATTAGGCCATCTGTCTTGTAACAGCTTTTTTCATCCACGAAGATGCCATTAACCTTAAGTTGCTTAGAAAACTTTCCAGGCGTAGCTGCCCATTTTGGAATGCAGCCTTACAACCATTAAGAGTAATACCGTTGGCAACAATCGTGATGTATGGCCAAATAAGTAGCTGGTTGAAGGTGTCTTCACTCTCATTGATATCAATGGGTGAATTGTACGTAGCGTAACTATAAAAGATATGGTAAGATGGTGCCTAAAAGTAAAACAGCTAATATATATCTTACAGCTCGGTCGCAATTCCCTCAATGAACTCCAACTTTTCTATTTCTGAATCATCTTTCTCTGGTGATAATCCGATTTGAATCGACAATTCTCTTACTTTTTTCTTGAATTGACTCAAAGAATTCTACATTGAGGAATAAGAGACAAATCTAATCCTAATTGACAAGTATAATTACTCACGCAGTCCAGAAGCAAATCCATTTGCACTTTAAAAATTTTCGGGAGATCAAATCTTTGATTCTCATGGCCAAGCAAGTGTTTTTTGTAAAGATCGCAATCCAGGTGAGGCTTTGACGATATGCCATTCCCAGCTCGAATGATATCATTTGCTTCTGGGCTATAACAAAGATATACATATTATTTTGTTTAGAAATGCCTATTTTATACACGAAAAATATGTATGTATTTAATGTACCTGCACGGATGGAAGGCGGATTTGTGGTTCCTCAGGAATTTCATCCAATCAGAGTTTCTAGAGGGCCAGTTTTGGTAAGCAGAACTGGCGATGCGGGATGAACCGAACGGAAAGTCAAGGTGCCGGTATACACGCTCATCAGACACCACAAAAGGTGTCAGTTCATATAGACAGCAAGACGGTGGCCATGGAAGTCGGAATCCGCTAATGGGTGTATGCCGAATGGACTAGCTTTGAATATTGATGGTGCATAAGCGTGTTACCCATACTTTCCCGTTATTGTAAAAGCGAAGCAATAATGGGTAGGCAGGCGTATAGACTGTCAAAGAGCTGAACCGGAGTGAAACAGCCTCTAGTGCAGATCTTGGTAGTAGTGGCAAATATTCAATGAGAACTGTGAAGACTGAAGTGGAGTGGGGTTCCTAGAGAAGCATATTTTTGGTCCAGGATTAGTCGATCCTATTTGTTCCTATAAATTAAAAAATATGGATGATTAGCTCAAGTAAAAAGCGATTGTTACCGTGAACTACTTCATAACTTACTTTATTTTTTTCTTCTCCAGTGTGTACGTATTCTCTTAATTCTTTCTTTATAGACAGCAAGACGGTGGCCATGGAAGTCGGAATCCGCTAATGGGTGTATGCCGAATGGACTAGCTTTGAATATTGATGGTGCATAAGCGTGTTACCCATACTTTCCCGTTATTGTAAAAGCGAAGCAATAATGGGTAGGCAGGCGTATAGACTGTCAAAGAGCTGAACCGGAGTGAAACAGCCTCTAGTGCAGATCTTGGTAGTAGTGGCAAATATTCAATGAGAACTGTGAAGACTGAAGTGGAGTGGGGTTCCTAGAGAAGCATATTTTTGGTCCAGGATTAGTCGATCCTATTTGTTCCTATAAATTAAAAAATATGGATGATTAGCTCAAGTAAAAAGCGATTGTTACCGTGAACTACTTCATAACTTACTTTATTTTTTTCTTCTCCTTCGTTGTTCTATTCTCTTAATTCTTTCTTTTTCTCTTGTTTTCCAGGAAGCTCTCCTTTTTAAGAAATACATAGTATTTAGTATGTGATTAATAGCATCAAATGGCCCCACCGATTCATTAGTATTGAAAGATCAGTTGATGCACTTACCAAATTTACCTAGCCAACATTTTTTGAGATGATATTGTTGACTGCGTATTCATTCATTGTCCTGTTGACTGTCACGCCGATCTTTCTTTTCTTGCTAACTTTGCGTGCCATAGTTGTCATCAACTCTGCTTTAAATAAAGGGCTAAATCTTGCAATAGTAAGTTTTCTGCTGTAATTTTTTTGGAGATAGCCTATAATGTATACCTTTTGTATGCTATATGAAAGATTTGCGTAGCCCTTTACGTACATCAGATGGGGTCTCCTCAAAGTGAATGATCCAGTTTATATCACTATCTGACCTCTGAATATTTGCTGGAACAGTCTTGACTTGTTTCTTCATGAGTTTTTAAAAAGTGCTTTCCGTGGTCTAAAGCACCCACCGCTTGACTTCTTTCTTAAAGTTTTTCTACAAATTGCCGTAGATCCTGGTATCAAGCTATAGGTTTGACTATACCTTTAACTTTCAACCGGAACAAGCAGTGTTGCGCTGCACAGAGTGCTGTGCGTTCATTGACTACAAAATTCAATCAATGAAAAGAGATAAAAATGCAAAATTAATCAATTTCGCGAGTTTTATCAAACAAGAACTAGTCACAAGGCTGTGAGACGACAGGTACAGCATCCCACAAGATATTCGTTCTCTCTTAAATATATGATTGATTACAGAGACCTGAAAAGGATCCTGATAAATTTGTGAACTCATGAATTGGCAAAATAGAGTATCACAGGAATATTAATATCGACTACCTCTGTGTTTGTCAAATACTAGTCATTCTACTGCAGGGAGCGCATAGACTTCTAGGTGTAGGTATACATGGAGAAAATTAAGACTGTTACAATAAATAGCCGTGTTAAATCCAGATTAAGTGTAAGGTATACGTGACTACTCATGGTGCATATCCGTTCACCTTATGACGATGGTGTTTAGCTTGAAGGCATGAGTAACTCATTTCAACACATAGTACGTATAACAGGAAAATCCTTTTATTTACATAAATATCATATACAAGATGGCCTCACTTTTCGCGAACAAAAACTGTGTGAAACACTTTGCTTATCTGTCAACTACACAAAAAAATAAATGATCTGCAGTAATATGTACTTTGCGGAACAGGGGAAAACAGATGCGTCTCTCTTTTTATATGTACTGCTCCTTATGGCTAATCAACGGAATTTCAACCACTCACATACAAAGCTACGAAATTTAGTGCATAATAATATCCAAAACAAATAAAAGTACTTTTTGGTGGTAATCCCTTTTTTCAAATTTTATGAACAGCGCAGGTAGAAATTGTTGCATTTGATCATAGTATTTACATGAACAACTGCTAGAAAGGCGCTCCATAGATAGAGTTGAATCCGCCCGTTTTTGAAGCTGCTGCTGCGATAACATATTCCCACATTATTTTATTCACACTATGAAATCAATACCAAGAGAAAAGATACTGCTGATCTTTTTCCAGCGTAATTTAAGCAAGATTGTAATTTCCATTTTCGAATTCAAACAAAAGAGCAGGTTATTAAAGCAACTCCCCTAATCGCTTTCTTCTTCTTTTTCTCCTCCATACTTGAACTTTCGACCTATCTATTTTTATTTTTTTAATATGGAAACTGTAGCCAACATGTTACCCTCTTCACTACCTATTTTACCTTTGTCGAACTATGTTTTGCTACCCTCTATTGTCACTTCCTTGTCGGTGTGTCGATCTGACATGACCCAATTACTCAAGAACAACCGTACAGGATATATTATTTGTGTCCCATTAGCAACCAAAAATAAAAGAGGCAATAACAACAAAACTGCAAGTGTGACGACCGACTATAGCCAGCTGTTCTATTACGGATGTGTTGCCAAGATCATCCACCAAGATGACAGTTTACCCAACTTGAGCGTTATCAAGGTGGAGGGTGTATGTCGATCACGTATTCGAGATATCTGTAGCACTGATGGAGCGAGTTTTGAAGCACTTTTGGAGCACTATCCTGACAACAGTCTTGGAGACTTTTTGGAGGAGGATAAAATTGTGTTTAGACTTCTCGTGAATCAATTTATTCAAAAGATGAGGTTTATAGGTGTATCTGCGAGTGTTTTGAACGAACTTCATCAACTGCTCGATTGTTGCTGTTCTTCTTACGTTGCCAACTTGGTGCTGTGCATTACCGACGCCCCACTTACCGATAAGCTAAATGTTTTGGAAGTATCTGATATGAAGCAGAAATTAAATCAAGTGGAACATGCAGTCAATACTTACTTGGAGGTAAATAGTACATGGACTGGAATTTCCATTTATGCATAACATTAATTATGCGGGATTAATTTTATGTAGATGTTGGACACAGTATCGACGACTGTGAAAAATGATATGCTGTTTGACAATATTCGCAGAAACTTCTACTTTCTGCAACAGGTACGCTTATTTTCTACTGTGTGTTATGAGAATGATGTTAATTTTTTTCTATACGTTAGACCAACTCTATCGCCAATGCTAATATTTTGCCTTTGCCGAAAGAAGAGTCAAACCATTTCAACACATTACCCGAGGACGACGAAGAAACCATAGACCTTGTGAAGAAGCTAAATGATGCCAAGTTACCGGAGTATGCTGCTACAGCCGTTCGACGAGATTTGAATAGACTGCGTAAGCTCCCCCCTTCCTCTTCTGACTCTGCAATGTTACGAATTTACATTGAATATATTGGAGATTTGCCTTGGCACCAAAAGACGAGTGAAAGAATTTCTTTATCTGCTGCCAAGGATCAGCTTGATGCCGATCATTTTGGGTAAGGAGGGGAAGGAGAAAAATACAGAAACTGTACACTCATCTTTACCATGTATCGTTAGCATTGAGCAAGTCAAGACAAGAATGCTGGAATATTTGTCTGTACTCAAAGTCAAAAAAGATGCAAAGGCGCCTATTATTTGTTTTGTTGGCCCGGTAAGTTTATAAAATAAACATAGATGCACATCCCTTTTTTGCTAATTTTACATGAAGCCGGGAGTTGGAAAAACGACTTTGGGAATGTCTATCGCGACCGCGCTACAAAGAAAGTTTCATCGTTTGTCTTTAGGAGGTGTGAGAGATGAGGCAGAAATAAGGTATGGTATTTATTCTTTCAACGGCGACGGATACTAATTAAGGAAATGACTTGGTATTTTATAGAGGTCACCGAAGGACTTATGTTGGGGCATTACCGGGCATATTTATCCATGGTATGAGACAATGTGGAGTCCAAAATCCAGTTTTCTTGTTAGGTAAAAGATGGATGAAGTTTATTTGATTGAAGAGAGAGCTAAGTGCTTTGTGTATTTAGATGAGATTGATAAACTTGCGCAAGGTTCTACACAAGGTGATCCAGCTGCCGCTTTATTGGAGGTCTTGGATCCTGCTCAAAACTCAACTTTTACTGATCACTTTTTGAATTTACCTTATGATCTATCTCAAGTACTGTTTATTGCAACAGCAAATTCTCTTGATACCATCCCCAAGCCTTTGCTGGACCGTATGGAAGTGATCCATTTGGATGGTTACACATTCAACGAAAAGCTGTACATTGCTCAGACTCACTTGATTCCTAAACAACTGGAGGCACATGGTCTTTCATGTACATCTTTGGATATCCCAGATAAAGTGGTGATGCATGTGGCAGAAAAATATACACGAGAGAGTGGAGTGCGTGGATTAGAAAGATTGATGGCCAGTATATGTCGATACAAGTGTCGTGAATATGCGGATCTCCAAGAAGCAGGAAGATTGGAGGAATTTGATCGTTCTGTGACGATGAAGGATCTTGAGGTTATTTTAGGGGTAGGCTATATACTTGAATAATTGGAAAAGTATACACTTGATTTACGATATTTGTTCTTAATAGCCTGAGCCATTTGAAGATGAAGTAGCGGATACAGAGGAAATTCCTGGGGTCACCAATGGATTGTTTTATGCGGGAAGTGGAAATGGTGGTATTATGTTGATTGAAGCCAACTATATGCCTGGCAGTGGTAGATTAAAGCTCACTGGTAAGCCGAAATAAGAACAACAGTCATCAAAACTATCTACTAACCCAGTTTTTCACACAGGTTCATTGGGAGATGTGATAAAAGAATCTGCAGAATTGGCTGTATCATGGATAAAAGCAAACGCCTTCTCGCTCAAATTGACAAGTTCACCTAAACAAGATCTCTTTAAAGATATTGATCTCCACATCCATATGCCTAGCGGAGCAGTACCTAAAGACGGCCCCTCTGCTGGTATCACCATGGTGACTTGTCTCGTGTCGCTCTTGTCCGGTAATTGTGTGCCTCGCACAACAGCAATGACAGGCGAAGTAACACTTAGAGGACAAGTGCGCCCTGTAGGTGGTATTAAAGAGAAAGTGATATCCGCTCATCGTGCGGGCATCACCAAGATCATTTTACCCGCTGCTAATAGAAGAGACATCAAAAACGATATACCCCAAGAAATCCAAAACGAAATGACTTTCCACTATTGCAAGAACGTATGGGACGTCATTGAATACGCCTTTGACCATTCTAGTAAATTAAAGTGGGAGCCTAGATATATCAGTAGCCTCTAATTCATTCATCAAACCTCATCCTATCATTCACAAGCATAATAATAAAAGTAAACCCATTTTGGCTTACGTAAAGTTCTATCTCAGTCATGCTTCAAGTGCACACATAGTTTTTTTAATTTAGGGCACCGCTATTGTGTCCGTGTGCATGAGAGGGATAAAGCCACAAACAACACTACAGGTTCACTTCTTCTTTATTCTTTTAAAAAAGCGATGGCTTACTACGGCGATGTGAGTGCTGAGGCTCGTGATAAAATCCGAGCTTTGGAAATTAAGCTTTCTTCAGATATTCAAGAATTATCCAACGAGTTCCCAGGTCTATCGGTCAGGAAAATTAAACAGTTGATCGTTGACGACATGCGAGTGAAAAAACCCATCAACAAAAGGGGACCTTCCTTTTACAATTCGTATATCAGTGAAGAGAGCAAAAAATGTGAGTATACCTAATTCGATTCAACATTCAACTCTTTCTCTAATGGAGTGACTTATGATTAGGTGGCAGTTTAGAGGAAGCTGCTAAAAAGTACAGTCAACTTCCAGAATCAGAAAAACAAGCTTTGAAAGAGGCATATACAAAGAATCCTACACCAGCGCAACTCGAATCTGAACGACAACTTGCTTGTCCGTTTAATACTTATACTGAAAGACTAAAGAAACTTGCAGACGAAATGTACACAGAGGCCAATTGCCATGTTATTGCCTACGTGACACAACGTCAGTCGCCTGGTACAACTCTATCCCACTGCCGAAGTTGTTCAGTCTACGGCACAGGTATACTAGACTTTTAGGTCGAGTTTGCGAGTAGAGCTAAACCTCATCTTTATTTTCTGTAGAGGTTGCGCGGATGTTTGCGGTTAATGATATGGGCTTTATGGGACTTGGCACTCAGTATGGATTCAGTTCTTTTGTATTGAGATATGATAATGGTGGTCAAGGTAAGAATTTTTTAAGATATATGAGATGACGCTCCCGGCTAATACCTTAATTAGTGGTTCCTCTCAATAAACCTACGTTGACAAAGACGAGAGTGCAAGGCAATACCACTACCACAGTCAAAGAAGCTCAGATACAGCAGGCAAAGCACCGAGCAGAGTTTGTTAAGCTCGTTCTGAATACAATGAGTAAGTTGGAGTCTGAGTAGATGGATTGACTGTGTAGCTCATGAACTCTTTTGATTAATATAGAGAAGGGAGATGATACCGGTCGTTTGAAACACTTGAAAATGGTTCCTTGGAAAAAACTACAACAAACACGAAGATCCAAAGGGCTGCGACTGGTAGGATGGCCGGAAAAAATTCCTATTGAAAGCTCCATCAGCCGTGAAGACCAGCTGCAAATTGCATCGCTTATTGAAAGGGGGAAAATAATGTTTATATAGTGCAAGTCGAATCATTTCCTTCATCCTTTGATTATATCCCGCATCCTTATCTCTCTGATCTACTTTCTTTCCATCATGCATGTGCCGCGAGACCGTATGCCAGTAAGATTATTTGCTAAATCACAACATGAATCGCATAAAATGAGATATTGGGTGAAAACAGAATAAAACCTAATTTGAAAATAACAAGGTTCGTTGGCTGCTGCTGCATAAATCTTACCTGCCTGGCTAGATTTTTTCTTTTTTGTATGCTCTGAAACAAATAATCAGATCTGAGGTCACACCTTAATCCAAAAAAAGAAATGAGTAGTAAAAAAAGAGCAGCTCATGTTTTCCTTTTTCTTTTCCCTTTTCTCTCACTTTTTATAAGAAAAAGTATCCCACACTTACATTCCTTTTATATTTACAAGATGATCCAGAAGCTACCGTTGGAGATAGTGACAGCGATTGCTGGATATCTTCCTATTGAGGATACGGCCGAATTCGCCAAGACTTGTCAAAAATGTTACTTTGCAGTGCTTCCGCATATTTGGCATCATCTTTCGCTTAGTAACACAAAAGAATTATCGATTGTCGCCAAACGATTACAAACCAACAGTCTTTGGTCTGAACGTGCAGTTCAATTTGTACGAGACGTTTCACTGTGTCGAGGAGAAGGAGGAGGATGCGAAGAACAAAAGAAGTTTTCGTCTGCGGTGGCAGCGTCTATGTTTGGTATCGCTAGTACACCAACCGATCAAGAGGAAGCAGCAGAAGCAGCGGAAAAAGAAAGTCTTACACCTCACGAACGTATCAGTAACTTTGGACGTCGATTACTGGAGTTATTCCCACATATTTCCAACCTTGTATTGGATTTTGCACAGGCAGCAAGGAACTTTTACAACACATCGGATACGACGGTTGCCCGACTCCCCTTTTCCGGCTCTTTATCGCTGGTGAATTATAAATCGGATAACACAAAGTTTATGCATAATCTGTTGGCTCCATTTAGAAAAACACATCATCTCCGAGTCCAAGCGCTCCCCGTGGTGTCACTTTGTGATGATATCGATGAGTCGATTTTATCAAATGCGGATATAGCAGATTTAGCGACGTTAGGATTAACGCATCTGAGACGTCTTGAACTGTCTTATCTTGATTCTGATATTTCCCTAGATACATTTAAAAAGCTCATTGAAAGTCTCCCCCATTTGGAAGACTTGGTGCTGGAGTGGATCTTTCCTCCGAATCAACACGACTATCAGCAGCTGTGTCAAGTTTTGGAGACTTACGGTTCACTGGTGCCACAGTCCACTGATAAAAAATCAAATATTCTTCGAGTGCATTTTGTATATAAATCATAGTTTATCATATCTTTCAATAAAGTAATATTCCATCATCCTTCAATAAATAAAGAGAGAAATAGCGGGATATCAAATCATGACGTGTGACGGTTAGGTTTGCAGAACTCGGTCACGATTTTTTGAGTTTTTTTTTTTTTTTCAAAGTTTTCCGTTTTGACAAGCTTATTTCGCCTGCTGACTCTTTTTCAGTTAAACCCTAGAACACCATGGAAGTACATCGTTGTCGATTTGTGGAATATCAACCTGCAGCTATCAACGCTTTAGACTTTACGCCTTCCACCGTGCAAGAAACCCGTTTAGCAGTGGGTCGAGCCAACGGCAACATTGAGATCTGGGATCCTACCTACAACTACCGTCTTGAAAAGACACTTCCCGGTGGTGAAGATCTCTCTGTAGAAAGTATTGCTTGGGATCTTTCAATAAAGTAATATTCCATCATCCTTCAATAAATAAAGAGAGAAATAGCGGGATATCAAATCATGACGTGTGACGGTTAGGTTTGCAGAACTCGGTCACGATTTTTTGATTTTTTTTTTTTTCAAAGTTTTCCGTTTTGACAAGCTTATTTCGCCTGCTGACTCTTTTTCAGTTAAACCCTAGAACACCATGGAAGTACATCGTTGTCGATTTGTGGAATATCAACCTGCAGCTATCAACGCTTTAGACTTTACGCCTTCCACCGTGCAAGAAACCCGTTTAGCAGTGGGTCGAGCCAACGGCAACATTGAGATCTGGGATCCTACCTACAACTACCGTCTTGAAAAGACACTTCCCGGTGGTGAAGATCTCTCTGTAGAAAGTATTGCTTGGGCACACCAAAACACCGTTGCCAACCCCGATCCCGAAGATACACCTGAGGAGATCGCCAAAGAGACGGAATTGTTATTGCAGAAGCCTCCTCGTCTCTTTTCCTCGGGCTTAAACCCCTTTATTATCGAATGGGATACGACAACTATGACAGCCAAGGTAAGACTTTTTGAAAATAAAAAACGTGTGTATGTGTGCGTGCGTACTCATATTCTATTCAGAAATCATGCGATTCCAACGGTGGTGCTGTGTGGTGTTTAGCAGTCAACAGTAAGGGCACTCGTTTAGCAGCTGGTTGTGAGGATGGTTGTATTCGTATGTTTGATATTGCTGATGGAGCACTTGAATATATCCGCAGTTTTGAACCTCAAAAGGGTCGTGTTTTGTCCGTTGCTTGGGCACCCAATGATGAATACATTGTTTCCGGTGGTTCCGATTCAGCCATTCGTACTTGGAACCCTCTTACCGGTCGTACTATTCACCGTATGACTGTCGCCAAGAATCGCAAAGAACAAACCTTAGTATGGGCTGTTGCCGCTATCAAGTAAGTTTGTAGCATAAAGTGAAATTAGCCTATAGTGTATGCTAATATATTCATGTAGGGGCAACACGATTGTTTCTGGTGATTCTCGCGGTACAATGACATTCTGGGATAGTAAGATGGGAACAGTAAAGCAATCCATGCGTGCTCACGGCGCAGATATTCTTTGTATTGCTGCATCAAAGGATGGTAATCAAGTATTTTCAGCTGGTGTGGATCGTAAAATTACAGCATTCCGTCGTACACCAAAGAAGCATAACATCGTTAAGAAAGATAACAGTAGTAACAAGAAGGTGGATACAGTAAATGATTGGATTAATGTGGGAAGTCGTAGATACCATTGGCATGATATTCGTGCCCTCGCACTTGACGAAAGACCTAAAGTGAATTCCATTGTTTCCGGCGGTGTTGATGTTGAATTAGTCGCTTGTCCAGCTGCTGAATTCCCTAAACTCATCCAAAACAGATTACCTCCTTTCCCTCACAAATACATCGTTTCCATGTCAAAATCACACAAGTTAGTAATGTCTGCATTCTTCAACTCAATTTCTCTTTGGCGATTGGGACAAGCAGGTACAGTGGATACAAGCTCAAAGCATCCTGCACTTCCTGAAATGATTCAACCTCATCAATTGGCACTTGAACTTAAATTAAAGCCTGATTGTAATATCACTTCAAGCGCTCTTTCCGAAGACGCCAACTGGATCGCAGTCTCGGATGTGGAAAATGTCAGACTTTTCAGAGTCAATCAAGGTGCTGAGCCCGGTCAATTGGAAGTCAAGAAACAAAGAGCCTTTGAAAGAGAATTAAATAACTATTTGGGACAACATCATGCTGCTCCTGGTGGTCATCATGTCATGTTTACGCCTGGATCTGATAAATTGATTCTTGTTACACCTGAATCTCGTATCTTGATCATTGATCTCTCAAACTGGGAAGAAGGTTCCTATGAAGTGTTGCGTGAGTTTGGACATCATCGCGGATTGGACAGTGAAGGAAATACATCAGACGATTATGCTATTGCTACCGTTGTGTCACTCGATGTCAGTTCTGACGGTCAATGGTTAGCCACTGGTGATGACGAAAACCGCATTCACGTATTCAACTTGGACAGCTTAAAGGTAGGGGTTGCATGAGTATTTGGGCTATTATTTTACATTACTAACTTTTATTTAATATCATAGCATCATCTTAAACTTCCTCAAGGACAAATTCCACACACAGCATTATCATTCAACGATTTCCGACCAAACGAGCTTTTAGTCGCTTTAGCAACCAACGCATTCTTTATTTACGATGTGGAACACAAGCGTTTAACAAACTGGTCCATCACACACCAAGATATGTCTAAATGTAGACTTTTAGAACAAAGAGATCGTATCCGCGGTGTTATGTACAATCCTGCAGATAAAAATAAGATGATTTTATATGGTAGTACATACATGTGTCTTATTGATATTGAAGACAAGCCTACACCTCGTAAATTAGGAAAGAGAAAGAACGATGCAAAGTCAAAACCAACAACAACAACAACAGCAGCAGATGATGAGATTCCCGTTTCTATTTCATATCAATATCAACAAATTTTATCTTGTGGTTTCCTTGGACCAAACCAAATGGCCATGATTGAAAGACCCAAGTTTAGTGTCTTGGAAAATTTACCTCCTTCCTTTTACAAGGCTCATTTCGGTGCATAATCATAGATTACTACTTTTATATAATAAAAACATGTGTAGATTTATTTTAATTGACTTGTAAAGCTTTCTTCGCCTTGTTCCAATGCTGTCTTTCCCTCTGCATCCACCAGTGTTTGATCACATCCCTTTTCTATCAATAATTTAGCTGTTTCCAGTTGTTCAGCAATGCACGCTATTCTCAGGAAAGAAATTAGCTCAAGTTAATTAGATATAAAGTGTTCTAAATACTTACCCAAATGAAGTGCTGTTTCTTCATCGTCTGTCTTGATATTGAGATCTGCTCCGGCATCAATCAAGATTTTGACAGCTTCAACATGTCCTCTGTCTGCTGCCAAGTGAAGAGCTGTAAACCCATCTTCATCCTTGTTATTAATATTATCCGCGCTTATTGATTCCTTTAACTTTTCCAGGTTATTTTGTCGAACATATCCAAAAATGTCATCAGACTCTCTATACAAAGAATCAACGTTAGAGAGGTGCTTTGTCTACTCTGCCAAGTGACTCTTACTCGAGATCTTCTTCATTGACAGCCATGGAGCTCACTGCATTGCCACTTAAACCCTCCCCTTGCTACGTCTCAAGTCAGTCCACGATCCTTTCAACAACTGTCTTTTCATACACTTACTTTTATCTCTGCAGGTGAAGGAATATACTCGTACTCACCCTTACGAGACCAACCCACGTTAAGAGCCTCGACACTTTCAATATATTTGTTTCTAGCTTCACGGAATCCAAGACCTTTAAAACTATGCCAGGCATCGTACTTGGCACGACCCACAAACTCAAATAATCCCGGTTTTTCAATATTCACATCGCCGATCGTAGCTTGTTTAAAGAGCCCATAAAACTACAAGTTGTTGTTACTACAGTGTGAATAGTGTCAAAAGGAGCAGTAATGACATACGTGTAACTTTTTGTCATTGGGCAAAGGAATATCAGTCTTGTTCATGTAGGTGAAGGCTTGCTCGAACCATTGATCGTCCTGGCAGATTTCGTCCATAATATCTAATAGTTTCGAGATGAAGGGGCTGTGGTAGCTTTCAAAAAGCTGCAAGCATAAAAATTTTGATTTCAGTGGTCGCGTTTGATTGGGTGAGCGAGGGTAGGGTTCTTTAGGGCTTCATTATCGTAGATATGGATCCATTTTTACTATACAGTGAATTAAGCTGTGACCAAATAAGCACAACAAGTAGCAAAAAGCCCATTACAATTTGCGCTTCTAATAGAGGAAGGCACGTATCAGTAGTAATTCATCTTTTACTGTTCACTACAATGAATAATTCACACTTTATTAACAACTTTTGTTTAAAAAAGAGAGTGTAAAAAGCAACATTCTATTATGTTTGCGCATTGTAATACTTAATTGACTTGATAGTTTCAACGTCTTTTATACAAAAGGGTGTCCTTCAAGGTTTTTTATGCAGAAAAGATCAACATCTAGCGGCAATATAGATTTCCCTTGCCTTTTATAGATCATCTATTTTTTTTTTATCAAGGAACATTTCTCTCTCTCTTTCTGACAACAATGCCTTCCACTACGACTAATCCTACATTAGCTGCCATTTCATACACGGGTGGAAAGGATTGCACATTAGCTCTCCATCGTGTCAAAGAACAAGGTATTCAAGTCGTCGTGCTTGTCACATTCAGTCCTCCCTTGACAGATCCCAACTCATTCAAGGCTCATTCACTTGACATCATCAGAAAGCAAGCCAGTGCCTTGGACATACCTCACACCGTCTGTATCATTGACGGTCCTGACTATCTTGCAAGCTATCAAAGAGAAATTAAGAAGCTTCACTCCGAATATAACATTGACTGTCTAGTGACAGGTGATATATTACCGGTGTGTAGCAATTTTATGGAACGTGCGGTGGATAATACAGGTGTGGAACTTGTTCGCCCCTTATGGCAACAAGACCAACAAGCGTTGTTGAACGACATGTGGGATCGTCAATTTGATATTTTGATTACTTGTATTAACCTTGAAAAGGTACCACGTCACATCTTGGATCAGGTTGGTGATGTGTACAACGTCGGCAAGCGATTGACACAGGAGGGATTGGATAGCGTAGCCGCCCACAAGGTGAATATAAGCCCCACGGGTGAATTTGGTGAATTGCATACCATGGTGCTTGACTGTCCTCTCTATAAATTGACGGTCCTGACTATCTTGCAAGCTATCAAAGAGAAATTAAGAAGCTTCACTCCGAATATAACATTGACTGTCTAGTGACAGGTGATATATTACCGGTGTGTAGCAATTTTATGGAACGTGCGGTGGATAATACAGGTGTGGAACTTGTTCGCCCCTTATGGCAACAAGACCAACAAGCGTTGTTGAACGACATGTGGGATCGTCAATTTGATATTTTGATTACTTGTATTAACCTTGAAAAGGTACCACGTCACATCTTGGATCAGGTTGGTGATGTGTACAACGTCGGCAAGCGATTGACACAGGAGGGATTGGATAGCGTAGCCGCCCACAAGGTGAATATAAGCCCCACGGGTGAATTTGGTGAATTGCATACCATGGTGCTTGACTGTCCTCTCTATAAAAAAGAAAAGATTGCTGTGGAAAGTGATATTATGGAAGAAGGCATTTTTGCTTACCTGAAAATTAAATCTGCCACCTTGGTTAAAAAATAGATTATATTACTACTATAAAATAATAAAAGAATGATGTTGTATTTTGGTCTTCACATTATGTACCACACTGCTAGTTGATTTGAATCACTCTGCAGAGTTGACACTTTTCTCCTATCTGTGATGTATTTACACATCTTGGAGTAGTGGACACTCCCTGTAGATAATTACAATGCTACGTATTCGCGCATCATGTCATTAAATTGACAGTTATCAAGTATGTAAAAGCTCGTTTGTTTTGAAATCAAAAGCGAGGCTTCTACGTATGAAGGCTATCAAGTCGCACATACATGATTTGACATCCTGTAAGTTCCTGTGCCTATATTGATCTCACATCAACAATGAGGCACCCTTATTGTCGTGTCAGTTCCAGTACTGTTTATGCTTTCGAATTACAAAATGAGATTTAACGTGAAAATCCATTGACCCTGTGATATTTTGATTCTTCCTCAAATGGAAAGGAATAACAAAAAGTGGTGTATCCCCCATCAGCAGGACAAAAGATACTTGCGAATTAAAGTCACGCTCGGATCTCTTGATATTCAACAACAAAATGGTGTAGTACCAGTGATTGTCATGACAATACCTTTTTTCTACGTATTTGTTTATTGTCGTTTTTCTCTCTTTCTTTCTCTCTTTTGCTTCCTTCATCCCCTCACTCTCTCAGTGTGTGTTTTCTCTGCTAGTACGTAGCTTGCACTCTGTTGCTTAAAAACCATTACTCAAGTGCCGTCCGCTCTCTTTCTTTTTAATATATCAACCATGGCATCGTCGTCGTCGTCGTCAAAAAGAGATCATAGAAAAAACCCGTATGAACGAGAATAGAAATAATACTGCTATATCACAGCCTAGAGCGAGATCAACGAGTAAACGAGACAATGCTAACTTTACTCCGGACGGAACTCCAAATGAGAATTTACGGTACTCTCCTACGGAAGAGGATACTGATCCCTCACCTGATCAGCCGCATTATTTCTCGAAAGCCCGATCCACTCCTATTATTTATTCATCGTCAGTAGCATCGACTTCTTCCTCTTCCTCCATATCAGAAGAAATCATCCGACGACACCGACAAAGGGAATACGATAATCGATCTTTATGTTCCGTGCAATCAGGACATCACCAGAACCAACACCAAAATCAACAAACTAACAATAGTGATAACAGCTCTACAAGAAATCAAATATTTTATTTCAGTACTCCTTTGCCGCCACAACGACATCAACCTTACCATTATCATGGTGATACACCCGCGACCACAAATACAAATACTTCTTCTTCCAACGGTTTAGATTATCAACAAAAGAACAAAAAAAGCAAATTTAAAAGTCTGTTTACACGAAATAGCAGTAACAACAGCAATGCATTACAACAAACAAGCGGCGGAGCAAGCATAAAAAGTGCGATAAGCACAGGACGTCAAACGATGAAATCGTGGCGACAAAAGCGAATCAACATTCTTTTAAAGAAGCGACAACATTTACCTGATGTCGAGACAGAGACATTTTGTCCCAATTGCGAGAAATATATTACCACACGAATTCGATATCGAAATGGAGCCATGGTGTGGCTCTCTTCCTTTGTATTGTAAGTGAATTGTAGATAATCGATCTTTTTTTTTTGCGTGCTTTTTATTGATTTCTATATGCACTGGCTGTTACAGATTATTATGTACAGTGATATTGTTTTGGGTGCCCTTTTACGTAAAGTACTTCAAAGGTAATGTAGGGGAATTTGAACTTTAATGTAGGACGGGTTTAATTTACTTACTAGTGATGAAATTAGATGTAGCACACTTTTGCCCGGGTTGTGGAAAACGTATTGGTGTTTCCTATCGTTTGTAGCACATTATGAACACGAGTACGTATTTCTAACGCGACTCTTATGTAATACACAAAGTAGTAGTAGTAGTTGTCTATATTTTATAAAATCCCCCTGGTTGGGTATGTACCTTACCTATATTATAAATAAATGTGTCATGTACACTACTCGATTTTTGCACCTTGGCTATGTAATCCGGGCTCAAAAGCGAGTAAATGTATAAAAATAGAAGCAAGTTTTTTGCTCAACAGAAGAGATGGGGGGGCTTTTATTTGTGTGTGTATGTGTCTTATCAGTTTTATTTTAGGGAGTTGGGTTGGAAAATAGGCAGCATCCATGCTTGGTTGCTTCTTAACATAAAGATAATGTAAAGTTGTAAAGGTAATTTACAAATTGAAACTGCACGAGCAGACATGGCGAGGTTCCAATTGGCCTTTTATATTACAAGTGTAAAAGAAGATCGTCATGGCCTCAAGGGGTCCTTTAGACGCTGATGCTGTCGTCATTGTTACTGAATGGGACGAATTCAAGTCTGACCAACTCGATTACCAAAGAATCTATGACAACATGCACAAGCCCGCTTTCTTGTTCGATGGTCGTTTGTTGTTAGATGCTGCTGAAATCCGTAAGATCGGTTTCAAGGTTCACATCATTGGTAAGAACGAGCTTGCTGGTACTGCTTAAATCCAAAGAAAAAAAAATTAGAAACTTTTATTATAAGTTTTATTTTAGGGAGTTGGGTTGGAAAATAGGCAGCATCCATGCTTGGTTGCTTCTTAACATAAAGATAATGTAAAGTTGTAAAGGTAATTTACAAATTGAAACTGCACGAGCAGACATGGCGAGGTTCCAATTGGCCTTTTATATTACACGTGTAAAAGAAGATCGTCATGGCCTCAAGGGGTCCTTTATTTACGTACACACTCTTGGTTAAAATTAGTTCTTTTCAGTAGGCGTTTTAAAAAAAAAAACTTATTTATAAGAGAAGTCCAGTTAGGTCGCCTCGTACTTTTTTTTTGTTCTTGTTCTTTTCTTACTATTCTTCTTTTTTAAGAAAATAAAAATATAATATCACATAAAATGGTTGCTGTCAAGAATATCTGTTGTGTTGGTGCTGGTTATGTTGGTAAGTTGTGACTTTTTTTGTGTTGTTGTTCCTGATGGCCCCCCCTTAACATCTCGCTTCTCCATCTCAGGTGGTCCCACTTGTGCTGTCATTGCCTACAAGTGTCATCACATCAAGGTCACCATTGTCGATTTGAACCAAGCTCGTATTGATGCATGGAACTCTGATAAGCTCCCTATTTATGAACCCGGATTGGAGGAAGTTGTCTTTGACCGTCGTGGTAAGAACTTGTTCTTCACCACTGATGTTGATGCTGCTATCCAAGAAGCTGATTTGATCTTTGTCTCTGTCAACACTCCCACTAAGAAGACTGGTTTGGGTGCTGGTATGGCCGCTGATCTTGCGTAAGTAGTTTATAGAGCGTGTATGTGTATGTGAGGTGAATTGATAAGACTAACCATCTTCTGTAGTTACATTGAAGGTGCTACTCGCCGTATTGCCGAAGTTGCCACCAGCAGCAAGATTGTTGTTGAAAAGTCCACCGTTCCTTGTCGTACCGCTGAAAGCATGCGTACTATTCTCGAAGCCAACTCCACTGGCGAAATCCGTTTCGATATTTTGTCTAACCCTGAGTTCTTGGCAGAAGGTACTGCCATTAAGGATCTCCTTAACCCCGATCGTGTCTTGATTGGTGCCCTCCAAACTAACGAAGGTATTGCTGCTCAAACTGCCTTGGCTGAAGTCTACCAAAACTGGGTTCCCAAGGATCGCGTTATCACCACTAACCTTTGGTCTTCTGAACTCTCCAAGTTGGTAAGTTGATTTCTCAAAAAGAAAAATATTGGGAAAATTAGGATCGGGGAAAGTTTTGAAACTGATATAAAAATATACTTGTATAGGCTGCTAACGCTATGCTTGCCCAACGTATTTCTTCTATCAACGCTCTTTCTGCCATCTGTGAAGCTACTGGTGCTGATGTTGATGAAGTTGCTTATGCTTGTGGTCGTGATAGCCGTTTAGGTTCCAAGTTCTTAAAGGCCTCCGTTGGTTTCGGTGGTTCTTGTTTCCAAAAGGATATCTTGAACTTGGTCTACTTGTCTGGTCAATTGAACCTCCCCGAAGTTGCTGATTACTGGCAACAAGTTGTCACCATGAACGAATACCAAAAGAAGCGTTTCGTTCGCAAGATCATCTCTACTCTTTTCAACACCATCACAAACAAGAGAATTGCTGTTCTCGGTTTTGCTTTCAAGAAGGATACCGGAGATACCCGTGAATCTGCTGCTATCACATTGATTAAGGATTTCATCCAAGAAAACGCTCATGTTGCTATTTACGATCCCAAGGTCGAACACGAACAAATTTACATGGATCTTTGTGAACCAGGTGTTGTTGATACCCGCAAGCAAGTTGAGAAGAGCATTACTATCTGTGCTGATGCTTATGAAGCTGCCAAGGACGCTGATGCTGTCGTCATTGTTACTGAATGGGACGAATTCAAGTCTGACCAACTCGATTACCAAAGAATCTATGACAACATGCACAAGCCCGCTTTCTTGTTCGATGGTCGTTTGTTGTTAGATGCTGCTGAAATCCGTAAGATCGGTTTCAAGGTTCACATCATTGGTAAGAACGAGCTTGCTGGTACTGCTTAAATCCAAAGAAAAAAAAATTAGAAACTTTTATTATACACCCATCCTTTTCTCCCCTTATCTCTTTCCCGTTTTTTCATTCATACTTTTGTGCATTTTTGAATTGTTGTATACAAAAATAAATATCCAATAATGATTTTTTACTTGATAATCATTTTCAAGCTAGTGTTTTCTTTAATTTGTGTGACCCATCTTTCTGAAAAAGTTCAAACTCAAAAAAAGTCTAAAATGAAAAGGTCTCGATTTATGAAAATTCGAGGAACCTTCCTTTGAGTTTGTTTACTTCATCATTGCAAATATCGTTCTTCTTTCCTTTTTCTTTTCAATCAAGCAAAAAAAAATTTAAACAAAAAACCATATACTGGTTTTTCTTTTGCTTCTAGAGTTTCTCCAATCGACTTTTTTTTTTAATTTTTTTTTTCAATCCATTAACTGGTTTTTCTGTTGGGCATGAAAAACGAGAAAAAAAAGTTCTCCGCTCATGAATCAAATGTGCTACAAATCATATTTGCAATATCTCGTCAAATTTAAGGTATACTTTGGAAAGTGTTTCGATCTTTTTTTGTAAAAAAAAAAAACTATTTTTTGGGTGTGCCCTGTGTCATTGGTAATTGTGATCAAGGAACGCACCTTTTTTGAATTGCTGCAAGAACAAAAGAACAAGCTGAACGATTGGTCATGTTTGTTAACTCAGGGCAGAAGAATATCGCAATGGCGCTTACTATTGGATATGTAGCTCGATCATTTCCAGCGTCGTCCCAGACTAAGAACGCGCCTTGGGATCAAAAAAATCAATAAAAGCATCACACAGGAGAAACCGTATCTTTCGCACGAGATGATGTGTTTTGATTGTACTCAAGACAATACGTAAACAAATTAGTAAGTTATTAATAAAAAAAAGAGATCCCAACAAGATATACTATTGTGTGTTTCTCAACAATTTCGTTGATTTAAAGTGATGCACGCTGCAAAAGGACGCACATGGTGTCTCGATGACTTTCAAATAACAATTTTTTTTACCTGTTTGACAGCCTGGGAAGAATGCCTCCCTATGCTCCATACTAGGCACTGACGAAAGAACTTGGGTTGTACATTATGAAGTAATAATGCTCCAATTATGTCGGAATAGGAAAATTGAAGCCTGTTCCAAATGTTCCATTCGTGTAACCCCAAAGGATTTGCGCTGCACTGAGATCAAAAGTTGGCTTTATTTGCACAGACCATAATCTTTGCTGTGCTGTTTGTACTTGTGTGTATGTGTTTATGTGTGTACAAATATCACGGTAAATTATCAAACAATAAACATCTGTTTCCGTATTTAATACCCGGCTATATTAATTTCTTAATTGCAATTGCTTTTAACAAATGATGAATACATTGAAACCAAGCGTGCTGGCCTTCTATTTAGAGTCGACAATTTGCACCACAAAGTTATATACACCCCCTTTCCAGCTACAAAAAAACGTGATCAATATGCACTTTTTCAATGTTACACTTTGATAGATAATTATTTGAGAGGAGTGCAGAAAAATTCGACTTTTGTGAAACGTTGCTAATTCTCGTTTTATTGAAAAATTCTATAATAGTTTTATTAGAGCGATAGATAGATATGTGAAGGACGGAAATCATAAAATGGTGAAAAATGCTGTCTAGAATAAATTATTTAAATTCATAAAAATGATAAAGAGTGTATATATATGAGAAAGGGAAATGCAATTATAATTATAGTACTTTTTTGTTATTGTTGATAAATAAAAGATGCGTAGTAAAGATTTAAAGACGACGATCAGGAGAGTCCTCTAAATCTTTTACAACTGCGACAACAACGCTGATGTCGTCGGCCTTGCCACCTTCAACGTAAAGGCCTTCTTCCATGGCTCTTCTTTGGAAAGGGGTATCTACTCTGCGCTTGGCTTCACTGACTTCTTTGGCGGCGTTTGCCAAAATATCAGACAAGATTTGAGGTTGCAAATTGCGAACTCTAGGAGGTCTTTGAGGAGTGCCTGGGATGGTATTGGCAGCAACATGTCCTCTAACAAGTTCCAAAATGGTCTTATCAAACAGGTTGTCGTAGAGTCCATCAGTTCCCATGATAATGATATCTCCCTTCTTGACTTTAACAGTGAATGATTGAGCATGACTAGGTTCATCGCGAGAGCGAAGGCCCAATTGATAAGGAAAGTTGAAAGCGTGTTGTTGTTCTTCGCTGCGGAACACATAGTGATTGTTGCGAATAATCGAAATGCCGCAATCCCCAATGTTGGCCACACGCAATTCGTCGTGTCGTAACACAGCGATACAAGCGGTAGTTGAGCCAAGGATGTTGTTCTTCTTTGCGACTTTAAGGCTCTTTTCATAACTGCATTTCAAGATATCTACAGGGTTGGCGTCGTTGTATTGAAAAAAGCGAGGATCTTCAGTGTCTTCGAAACGATCCATTTCGACGTTTGCGTAGTGCATCAATTGACTAGAATATAAAGCCGAGCTTGAACCTGATATAGAAATTGATCCGAGTTAGAATGGTGTTACACGTATTTTCATTCTCCCCTTCCTAAAGAAAAATTTTCATACCTGCAGTCTCTGACCAGCCACCAATGCCATCTGCTACGCCGATGGCATCAGCTCTTCTAAAATATGCGTCTTCTCCAACTTGGGCGCTGACAGAAGAATGAGAGGTATGCTTATATACAGGGGTATTATTATATCTCTTCTTTGCAAAGCCAGAGGCTCCATGGCCAAGAACAAATGATTTTTTAGGCTTGTTTTGGGCAAAGAAGTCGAATAAGGGTAATGATTTTTGTTGTTGTAAGAATGAGTTGTATTGATGATGATTGTTTAATGCTGAGGGTGATGTGGTTTGTGAAAATGCTCTTTTGGTAGTTGACGCCGCCACAGAGGTTGAGGTACGCAATGACGCTGAAATCATTCTATAAAGAAAAAGACAAATAATGTGGAGATGTGGGGGAGAAACAGGGAAAACACTTGGAATTTAAGAGAAAAATCTTTTTTATATTTATTCGGGGCCTGGAATTGCGGAGCGCGTTTCGAAATTGGCTAATACGAATTCAGAATATCGAGTAATTTCATTCATTATCGTGGTGAACAGCCACAAAATCTCCAGATTATAGAATACAAACTTCCTGAACGAATGAATGTTCTAAATAAAAATATCAATACTACCACTATGTCTAAAAACAAGCATGCCGATTATTTTATTTGTCACAAAACACTGTTTATGTTTAATGTACCTGCAACTTAAGTTGCCAACTCTGCTGCTGCTGTTAGAAAAGCTGCTATTAATGTTCGTACTGGTCAGGTTTGGGCTAAAAAAAAAAAATCAGAGTTTGGCGATCCATCGCTTTTGTAGCTAATAGAAGACAATGGTGAATCCATGTATTTGAAAAGCCAAACATGCGTTCCAGTATTGGGCATCAATCGCTTCTTTGCAAAAGATCCCTAGTCGCAGCAGACCATGACATAAACCGTTGTTGTTTGTAGTTCGCTATGCAACTCTTGCTTCTCCAAAGCCCAGGCTTGGCCCATTAGAGAGTTGGGTGAGTTTTGTCAGTATTGCATCAGGTCTTTTGTTCCCACTGGCATCTGACTCGATAATGGTCCAACGTAACAAGACACGCTTTTCAGGACGCGACAAGATGCGTGACAAGACTGGTACGTTCAAGGCGGCAAAGTTCTTTTCTTTTAGGAGTCTTTTTCCACGCAGGCCGACTACACAGAGATTTGCCTCTTGCGTGACAATCGTTTTCCTCATAAATGAATTCTATAACCCAAAGTCTTCAATCAGTATCTTTTTGATATGACAAACAACGCGGAAAAAGTCATACTTTATTATTACTTTATTATGCTTTCTTCTTCTTAATTTTGACATATTTACAGATTTGGTATACAATGATCAAAGAAAATAAAAGTAAGTAAACTGGCTTAGGAAATGTATGAATGAAGGTAAGTTTCTTTTGACAATAATTTTTATTAAAATTCATCAGTCTCGCTAGTTTTTCTTTTCTTGGACTTGAAGAATACGAAGGGATATGGATGTTCATGTTGAGCTGAGGATTTGAGAGAAAAAATATATCTTCAAATCTTTTGATCGCAAACATGTACCCAATGGTACCTATCCAATCCATTCCAATGGTCATCAATTGATCCTTCTCGGCTTCAGGCATGGGTAAAGCAAGAAATTGTTTCAGTATTGCCTTGTTCATTCGGATGTTTTTCCCTTGTTGTTGGAGGCATTTTGCTGGAGGACACTTTACTTATCATCGTATGAAGCAGTAGGGCGACCATATGTGCAAGCGGCTAGTTGCGCGCACTCTGGGACCAGGATCCTAATTCTTCGCTGGGGTAGATGTCTGTTGTTCCAATGTTGGGTGAGAATCTGTAGCATTCTATTTTCTTGAGTATGTGTACATGTCATGACGCGAATCGAAGATAGTGTCGTACGTTTCAAAATTCTACTCTGATCTTGGTATCATAGAATATTATGTAACTCTATACAATGTGTGATTCTTGATTGTAGTCGTCACTACAGTAATAAGATAAAGACTTAAGATGAACTTATACTTTCTATCCAAAGGGAGCGATTCTTACTATTCGATCAATATTTTTGTATCTTATCACTTAAAGTTGAAGAAATTCTCTGTAGTACTTTGATTTATTTCCAATTTTCGTTATTCAACACTCTACATGTAGAGTTTAAACAGGGATAGAGATAATTAGGGATTACAAATTTGTGGCATCGATAATGGCAATGTCTGGTATGTTTGTTTACTGTGCCTGACATTTTTTGTAAACACAGCGAACATTTTTGAGCTTTATGGGGAATATATTTTTTGCGGTGTGGGCAATCATCATTTTATGGGAGATTTTTTTTTTGCGGTACAATAAAAATCATTTTGTCTTTATTCAAGTCTTGAAATCTGCACCCCCCAAAAATTTGCGGTACAAATAACACTACCCAAAAAAAAAACGAAAATCATATCAAGAAAATACGTACGCACATATGTAAAACTCGTTTGAATGAGTCTTTCGACGAAAGCCACCACCAAGAGTTTAGAAGGATCTCTAGGAACTGCAGTCATTGTTACTAGTCCTCCAGCGTGAGCAATCAGCCATATTATACTTGAAGCGGCTTCAGTGTGGAGTAATCAAAAGCGAAGTTTGTGTTCTTCTGATGCAAAACAATTAAAGCTGTGGGTGCTCAAAAACAAAAGGCAACCGCTACGAAAGCAAGAAACACTTAGAACAAATACAGGCCATTTTACCAATCTCATCAAAAGATATGGATGAAATTGACAAGCATCCCCAACTACATAAAAATATATTACGAGATTATCGATAACTTTTCTATTCACGAAAAAACGGTGACCTTAACCAACTGATCGGGAACAGAAGGTACAAATATCTTTACCTTGCACTGTATTCTCCCAAGGTTAATCCATTTGAAAATCATTGGGCAATCGCGAAAGAAAAATGAGAATACGGGACCCGAAAGGGGAATTGTTGTGGCATGCGATATAGTTCCTAGAAATCATCCCCATAGTATTACAAAACTTTTAGTAGAATAGTTAAAGGCTGTTTGAATGAGCTTCTCATATCAATCGCATGCCACATTTACAACTTTAGTAAATTATTTAACTCGTAAAAATTGACTCAAATAGATCAGATGTGTAAACCTTTTTCAATAAGTGAAAGGTTCGAACGCAACTGACAATATTTCGATAATTATGTAAATCAATGATGCGACGACTACATAACTTACATATCGTGTTGGCTGCAGGCGCACTCTGAGTACATACGTAGCGCAAATGGAAAGAGTTTTATTTTCTGATTTATCATATGGTAGAGTAAATGGAGACCAATAAATAAAAAAAGAGACGCCCCACAATTATACTATTTTTACTAATGAAAATTATAGGTTTATAAAAGTAATAGTCATACTTTATTATTACTTTATTATGCTTTCTTCTTCTTAATTTTGACATATTTACAGATTTGGTATACAATGATCAAAGAAAATAAAAGTAAGTAAACTGGCTTAGGAAATGTATGAATGAAGGTAAGTTTCTTTTGACAATAATTTTTATTAAAATTCATCAGTCTCGCTAGTTTTTCTTTTCTTGGACTTGAAGAATACGAAGGGATATGGATGTTCATGTTGAGCTGAGGATTTGAGAGAAAAAATATATCTTCAAATCTTTTGATCGCAAACATGTACCCAATGGTACCTATCCAATCCATTCCAATGGTCATCAATTGATCCTTCTCGGCTTCAGGCATGGGTAAAGCAAGAAATTGTTTCAGTATTGCCTTGTTCATTCGGATGTTTTTCCCTTGTTGTTGGAGGCATTTTGCTGGAGGACACTTTGTTTTTTTCCACTCGCTTGTGGACAGCTCCAAGCCATTAGTCGCAAGTATGAGATCTATTCTTCTACCAAAGCCATTGCAGGGAATTTTGGTATCATAGAGCTTTTCTAGATTTTTGGCTGCAGTTTTGGAGGCTTTTGCCACTCGTTCTCCATCCAGCGCTTCTAAAAGAGTGTCATCCAAAATTTCATCTAAAATCTTTGCGAATTGTCGATAGTAGGTTAATTCGCTTTTATCGTCGTTGGTTGGCATGCTTCGGTCAATCAACCAATATCTCTTGCGTAGGGGCTATTTTTTACCGTAACGAAGGTGCAGTTCCTCTTTCGCGTACGCTTTTTCGAACTTTTTTACCAAATGCTTGTAAAAGTCCTAATGGTGTAATGACGGAATAGTTAGCTTCAAACGCATATAGCATTTATGCAGGAAAAGGATGAGTAGCTTACTTTGAAGTAAAATAAGGAAGCTAACACTTCCTCAAAACTATCAATGTCAGAGAAACATCTAGGTATAACTACAGCACCAAATGATGTGGCAATGAAGTAGTTATCGATTTTGGTAAGTTTATAAATATAGCCTTTTAAACCTAGCAAAAGGTTAGAGCATACATATTTTTCTAATTCCTTTCAGATTTATAATTACCTATTACATCCAATGCCAAGATAGAACGGTATCCACCATAGGTTCCTTGTACATTGTTAATTATGCAAGCATTGACCCTCATATTTTTTGATTGCTGTTTTAATTGAGATCGTTTGCTACTTTGCTTTTTTTCCATTCGTTAGAACAAAGATCGATGGCTTTTTTTTCATCGAGTAGCAAATCAATTTTTCGCGAGTAGGTGGGTGAAGTACCCTCGCCGGCAAAGACGCATTTGTTGGCTTCTATGGCGATACGTGAACTTTGACAAGCTGTCTCACCACTATACAAAGAAAAATTTATCAATATACGTATGTCACCTTTGCTTCGTTTGCATTACTTACTCGGACAAGATGACTTCAGAACCATTGAACAATACGTCCAAAATACTTCCAAATCTTCTGTAGAACGTAAGTTCTTGTTCATCACCACATTCGCTCCAGAGCTCCGTATCTTCGATAGTATTACGTTAAAAATATTAGAATTGCTGAATATATTGTATTTTTACAAAACGATCATACACTTTTTCAACAATAGAGAGGATAGCATATCTGTCACCGCTTCGCTCATTATTTTTGCATGAATTCGCCTTTTCGATCCGAATATAATATACGTCTTCGTTCATGTCTTGGCTTGCAAACACTTCGAAAATAATATCCTTTGGGATCTTGATCACCGTCAACTGATAAACGATCTGGACGATCAAATTCTTTCCAGTATATTTCTACCACTGCTGGATTAACATAGTTGTATATTCCAGATAAGCTCAATCTAAACAATGGTATTTCAATCAATAAATTTAATCACTAAATAAATTTCAAGTCAATATGTATTAACTTACTCTAAAACAGTTTCTTCGAAAGAAGTGACTTTTCTATTTGCAGTAACTTTGATGATAAAAAGAGTAGATCAGAGTTTGGCGATCCATCGCTTTTGTAGCTAATAGAAGACAATGGTGAATCCATGTATTTGAAAAGCCAAACATGCGTTCCAGTATTGGGCATCAATCGCTTCTTTGCAAAAGATCCCTAGTCGCAGCAGACCATGACATAAACCGTTGTTGTTTGTAGTTCGCTATGCAACTCTTGCTTCTCCAAAGCCCAGGCTTGGCCCATTAGAGAGTTGGGTGAGTTTTGTCAGTATTGCATCAGGTCTTTTGTTCCCACTGGCATCTGACTCGATAATGGTCCAACGTAACAAGACACGCTTTTCAGGACGCGACAAGATGCGTGACAAGACTGGTACGTTCAAGGCGGCAAAGTTCTTTTCTTTTAGGAGTCTTTTTCCACGCAGGCCGACTACACAGAGATTTGCCTCTTGCGTGACAATCGTTTTCCTCATAAATGAATTCTATAACCCAAAGTCTTCAATCAGTATCTTTTTGATATGACAAACAACGCGGAAAACCAAACCTCTATACGGCCGTGCAAATGAAGTCTCGAATCGCGGATGTATACACACCACTGAATTTTTCTAGAATACACTAAATGTAGAGAACAAATTCTATATGTAAACGTTCATGATAGAGAAAAATTTCTGGAGAAGAAAAAAGAAGGAGAAAGAAAAAAAAAAAATTGTGGTCAATATTTATTATTTTAGCGTGAAAGAACCCAAAAAATGATTCATTACTGACTAAACAATCAAGCTGTACGTTTGCCATTATTTTTAATATTTTATTGTTCAAATAAAAAAATCTGTGTGGATAGCAGAAAACTTCCTTGTGGATAAAGACCCCCTTTTTTTTAACTTTCTTCTGCAAACCTGATACCAACTCATGATATAATGCTTGTTTATCCAACAAGTTTTTCCGTTCACACACTGATAGACAATAATTGTTGTCGCTTGTGCTTGACGTTTTTAGCTTCTGAGTTGCAACAAGTTGCATAAAAACGAACAATTTCATGATCATGTCGTCAGTAGCGTTGAAAAAAAAAAAAGTCTTACATCTGAGCATCGAATATGATAAATTTCTTACTGTGTGACCTGGTCTACAGTTAATCACACGAGCGAAATATCAACATTTTTTATGCATTACAACCTGGCTTTCATGTTTATCACTTTCTTTCTGATATTTTAGAATAACAACTTCTCCTACCATTAAGCTCTGCTCAAACAACGACTGTATCCAAGGTGCTTTTGCATCAGATGCGCGTTCTCTTTTCTGATGATGCTTCTGCTGAGGAGCAACCTGTGGTTAGAAGCACCGGTGAAAGCTCGAGTGTCTTGGGGAAGAAGTATACGTCTCACCACAGAGTAGGCAAACTTTATTACCTTCCTGACTTCTTGAATGGTGTCCTCCACCTTCTTTGGAGATTGACGAGGCAGCCGCCTGAAGAAAGACAGTTGTAAGAACGATAACCACGGCCGTCTCTTGTGATAAAGACGGAAGGGCTATCAGTACCTTCGGGAAGGAGACCGTAGAAAGTACTGTCCATGAACGAAAGGTAAATCATCTACAGTATCGCTTTTTCATCGGCAAAAAATTCTTATCCTTAAGTAGTTCCACGAGGTTGGAGAAGATGACTATGTCATCTACGAAAATGTTCGCGAAGAAATTTGCAAGAAGCAAAGAAAAGACAGAAGCATCACTGAAAGAGTGTAAAGTTATTGGAGATGTAGTCAATCAATTTTATGTCACTAAACATCTTTGATTCATCTAGGATTGTAGAGAACCACTTGTGCTATGTAGAGCAACTTTTGTGCACAAGTTGGGCGGATCAGGAAGTGGAGGTCGCTCTCATTCAAGGATTTTTGTCCTTGGTAGGTGTTTCAAAACTACTTTTTTTAGGCTTTGTTAACAGTGATAAAACTCTAGAATGCAGAGAATTGGAGAAAGTACACCCAGTGCCTGAACGGTGACTTAAAAGTCAAAAAATTTTTGGATACTTTGTAAGACACATAAAATACTATTGATAACACTGCTCTTGATTTTCTTACTTTATTACAATGAGCAGCTCCAATTTTTACTCGGAAATGACCTCCACTGATGACCTGTCCGAGCATCAGTACGAAAACTATTTCATCAAGCCATTACAAGATATAATGATCAGCGGCGTCTTGGGCGCTTATTTGACCAAGACCCGCTCTAATATTAGAATGGTGGTGGAAGGGTAACGAGATTTTGGAATCCAAATACAGTCCTTTGTATTGATAAATTTTCTTAATAGTAACACCTATCGCGCTGGTGAAACTGCCTCCGGACCCAAAACCCGACAACAAAAGGCCGACGGAGACACTCGTTTAAATGGGCACTGCTTCTATGTTTTTGAACTGAAGAAACCTTCAGTTCAACATGACAAAATGTATAATGCCGACTTCAAAAAACATGTGAAGTATCTTGGAAGCAGTGCGGAAAAGATCCCTGGATTTTGCCCTCTGGGTATGATCTGATTTGGTATGTATCATCATTGGTGTACGAATTTCATGATATATATTTTATTTGTACTTACTACTTTTTATATTTATAGAGATTGAGTTTCTCACGATGTTCTCTGACAGAATGGGGGATGTGGTTTTGGTAGAAGAGTGCAAGATTTTTCTTACAATCACTGATAAATATACCAAGCAGCCTGTGAATACAAGTTGGGACGACGAGGAGATAGAGCCTGTCTGTTTGAAGGCTTTATTATCTGTGGTATGCATCTACATTTTTATCTTTTGTTCTCCACATACAAATATCAGCACCTCTGAAGCGCCCACACAATTGGAAGTCGTACGTTTCGCTTTTAAAGAGTGATTTAAGAGTAACCAAATTCTTGACCATCTTGTAAGGAATATACAAAGGCACTTCCCATAATACATACAAATCTTCACTTTCTAACACTTTTACAATTTGTATATAGTACGAACTATTTTGTTGACTCGAGAACCGCCGATGGGCTTTCTGAGCATCAGTTCGAGAGCTACTTTATCAAGCCTCTACAAGATCTGATGATCACCGAAGCATTGTCTTGCTATTTAGAAAAGACTCGCTCTCCCATTAAAATGATTGTTGAGGGGTAACTGACAAAATTTTGGAATTTTAATCATGATTCTTTGAATTGATTTAGTTTCTCGATAGCAATACCTTCCGCCCGAATAAAAACTCAAGCAAAGCAAAGAGAAAACAAGAGAAGGCGGATGGTGGCATTAGCCTCAACAATCACTGTTTCTACGTTTTCGAGTTAAAAAGACCAGAAGTGAAGAATGAAACATTTTATTATATTGATTTGAACAAAATCACCAGATACCTCAGAGCTAGCTCTGAGGGTATTCCTGGATTTTGCCCTCTGGGCATGATTTGCTTCGGTACATATGTTGAAATGATTAGTGAACAAATTTTATATACTCACGAAGTTTCTTTGTTTCTACTATATTCCATAGATGGAAAAGTACAATTTTTCACCATGTTCTCAAGCAGAACACAAATGTCAAAGATGGTGCTTGTTGGAGAGTGCAAAATTCCACTCTCCATCGCCGATATGGAGAGCGATTTGCTTGAATTATATAGAACATATACAAAGATATCGGTATGTAATGCTCTGAGCAACTGTTGATTCATCGCTAATATGTCATCATTAATACCTATCATATAGCATTTAGTTGAGGAATTAGCCGAAAACAATTTGAAATTTTTGGCTTAATAAAAAAATAAATTTTCATATGCGATCTTATTAGACTCATATCGATGTTGGATACAAGATATGTCTTTCACTGTTTTGGCATGATAAGGCGCCTTTAATGTTTTATCTTATAATAAGTACAATCCTAGAAAATTATTAGTACCACTCGTCCACAGAGCACATGATGGTGTATAGACAATATCAATCAATCATTGTTTACAGTGTAATTTTTTGCACAATTTTAAATAAGGAAGTAATTCTCAGCTTTGCAGAAGCAGCAGGCTGAAAAGAATTTTAGATCATAGTAAGCACCTTTGCTTTTATTATTTCGTATGTACATATTCTGGTGACAAATATAAATGTGAAATTTGATGAGTGGCCATGTCTTAAAGGGGAAGGGGGTAGATATCACATGTTTGAAAGAGTAGCTTGGCGCGAAGTAAAAAAAAAAACGCGATATGAAAGTAATAATCTACCGGAACTACACATCCGTAAAAGCCAAACATACATCTGCACAAAAAGTAATGAACCTTGCGTGATCTTGATCTTCGTTTCTGATTCTTTCTTCAATCATTTCTTTGAAAGGATAGCTTCAGCCTTCTTGAGATCGCGAGTGGTCTACTTGTGATATAAAATTTACAGTAAGAAATCCGCATATTCAGATGGATGAAGGCCATACGTATGATATCCATCACAAGAGATGCGACACATACAAGACCATAACACGATGTCTTGACAAAAAACCAGTTCCGAAGGACCGACGATCTGTTAAATTGTTGAAAGCTTATACAAAGTCATTCTTTTTTTCAACATCAATCCGAGTTTGGCAAACATAGGCGAACTTTTATTAAGATAAATGCTTCGAATTGCTCTCAGCCAAATTTTCACTTAACATCTATATGGTAGATAATAATGATATATTAGCGATGAATCAAGAGTTGTACAAAGCTTTACGTACTGATATTCTGGAATAAGTTTTGTACAGATGAAGCAAATCATTCTTCATGTCTTCTCGTCTGTTGGGAATCTTACAAGGACCATCTTCACCATCTGCGTTTTGCTGGAGAACATCGTGTAGAATTTAACCTCTCCAGCTATGGCATGTAGTGAAAAAATAAAATTATAAAAGTTAGATAAAAGCTCATAACATTCGTACATTATTGACAACAACATACCAAAACAGGTCATTCCCAGAGGGCAAAATCCAGGGATACCCTCAGAGCTAGCTCTGAGGTATCTGGCAATTTTGCTCAAGTCGATATGGCGCATGGTTTCATTTTTTACTGCAGGTCGCTTCAACTCGAAAACATAAAAGCAATGATGGTTGAGGCTAATACCTCCGTCCGCCTTCTCCTGTCGTCTTTTTGCTTTGCTTGAGTTTTTGTCCGGGCGGTAGGTATTACTATTGAGAAACTAGATTAGTTCAAAGGACCTTGATTAGAATTCGAAAATTGTGTCAGTTACCCCTCAACAATCATTTTGATAGAAGGGCGAGTTTCCTCTAAATAACCCGCCAATACATCACTAATCATCAGATCTTGTAAAGGTTTGATGAAATAGCTTTCGAACTGGTGCTCGGACAGGTCTTCAGCGGATCTTGTGTCCAAGAAAAAGTCGGTGCTACGCGCGGTAATAATGTTAGAAAATAGAGTCGTATTAAGGGTAATGTTGTTGTATGTTTCTTACAAAATTTTCAAAAATCTCGTAACTCTCAAATCACTTTTCAAGAGAGAAACATATGATTTCCAATTTTCTGGAGTCTTCACAGGTACTGATATTAGTATGTGGAGAACAAAAGAGGAAAATATAAATGCATACCACGGATAAAAGAGCCTTCATACAGGCGATCTCCACCTCCTCGTGCTCCCAGATAGCTTCGAAAGGCTTTTCAATATAACACAAGCGATTTTCCACAATCCTACAAAAAGAAAAGATGGTAAACACATAATATAGAATTAATTGATTGCATCCTCAGAAACTCTACACTTTTTCAATCGTGGTTCGATCGGCCTTAGTCAGCTTTTTCAATTTCTCCAACTGGTTCTCGTAAAGGACATAATCATCCTCTGTTACCTCCCAAAACTAAACACTGATAAGAAATTTTTACGAGTGAAAATCAATACTAGAGATAATTTACCTTCTTTGAACGCACTGTGTTTTGCACAGTTTCATTCTTGAACGTATTGATAACGTTACCACGCTTGTCATATGAGATGGTGGTGGTCATGGTTCTCACAATTGTTCTTGTTGAGGCGGCTGCCTCGTCAATCTCCAAAGAAGGAGGTGGGCGCTATTCAAGAAGTCAGGAATGCAATAAAGTGTTTTGTGGCGAGATGTATATACCTTCCCCAAGACACTCGAGCTTTCACCAGCACTGCTAGCAAAAGGCTCTTCCTCGGCGGGAGCTTCATTGGAAAAGAGAAAACGCATTTGATGCAAGCATCTTCAAAATCGTCTTGAGTGGAGCTTGGGATGTTGGTAGGAGAAGTTGTCATTGGAAATATGTATCGCAAAGGATACTCATGCTTCAAAAGGTGCATTACGCTATTCAAAATGTCAGCAATGCAACAAAGCATGGTTAATTTATGGTGAGACATATGTACCTTCTCCAGGACACTTGGACCAGGGTAGTCACTAAGACTACCACTATCGTCCGTAGCCTCGGACATCTCAATGTTTTCGTCAACAACAACAGCTTCGTCGGGAGACCGGTCTATCGACCTATACTTTCATTGACAGGCTCTTCTTCAGCGGAGGTTTCCTCAGAAAAGAGATCTTGTATCTAATGCAAAGCATTTTCGCACTCGCTATTGTTGGGAGAAGTTGTGGAGCAGAGCATCTTCTACGTAAATCAGATAAGCAATAACCATTGAAGCTGAGCCATCGGCCATCTTGTTTTCTTGCATTAATACAACTTTTTGAACCTCTCTTGCATGATGTTCTCTGACCACACTATGACGACAGTTGATAAATTGCTTCCATTTTTGTGGGCCCAATATTATACGATGCGCACCAAGAGAAGAGATGCCTTGAGGGGTATTCAACCTAATTTCTTGTCTTCCGCCTTTTCCACAGAACAGAAGTGATATACTAGATTCCTAAAAAAGGATAAAAGAGGGAAGGTAAAAGATCTAAAATTGTCCAATCCTGTCTTCGATAATCTTACAGTGGTTCTGTACATAACTGACAACTTTTTAATGTCTTCGCGTTGGTTCCCGTTGTGGTAGTTTTCGTAATTGACGAATTGTTCTCCCTAATCTTTCAGAACTATATAAAGATATGAGTATTTGACACATAAAAATGATTCTGCAAATATTTTACATTTTTTTGGCCCTACAGTGTTGTTCATGGACTCCTTCAATAAAGCATAGAAAAGAGTACCGTATTAGCAGGTTGTAAAAACAATAACGGAGTCTTGATAAGAATGGCGATAGCGCTCTCGGGGGTGCATGCAAATGGGTGAAGGGAGTGCTATTCAAAAAAGTTAATAAAGAGCAAAGTAGTATTACTTTGTGATCAGAGATACCTTTCAGAAGTGCGGTTGTATTATTGAGCAACGACCTTGATCTCTTGTAAACGGAAAAGATAAACATTTTTCTGCTTATAGATCATTGAGTTTCTCCCAAGAGTCCTTAAAAATCCGTTAAAGAAACAGCAAGTTCACTAAGCCGTTTCAATAAAGTTTACAAGAACTAGACTCACTTTAGAAAGAAAGAGATAAACATAAACGCCACTTCGCAATGCATAAAAATGTTGAAATTCCGCTCATAAAATTTAATTGCAGCAGGTCACAGTGGGGGATTTATCATGTCCTTGCGATCTTATGGTATCAGGTTTATGTTGGATACAAGGGATAAAAATTATTTTGAGGTACAAAGAACTCCTAAGCGACGCTATTGAAATTTTAGAGCACACAATTTAAAAGATTAGCAGATTTCTCTATCCTTAGTTCCTGTTGCTAACTATTTAATCGAAATTTCCGAGTACGCCTACTTGTAATCAATCGACCGCTGGGTTTAAATGACGGGAGAATTTTAAAAAGCCAGCCCCTACGCCTTGACACTGAAAACTTTGTCAATTGACCAAAACTTTAAACCCATTTCAACTGACTATGATCTGAGCTACTCTCTATTACGTAGTTTTATCACTGCTTTTGTTGCGAGAGTAAGTTTGATTTGTCAAGTGTATTAGTACTCGCTCGTTGTGCTCATTTTAATCTTTATAGAGCGCTTCTTTAATCAGTAGCAGTAAAGGCATTACAAGAAAACAAGGTCAACACAATCAAGCACCCACACTCTGCTACTGAAAGTGCTTTCTAAAAGAAAATGGTTCATCTCACAACGGTAAGCTATAACCTCTTACGTGGTTATATTTTATAAGCGATACTAATTTAATTTTCTCTTTAATATGGTTTTTATCTGTCTCAAGTCCAAACTGTGGCTCTGTGCGCCTCCTCAAGGTCCTCCTTTGGGTGCGGGTTTACTTTCTGGTCTTCTGCTAAGAAGTACTGGTATACTCGCATCTCTTAAGATGTGAGCTGTAGTTTATATCCACCTCGACAGATTATCATTCTTCGGAATTGGTTTTGTGTTAAGACGATTTGAATATTATATTGTACTCGCGCTCTATGTTATTTATATTCTATCTCTTGCGATTTAAACTGCATGTTCTCTGTCTTCTTCCCAAAGAGTTTGTGGTTGTATCGATATTTCTTGGTTAGTAGTCGTATAGTATCGCTAAAAGCTGTATAGTCTCTATCCACTTTTAAGGGATACTGGTTTACTTACCTCTCTTAAGGTACAAACCATGTAGTTGATATCCACCTCGACAGATTATCAGTTCTTTGGAACTGGTTTTGTGTTAAGATGACCTGAATATTATATTGTACTCGCGCTCTATGTTATTTATATTCTATCACTTGAGATTGAAACTACATGGTCTGCACCTTCTTCCCAAAGAGTGTGTGGATAGATCGGTATGTCTTGCGATAGAAGCTATGCAAGCTTTTGCCCAGCTCGACACATTATCAGTTTTTCGGCACTGGTTTTGTGTTAAGATGACCTGAATATTATATTGTACTCGCGCTCTATGTTATTTATATTCGTTAGGGTTTTCGGAGCTGGTCCGGTGTCAAGACACTGTGATATCATCTTGTATGTGTCGCATCTCTTGCGCTGGAGATCATATGGCTTTTATCCGTCATGCGGATTTCTGATTGTAAATTTTGTATCGCAAGTGGACTACTCGCGCTCTCAAGAAGGCTGAAGCTGTCTTTTGCAGAAAATGGTTCTAATGGTGAAACTCCTCAGCGTCCAAAAGTCTCAAGGTCCTCTATCTGCTGCTGTATCTGTGTCATAATCTCTAAACAATACAATGATACCAACACCGTATTTTTTGCTACGCTCGACGACCTCAAAATCAGCCAGCCTTCAATAAAATGTACATCACTTTCATTTGTTTATATAACAAGAAATTATCTTTTTTAAATATTTTTTTAATGTTTGTGTGTGGGGGAACGTATATGAATTTGTTTTGTTTTCTTCTACAGCAAGCAAGTGTCCAATATATTTAAAATCAAGAGAATGAAAGAGAGATATAAGGGTGTGTGTGTGGATTGATTAGTCATGGTGTGTGATTTATTCGTCAAATGGATACTCGAAGGGTTCAAAAGGTGCTGCTTCTTCCTCAGCGGCGGCTCTTGTTGATGCATCTACACACACAATAAAAATATCAGTAAATCAAATTTACACACACAAAAGGGAAATCAAAATAAAAAGCTTATGTACTACCTCCAGATGGGACGCGAGGTTGAATCAAATCTTCCTCTTCTTCGGGCTTTCTATCGACCAACAAAATAATACCACCCACATTTTCTTGCTTGACGGGAGTATAACGTGAATCTTCCTTGAAGGCAATATGTTTAAGTTGAGCGGGAACAACACGAGCCATGTTTTCAAGAATTTCAAAGTTTTCTTCCTTCTTCTTCTTTTGCTGTGTACTCTTGCGTTCTTCCTTCTTTTCTTCATCGACGACCATGCTGTCGTCCTCCTTGACGCTAGGTTTATCTTCGTCAATATCCATTTGATCACCCTTCTCCTTTTCAATCTTCTTTGCACGAGCCTTGGCCTTGGCCGTTGTGGATAAGACAGCGGTAGCCACCTTCTCGACGACGGTAGCGGAAGGAGGTTTTATGGCGGGAGGGTAAGCAAACAAGGAAGCCTTGGCGTTAGACACAAACTCGAATCGTGGTGTTTCCAAGTTCTTATTTAAACCAATCATGGCGGTGGGAGTAAACGCTAAACTGAGCATGTGTGTTAAGGGGTACCAGTACCAGAATTGTGTAAAGACAGCCATACCCACAATAGCAGGCATGTTAGCGTGGCCAGTTCTTGATAAAAGAGAGATAGTCACGTTTCTTCCACCAGCATCAATGATACCTTGAGCAAGCACAGCACCAAACTTGGCCATGGGGTCCTCGTGTTTATCGGAAATGATCTTTTCGTATAACTTGCGGACACTGGCGACCTTGGGGTTGGTGTTTTCGGTTTGTTGGATCAAAATCATGGCTTGTGACATGAAGGCACCTTGACGCACAAAGTCGACAGGGTCCTTGGTCATGGGCTCCAAAAGCTCAAGAGCATCAATGTAACCAGTACCAGCACAAGAAATACCCAAGGCAAGGGTAGCACCGTATCTTACATGAGGGTTATAACTTTCAGCCAAAAGTTGGACAATACGGGGAACTTGCTTGGGGTTACGCAATAAGACAAAACCGAGAGAAGTGACAGCAGCACGACGCACATCGTCATTGACATCACTGACAGCAACGTGAAGTAAACGACGGATAGCCTTGTTGTTACCAGTACCGCTGTAAGCCATAGCAATGGTGTAGATACCACCGTAACGGAGCACAGGATCCTTATCTTCCAACAATTTCTTGATCAACTCATCAGCTTGCTCTTCCTTACCGTACATGATGAAGGGAATACCAATAGCTAAACCACTGAATGATCTTTTCGTGTTGAGTTTCGTGGGCATATTGAAGCATCTCGTCAATGGCTTCTTCGTTGCCAGTACCAAGCATGATCAAACCCATGGACAAACCAGCGGCTTCACCGGCAACAGCATTATCACCAAAGAGAACGTTCTTGAGGTCTTCGTAGATGGCTTCGTTAGCAGTGGCCATACCAGCAACACCAAGACCGAGACAGGCACCATGTTGGATCACATCATCAGAAGTATCCTTGAGAGCGTTCTTTAAGAAGTTCAAGACTTCAGCACCGTGATTAGCGTTAATAAGACCCAAGGCGTACAAGGAACCACCTTCAGAGTAAGAGCTGTTTCCACTGATGCCTTCTTGAGGTAAATAGGGAGCAAGCAAGTTCATAGATTGAGCCAATTGACCCTATAATACAATATAAATCATGTTAATATCTCTTGACACCTTGCATAAACCAATTCCTCTATCATTTACCTTGTGGATGACACCAAGAGCAGCAGTAGCACTGAACTTGGACCAATTAGTAGCTCTAGACAACCAATCCAAATTTTGACGCAAGAATTCGTCACTGGTAGTACCAGCTTGCATAAAAGCATTGGCAAATGTCACGGCGGAATGGTAGATGGAGTTTCTTGATTCCAAGGCATTCTAATGTTATTGCAATGCGTGTTAGAGTCACTTTATCTTTTTCCTGCGTCCTTACTCCTTTTCCAAATCTTACCTTTGTGTTCTTCAAAATCAACAAATCAGTGTGGTTGTTGCGGTACAAGAATTCGAGGTGAAGACGAATGGATTCCTCGCCAGATAAAATAGACTTGATCTTTTGGAAAGGTGTGAGGTTCTTGCGCTATTTACAGTATCAGTTAATACGATGCCTTAGATCCACAATTTCTCTCGCATTTCATCTCTTACCTTTTCAGATTCACCGGTGGCAGTAGCAGCAGCAGAAGATTCAGGTTCTGCTTCCTCGACAATAGGTTCAACGGGTAAATCTTGAGAGACCTTGGACAAGAACTCTTGAGTAGCGTTTTCTTCCAAGTCAAAAGAGATTTGATAGGCCATAAGCTATACAACCACAAAAAAAAGACGCGTGTCAATGACTATAATTTCCTTGCGAAATTCCAATTGTAACTCTATCCACTCTTACCTCGTCCTTCTTTTCAACCAAACTCTTCAACATAGCAGCACAAGAAGCAGGGTCGTTCAAATGAACAAGACATTGACTGATGGAGATGTAATCAGGGTTTTGAAGGGTCTTGTATAAATCAACTAATAATCGCAACACCTCGTTACGGAATTCCAAGTTTTGCACGAGAGTCATACAGACGTCAAGCACATAAGACAAGAGTTTGGCTGCATCGCCCTTTTGAATAATAGACTTGACGACATCGAGACGTCTGGATTCAAGTGCAATACCAATAGCTTGTTCATATTCACAATCCTCGGCACAACGTTGAAACATTCTCTCTACAATGTCTTGCAATCTGGGATCGATCTTTTCGGGAATGTCGACGCCTGTTCTAAGATTGATGTATTTGTCAATGCACTTGGCTGCGAGTAGAAATAAGATATTAGTACTTTCAATATGAAATAATGACTCTGTTCCTTACAGATAATAGTGGTTACGTATTCTGAGCTTTCAGAGAGATCAAAAGCTTGACCTGCACCAAGGGCAAAAGTAAGAGAATCGTCCAATTCACCCAAATTATAGTAAACCTAATCCCAATAAATAAGGTGAATAATCCGTGCTGTTGTTGTTTTCCATTTAAACCAATAAACCTACTTTGGATGCAACTAAAGCAGCCAATTCTCTTTGACTAAAGGAAGAGTCTTCATAGAGGATTTCACTGTAAAAGGACAAACACACTGGTGAGTTTTCTTATACAACTAAAAATATACCAAGATATCTTGTACTCACATTTTAGCAATAGAGTCAGAGATTTCAGCCCAGAATTCATCCACAAGAGAGTTGAGTTGTTGAAGAGCATAAACTTTCAATTCGGGTTGTTGCTCATCGAGCAAGGCGATAATACCGTCTATTTAAAAGAGAATAAAAGAGTTTAGCGTGTATATTCAAGCGTGTAATACTAAGTACCACTTACTGGCAGATGTAAGAGCTGTCATGTAAATATATAAAGTTGTATTGTTACGGACAGAATATGAAAAGAGAAAAAGCAAAATGACTTTTGGCCGCGTAGCTTCTGACTCTAATCAAGTCAACTTACGCGTAACAACCCAAAACGGTGACGTATTTAAAAATTTCAGAGTCGATCGGATATTGAATCCTAATTTCCTTCCATCCAAAAAAATTATTAACAAAAAAAGTGGAACTCTTTTTTATATTTCAGTGTGGCAAAATAGAGCTATAGAAGTAAAATAAAAAAATGGCCACAGCAAGTTATGGTAACTATGGTGTTCGATCCAAAACCATAGAAGTACCTCTTCAACAAGAACAAGTCTTGGAAGTTGTGTGTAATGACTTGCCCACCAACCCCACGGAATTAACTGATATTTTTCGACAAGAACAAGTGGGTTTAACCTATTATCGACTTTTGGCTGTAAATATCATTCGCGTGTATATATAAAGACACACAAAGCTCATTTTCACTCAATAGATTGAATACTATGAACAAAACAAAATTGAACAAAGTATCAGCGTGGTGCAAGCTGGCTTATCAGCTGGTAAAATTGATATACATACCTATTCTATATGAACCACTTGTAAACTAAACTTGATTGAACTCTATAGCCAACTCTTCTGCCATGACTCAACCTCGACAAAAGTTACCTCTTTTAACATTGATTGCAACATTTCATATGCGCCTTGCTAGAAAGAGTGCTACGCCCGAAGAACGTGACAGACACTTGGATGAAGCAACACAATTCATTAATCAAGCCGATCGTATTCACAACCAATATGAGCCTACATTTGTCGTAAAAGGTAATTTATACCTTTTAAGAAGAAGAATCGAGGATGCTACACGATCGTTCAACATGGTCTTGGAAAAAACCAAGGGCTGTATTCCTGCATTATTGGGTAAAGCCAAAATACAATATGCGCAAAGAAAATACAAAGACGCGCTCAAGACGTATCAAACTGCCTTGAGATATTCCAGCAGTGGTGGAAAATCTTCTGGTGTAGAGATTCGCTTGGGTATTGCTCAGTGCTTTGCTCAGTTAAAGATGTACACAGAAGCCAAGGCTGCCTTGAAGCGTTGTCTTGAAACAGGTGAAACACCTAGCTCCACTGCCTTGATCATGTTGGCTATTATTGAGTTGAACGAGTCTAAAAAGACAGAGGATGGTATTATACAACAAGAAAATGCATTGAAACTCGGTCTTCAACACATGCAACAAGCTCACGTCACCAACAAAAAGCATCCTGCCGTACTCAACGCCATGGCCAACCACTTTTTCTTGACTCGCGATTTTGAAAAGGTACGTCGTGCAGTAAAATATATCTTGTGAAATCGATAAACTCACATTTTATCTTATCTTGTAGACCATGACGTCCGCTTCGAGAGCTTTGAACAACGCCACCAACAATATCATCAAGGCCGAAGCGTTATATCAAATGGCGCGTGCCAACCACCAAATGCAAGAATTCGACGACGCCTTTAAAAACTATTCCCAAGCACTCGAGTTGAACCCAGATCACATTTTAGCCCAGTTCGGTATGGGTCAAATGCAACTGAAGCGCAATGAAACAGCAGCCGCCATTGACATTTTTGAAAAGCTCCACAAGTCTGAGCCCGAGTGTGTTGAAATCATGAAAGTGTTGGGTTCCTTGTATGGTATTGCGGGTAAAAAGGAAAAGTCATTGGCTTTGTTTGAAAAGCTCTTGGAGAATACAGATGATGATCCTCTTTTGTCCATGGAGATCGCTGAAATGTATGAAGAAAAGGATGCTTCCAAGTCGCTCAAGTGTAAGATTTTATATTGATGTTAAAAGGGAGGGGTAGGGCCTATAACTGACATGTTGAAATTAATATAGACTATGAGCAATCACTGGCTCTTTTAGACGGATTAGCAACAACAGACGATACAGTGGCTATGGAACGTGTCAAGGAAATTCGTCCTGGACTTTTAAACAACATTGCTGTCACACACCAAAGTCTCGGCAACTACAACGACGCTGAACATTACTACGGCTTGGCTATCCAAGAAATTGAAAATAGCACCAAAGACGAGGAAAAGAACTTGAAGTTGACCATGAGTTACAACTTGGCTAGACTATACGAAGAGCGTTTAGAAATTGCCAAGGCCACAGCCATTTACAGAAAGATCATTGAGGATTACCCTGCTTATACAGACGCTCATTTACGTATGGGCGCCATTGAAATGTCACTGGGCCGATCCGAAGAAGCCATTGATTGTTATAAGGAAGTGTTTGATACAGATCCCAATAACGCCAAGGCATGGATCATGATTGGTCAAGCACAAACACTCACATCCGAAAAGTTCAGTAAACGATCTTACGAAAAGGTGTTGAAGGACTGTGACAAGAATGATCTGTACACTCACGTCTTGCTTGGTAATTATCATGCTGCCAATGCCAGAGAATGCAAGTCAGACAAGTTGAAGGAGCAACGTAAAGATTCATATAAATTGGCCGTCAATTTCTACTCACAAGCATTGCGACGTGATCCCACCAACGTATATGCTGCCAACGGTCTGTCCATTACCATTGCAGAAAATAACCACGTAGAAGAAGCCAGAGACTTGTTTAACCAAGTGCGTGAATCTGCTGTCAACAATGCCAGTGTCTGGGTCAACTTGGCTCACTGTTATGTCGAATTAAACCAATACAAGCAAGCCATCGTCATGGTAAGTAATGCATTCTATATAGGGAAATGCAGAGAAGGCTAATAACTCTTTTTTTTTTACCTCAGTACGAAAATGCATCCAGGAAATTCTTCAACAACAAGGACGTTAATTTATTACTGTGTTTGGCTCGTACACAATACATCTTGTCCAAGACAGAAAAGGACCCCGAGATCATGTACCAAGCACTCAAAAATACCGAAAAGGCGCTACACATTGCACCCTCCGACAAGACAACGCATTATAACCTTGCCTTAGTGCAACAATCCTATGCCCAACAAATATCCGACTTGCCTCAAGAACAAAGCAGCTCCGCCAACATGCGTCGTGCCATGCACTGTCTTGAATGCGGTCAAAGAACCTTCCGTATGTTAATCAACGTCAACGAACACACCTTGTATGATCGCAAGATCACAGAACAGCGTGAACGTTATGGTGAGACATTGCGCGTGCAATTGGAAAGAAAGATGTTGGAACAAGTGCGCTTTGAAGAAGAAAAGGAACGCAAGTTGGCACTGGCGATGCAGAAACGTGATACTGAACGAGCCAAAATGGCAGAAGCAGAACAAGAAAAGCTTAGACAACAACAGCTTGAAAATGAACGCATGGAAGAGAATCGTCGTCGTTTGATGGAGAAGGTCAGAGAAGATAATTTAATGATGGCCAGTATGCAAGTAGACGATGATGATTTTGATGAGGAAAAGAAGGCCAAGAAACGTGCTGGTAGAAAGAGAAAGGAAGTGGAAGAAGATGAAGACGGAGAACCTAGAGAAGACGGCGAGGATGATTATGAGCGTTTATTAAAGAAGAAAGATAAAAAGGTACCTATCATTAGTCTACTTATTACAATTATTTATAACTCATTTCGCTCACATATGTCTTGGTATTTTATAGCAATTCCGTAGTAAACGTATCATTGAAGACTCGGATGAAGAAGACGAAGACTTGTAGTAAACGATTAAATTATATATACATTTTAAAAAGCTGATTTGACCCTTAATTGAATAAATAAATAAAACCCGTGTAAGATAATAATTGTGGACTTTTTGAAGCAAGTGCGTAAATTCTTTCCACTTGAGACTACGTACTTGATTGATAAAATATTGACAAGTACGTGTTCAATCGTTGAATTTGTGATAAATAGTTGACACTTATTTAGCACCATTGTTATGTTTGAATTACTCGTAGTAACAACATTTGATATAACTATTATGAGCATTTTTATTCGTGTATACACTCTTTTCAAAGCAAGACAGAATGAGAAGAAGCCATACTCACTAGCGACTTCGACACTCTTTACATATGTCTACATACTGCATTCAAGTGCAAAGACCGCGATGCTGTGAAAAATTCTTATGCATAGTTGTGAATGATAAAGTTCAAGCGTTACTCCAAGAACCTTGTACTCTACAACAAGTGATGAATTGATTTTTTAACTAATGCTCGTCATTTAAGAGGTCTCATTTTCCAATCTCTTTCACTATTCTTCACATAAAAGAGGGCATGTCTGGAGAGCTCAAGACATTGTGTTTATTTTTTGGACCCTTTCTACTGAGTTGAGTAAGCTGGTATGTACCGCAGTGTATTTAACATTTCAAGCTAACTCAATCTCTGGTATGGGTATATTGCCTTGCTCTGCATTAAAAAGCTAAATGCTCTAGAGCTATTGCGTAGTTCATCAATCAATCCAGACAAACCTCGAATAAAATCAAGCTTTTGTTTGATCACGAAAGTGATGCCTTTTTCTTTAGTTAAAGGTGAAATTGAGGAAATAAAGTGATTTTAATAAGGTAAAAAAAAAAAGGGAGAAAGAATAGAGTCTACTTAAGTTCCAATGTGTAATTATTCTTTATTTGGGATAAGCAGAGTGAGACCAGTACATATCGTGAATTTACGTAACAGGCAGAAACATAATCATTAGCAATGATCATGCCAAAAAGAAGGTATTTTTTTTTTTTTACATTAGTAGAATAAGATAAAGTATGGAGAGGGTAGGAATGACTGCAAGGTTACAAGTGTCAACATATTACGAATCAGTTATGCTTTTTAAGACAACACTGCAAAAAGCAATTACGTTGTGACATTTGTTGAAAGAGTTTTGACATAAAAATATTAAGCGAAAATCACACTGTCCGCGAATACAGGTAATCAATCATTGTATGATGTCGCAACATACATAAATTCTTCGAATAGCATTGACCAATTAATTGTATACCTTCATCGAATAATAGCCTCAACTTGGTGGAAAAACAATCTCAGAAAAAAGCACCAAGAGATAATACCCTGATGATCTTGTTAACGAATACACGCATTAAGAGGACAATCTGTACTTGAAAAATATCTTTGACGCTGAGAAGCAAGAGCATATTGACCTGTTCGACGTTAGTGTAAGTCTGAGAAACGCGATTTGATTTTATAGAGTGAAACGAGCACTTCTTTGACAGGGACAAGGAAATGCTGGTAACGCTGAAATATGTTTAAACAGAAGTATTTACTTTGTTTACAAAAGTAATGACAGCCTCTACATATTTGTGTTCAAGGTGGCCAAGAATCCGTAAGTTTAAATGTTCCATTTTTTCAATCTGCTTGCACTGAGAAAGCCGTTGTTCGTACAAAAATAGACTCAGTTTGACGTAATTTTGCGTTGAAAGCACTTTTAATCACAGTTTAATACCCCCCTTGTTGGAGGCTGCTGTCATGACTCTTCCTGTTTTCGAATTTGGATTTGGAGAAATCAATTTTATGATCATTCAGTAATGAGCTCAAGCATTTTAACAAAAGTTTGAGTAACTTCTGCGATACTAATGATATTTATTCAATCAACCTTTTTCATTCTTGAACGAGCTGTCCCTCACGGAAACGATGGGTTCTACTTGAAGAGCGACTGGCAAGCTAAAGGGGTATTGCCAGTGGCGGTCATATAGGCATGGCCTAAATGTGTATCCGTCTATGATAAAACAGCTTGTCACGATTGTTAAATTTATTTTTTTCTACATAAAAAAACATCTTCCTTCTTTCTTCTTTTTTCCTTTCCTTTGTATCCTAAAAAATCCATCGATGAAAAGAAGTAAAGGTAAAGTTCTCGTAATAAAATTCTTTAATTCACTACGACTTGAGACTAAACATGTAATATGTAATATAGATTCTGAAAGTAGTAGTAATAATAAACGTGCGAAAGTATTTACTCCAGTGGGGCTCGAAGCTTGCATACAAGAGCAGGTACAACAAGAGCAAGAACCACAACGAACAGAACAGCAAGAGTCACCACAACAGCAAGTATCACCTCCACAACAACAACAGCAAGAGCCACGAAACCTTGTAAGCCTTAATCACAGACGCTATCAAAGACGCTATCAAAGACATGTTGAAAACCTGCAACGCCGGCTGGATCGTTTAGTTACGGATTTCAAGTCTCTTGGTGACATTACCAGAAATGATAAAGACATACTGTTGAAATTCCTTGGTAATCAGCTTTGCTCTTGGCCCAAGTCCCCCTACTCCCACCTTTATCCCACCTTTTGTTTCTTCTTTGCCGAATCAGCATTGATACAGAGAAAATACTTTAGTTTTGATCTTGACAACAACCGTCGCTATCTTGCTCACTTTCAAAACTCTCAGACCTACTTCGAAAGAGAGGAAGTGAAAAAGATCATCTCATCATCTCAAATATTTGAGAAAAACGTCTCGGCCGAAGAGCTAAGTTATTTCAAGTACTTGGATGATAAAAAGAAAAGGACGGTCAGGCCAGCACTAGTCACTGCGTGTAGTCTTTTCTCTTGCTTTCTCGATTCCCCACCCTACCCCAGAAAGGAAGTGGCCCCCCGCAACTTCTTCGCCGAGTTGAAGGAGCAACAACAACAATTACAACATCAACAAGGTCAACAAGATCAACAAGATCATGAACAACCTGTTTTGGCTATATTTTCTTTTGAAGAGGACGAAGGTGGAGATGATGAGGATGTTTTTTATTCTGGGGATGAGACGTCCGACACCGAGTCGAAAGAACAACAACAACAACAACAAATACAGCAGCGACAAGGTCAACAAGATCAACAAGGTCAACAAGATCAACAAGGTCAACAAGATCAACAAGGTCAACAAGATCAACAAGGTCATGAGGAACCTGGTTCGCATATACTTTCTTTTGAAGAGGACAAAGGTGGAGATGGTGAGAATCTTTTTTATTCTGAGGGCGAGACGTCCGATTTGGATACAAGATCAAGATTGACACAGGCTGTCCACGGTTTGCTTGACAAATTTAGATCATAAAGTTACTGTCAACTCGCCTTATGCTGTACTTGTTGCCTATGTCTCTTCTTCCTAATTAAACACGAATAAAAGTTAATAGATTTGTTACGTAGACTTTACACATCAAAAAAACTTCCAGTTTCTTATCAAAGCTTTTGCTCATGATTTAACTGAATTTAGCTTCTTGAGCGTTCACTCGTTGGTTTGAGCCAAAAAAAAATTTGCAGTATTACACAAATATTGAGTAAGACATTATGGCAATATAATGCACCATTCAGCACGCATTAAAATATGGTATTTAAAGAAATCTTTAAAAGATAGGTGTCTTTTTAGGCAAGTAACGCGTAAGTATATGTGTTAATGATGTTAAACGCTTACTTCGTTACCAACATTGCGCTTTTACATTCATACATATAAGCATTTGGAGTCAGAGTTCAAAAAAAGACTTTAGAAGGGAAGGAGGTGTATCTCTTGAGGAAAGTGAATGGGACCAGCCTCGTGAAGTAAAAAGCGAAAAAAATTCTCCACAGAGACTCTGCGCCTTTTTTCTGAGTATTCAGAGCATGTATTAAGCATGAGTATCTATGAATATTTAGTTGGTGCAATGACTTGAAAAGCTAATTTCTGTTTCAAGACTGATTTGGAAGTTATTACTGGTCAATCAGAGGAGCTCTTTCCTTCGTATAAGGGGGGTATACACAAATATTGAGTAAGACATTATGGCAATATAATGCACCATTCAGCACGCATTAAAATATGGTATTTAAAGAAATCTTTAAAAGATAGGTGTCTTTTTAGGCAAGTAACGCGTAAGTATATGTGTTAATGATGTTAAACGCTTACTTCGTTACCAACATTGCGCTTTTACATTCATACATATAAGCATTTGGAGTCAGAGTTCAAAAAAAGACTTTAGAAGGGAAGGAGGTGTATCTCTTGAGGAAAGTGAATGGGACCAGCCTCGTGAAGTAAAAAGCGAAAAAAATTCTCCACAGAGACTCTGCGCCTTTTTTCTGAGTATTCAGAGCATGTATTAAGCATGAGTATCTATGAATATTTAGTTGGTGCAATGACTTGAAAAGCTAATTTCTGTTTCAAGACTGATTTGGAAGTTATTACTGGTCAATCAGAGGAGCTCTTTCCTTCGTATAAGGGGGGTATTACGGCAACAACAAGGAACGATCTGTCGGTGAAAACTTCGTGTACATATGAAGTATATTTTTTCATGCAATTTAATTCAAAATTAATTATTGTTTAACATGTAAACCATCCAAGATTGGAGCTTGTTGAAACAGTTGATTTGAAGTATTGCAAAAGCAGAACACGCATCTATTAAATATGGTATAGGGGCTCAAAATAAGATTCTGTGGGGCAAACATAAGGATTGTAGCGATCCCAGATACGTTGACTATCTTGATATTTCACTTTCAAAAGTAATTTGGAAATTTGGTGCTATGTATTCATGAGAATAACTTTTCCAATTACTCCTCAATTATATTAGCAGTCGTCGAGCGGCGGCATAAGCATAACTGCTGCAAAGGAGAAAAGAAAGAACATATTTACAAAGCAACAGACAATGATACTTCTTTGATATGCTCACCTATTTCAGCACTGCACCCAACATTAACGCGGCAAGCCCAAGTAAGAAAAACTAGCAATTGTTATGAGATAAGAGAGATATCGTCTTAATATTATAAATCTAAATAAAGTATAGGACTACTTGAGGGTCCACAGAACTCATCAAGAAGTCCCATCTTCGAAGCCAACTTGTAATAACTCTGGGTATTAACATACTAAATGAAACTGTGATAATCCTGTATTGAAGATTTACAAAAAGTTATTATGAGAAAGAGATCTTTTAATTGATAAGTTATATTATTTACCTGTAAAGAAGATGTACCAAAAGTTATTGTGGAAAAGAAATAACTTTTGTATATCTCATTACAGTGGATATTTATATATGTGATTTTGGCTAACTATATGGTAGTGGATGCTCACAACGATCCTAATTTTTAGTAACTGATAGCTGATTGCGAATATCAATAAAAGTTTACTCTTCTATATGGCGTAGTGTGGAAGTGTGTGTGTTAAAATTATTGAGCACCAGTTCCTGTTTTAAAAGTAGAACGACTTTGAATAAAAAGTGTGAATAGAAAGAGTAATAAAAAGGTACAATGGGTAGAGATTCTAAGGGAGCTTCAATATAAGAGCCCTTCAGAGTCAAAGTAGATATAAGAGTTTAGAATAAAAGGCAATGGATAAATGATATTAATAAGTAAAGTATAAAAGCTATAGTATTGAACTAAGAGGAGAATGACTATAGATAAAACTATAGATCAAATTGTTATATGGTAGAAAACTATTGATTTATTGATAAAGATGAGGGAGTATTTATTTTATATTGTAAGTACTGAAGCGGTATATAAAGTTAGTCCCAAAATGGAAATATAAAGAGATAAATTTTAAAGATGTAGCTTACACGAAGTAATCAAATGCACAGGCAGCGACGCCAGCAATATGCATCGTGTTTCAGATGGTAAGGGGCAAATTTAAATTTAAAAGTAGAACGACTTTGAATAAAAAGTGTGAATAGAAAGAGTAATAAAAAGGTACAATGGGTAGAGATTCTAAGGGAGCTTCAATATAAGAGCCCTTCAGAGTCAAAGTAGATATAAGAGTTTAGAATAAAAGGCAATGGATAAATGATATTAATAAGTAAAGTATAAAAGCTATAGTATTGAACTAAGAGGAGAATGACTATAGATAAAACTATAGATCAAATTGTTATATGGTAGAAAACTATTGATTTATTGATAAAGATGAGGGAGTATTTATTTTATATTGTAAGTACTGAAGCGGTATATAAAGTTAGTCCCAAAATGGAAATATAAAGAGATAAATTTTAAAGATGTAGCTTACACGAAGTAATCAAATGCACAGGCAGCGACGCCAGCAATATGCATCGTGTTTCAGATGGTAAGGGGCAAATTTAAATTTATATTGAAATAAATCGTTGTTTTTTACACCTAACTGTAATGAAGAGGAATGTTGGCAATCCAGTATTTAACAACATTTGAAATACTTGGTGAAGTACTTACTTAAAAATGTGGCAAATAGTTTAAGAAACAGATCCAAGAAGATTGTCAATGAAAACACCCTCTATTGTCATTAAAAACTACCTTACCTCGGTAAAGAACAGAACAGAAGACCACCGCATAATATCGATTCTGCCAAAGCTCGGCTGCAAGCATACCTCATACTTTTGTGGATTGACCAGTCTTGGTTTAAAAACATAGCCATATCGTTTGTAAGTTCAATATAGGTGCAATACATTATGTGTTGTCGCAAATAAGGTGGTCCAGTACTGATGGCACTGTAAAGGGATATGGGTGCTGTCTGGATCGTTTTTGCCCCTTCAACTGCGCTTTGTTTCGGAACTAATGGGTACACTTTCATTCTGTCATTTTTGAAAGCATGTAGATTTTTCTCGTGTGTAAGTGCATTGTATTCGATATCATCATTGTTGATCAATGCAATAGGCTGTAAATCATACGTGTCCATGATGGTTAGCAGACGTTTCTTTTCGCGATTGTCCCAATCTGCTGCTTGACAAGCATTCAGGAACGCGTTATTGTAGTCACGTAATAGCCATGGCAGACAAAAAGACTAAAACATTAAACAAGACTTTTGGACTTGGGAGTCCTTATCCACACAGATTTATTTTACCAACCACACAGAAATTTGCCCCTTGCGTAACATTCTTTTCTGTCTTAGGTGATGCCTATCACCCAAAGTCTTCAAGTAGTACCTTTTTGAAAAGGTAAGAACACGGAAAAACCGAACCTCTATGCGGCCGTCGAAGTCTTGCATCGCGTATGTATGTACATCACTGAACTTATCCGGAATACACTTAATGTAAGGAAAAAATCCAATATCTAAACGTTCATGATAGAGAAATATTAGAAAAGAAAAGAAAAGAGAGAAGAAAGAAACACATTTGTGGTCAATATTTATAGAAATATAAGCTAGTTTATCACGAAAGAGCCCAGGAAATGATTAATTATTGACTGGACAATCAAGTTGGACGCTTGCTATTTCATTGTAAAAAAAAAAAAAAAAAAACAAAAAAAAAAACTAGTGTGGATAGCGAAAAATCTCTGTGTGGATAAAGACTCCCTTAGGACTTCACCTGAATGAAAAAAAAGTCCAAAAGTCCACAAAAAAAATGAAAGAGACAATAGCCAATCAGAGAGCCCAACTCTTGGACTCTTGGACTCTTGGACTCTTTTCCTCAACGAAAACAAATTTGAAGGGCAAGCTAGCGAAATTTGTGTTTATTTTTTTTTTGGATATTTTCGGAAAGGATTTACAACCTTTTTTCTTTTGGTTCTACCTTTTGATCCTCAGTGGATTTTTTGCTAGTAGTTTGCCGTTTTTTGAAAAACTCGTTGACATCGTTCTGTGTGGTTGCTGGTCTTTTGGGACTTATCTTTTCGTCGATGTACTTGCCACCATTCAAACAGAAAGCACACTTTTGTGTGTTGATGTATGGGTTTCTAGAAGAGCCAACACCACATCTACAACAATGAGCCGTTTCTGAAAATGATCCTCTTCTGACCCTTTCCGATACACTTGTGAAAAACTCATGGACAATAAGCTCTTCCTGTATCTGAGCAACAGCTTCTTTCCATTTTCCCTTACGAGTATTGTTATAAATACCGATTGTTTCTTTTCAATATAGAGGTGGACAAGTGGCAGGACGTTTCAGAGTTGAACAACCGGATATAATTGCAATTTCTACACAAATTTTATGCAAAAACAATAGATGTGAAAGTATTTCAGGTAAGAAGGAAATTTGGTCAATATTTTTGAAGACCTTCACATTGGCAATACAAATCATTCTGTAGAGTTTGGGGACAGCAAGATCCATGACATATGTACACAAACTATCACCTTCACAAAGAATGCCGCAAACCTTTGGCTCAACAACACCAATTGAAACCAATTGATTCATCATCATTTTCATTTGCTTGCCAAGTTTACCAAGCCAGATTCGACGTATGAGTTCTGATTAGATGGTTTAAATTCAGCAACTGAAACAGAGCTCTTCACGCTACCGAAAACAGTGTAGACCAAAAGGCGGAAAGGCGATGTCTGCGGCCCACATCTCTCCAGGAGCTCCCACTTCAATGCTTGTGAGTTTTCGGTATTTGTGTGTTGGTGTTTTATCATCTTCGATAACATGGTCCCCGTACTTCATTGTTCGTCAAGTGAGATATCCCTATTTGAAGAAGAATTGTTGTTGTGATCTGAATCTAGAACTTTGTATCTTTGTGCTTTGTCGAAAGACAGTCGATACTATTTTATCAAATTGACTTTGTGTTGCTTGTAAGGCTTCCCCTTTGTCATTCTCTGTCTCCCTCCCTGTCATTTTTGACCATTTCCATATAGCGACCAAGTGCAGTTTGAGATTTAGGGATGTGAAAACGCTTGTACACGTTCAGAAAATATTGAACGACTGTTTTCCACTACTACTACAGGGGACAAGTAGGCAAGATCGTGGATTAGAGATTTTCTCTCTTCATTAACACATCTTTAAACAAAAATATTCCTTTTTAATAAATGCGCGCCCCTTTAATTCTTTTTCTTGCGACACGCAAAAGGACCTTTTTTTCCCCTTCCAAACCTTAAGTATGAACTTGGAATTATTAGGTAATGAAAGGGAATAAGCAACATTCCACTACTTTGACTCATTGCTCATTGCAATAATTATAGATCCTTGGGAGCAGGAATATCCCCAAATTATTGAAGAAACTCTTGAGGACGGTTACGTGCTTAATTGTAAATTTAATCGACGTGGTACTTTACTAGCAGCGGGCTGTTTAGACGGACGTTGTGTCGTATGGGACTTTGATACAAAGGGAGTTTCACGTAATTTAGTGGGTCATGTCAAGCCTGTCTCCAGCATAAGGTATAAATGTTTTAATTATCAAGTAGATCATAAATTCATGAGCGTTATTTTTTATATAGTTGGTCGCATAATGGTAGATATTTACTATCAGCGTCCAAGGACTGGACTTGTATATACTGGGATCTGGTGCTTGGAACGAAAAAAACGAAAATTAGATTTGACACACCTGTGCTAATGGCACACATGCACCCAAAGAACAAGTAAGGGAAAAGATGCAAGCAAGATCTGCCCGTACTAATACAGCTCATTTCTTTGTATAGTCATCGTTTCGTGGCAGCGTTGTTCCAAGAAAGCCCCGTGGTGGTGGATATTGAAGGAGATCACATTATCAAGACTGTACTGCCTACAGAACCAGAAGATAAAGACGAGTCAATTAAAGCGTCTTCCTTCTTTGTCACAGCAATATCTTGGAATAAGTCAGGGAACAAGATCTATACCGGCACGTCAAAAGGATATTTGAATATCATTGACGCTGCAACCAACAAAGTAAAGTAGTATAAGGCTGATTTACACACTGACTTGAAACTGATTTTATGATAGATCATATATACAACACGAATTGGTAGTACAACGATTAAAAGCATACAATGGAGTCGGAACGGACGGTAAGTTTTGCTACATAAATACTAGATCATCCACTGAAAACTAAAGTATTCACTTAGTGACATGCTCATTAATGCAAATGACCGTGTCATACGATACTTTCGCGTGGATGAACAAACAGGTATTCCTAAGCTAATAAACAAATTTCAAGATTTGGTGAATCGAATACAGTGGAGTCAATCTTGCTTTAGTGCAGACGGTGAATTTGTCATTGGCGGGTCTGGACATAAAGCAGAACATAATATATATATTTGGGATAAAAAGATTGGTAATTTAGTCAAAATCCTAGAAGGACCCAAGGAACCACTGGATGATTTAGCAGTAAGTGTAACACATAGAGTTAATATGTGTGTCTGTCATACTTATCATTTGCCCTTAAAGTGGCATCCCGTCCGACCTATCATTGGGTCTGTCAGTAGTTTTGGGAATATATACATTTGGACTGCCAAACATGAAGAGAATTGGAGTGCCTTTGCACCCGACTTTATCGAGTTGGAGGAGAATTTAGAATATGAAGAAAAGGAAGATGAATTTGACGTGGTAAAATAAGTTTACACATATTTTAAAAAAGTAAATGTGTGTCTAATGACTCTTGTGTGTACAAGGTACCTGATGATATTGTAACAAAACGCAAACAAGTGGATGAGGATATCACAGTGGATGTCACTACATGTGACAGCATACAAGCCTTTTTAGACTCGGACGAAGAAGAAGATAGAGATGAAGTCTTTTATTTATCTTCTTTACCCTTTGAAGATGACGATGAACATGACGTTTATCATAATAGCGGGGATGAGGAATACGCAAAGAAATCTAAAATTTTACTCAAAAAGAACCGAGTTGTCAAGAAAAAGAAATTCGACGGGATCTCAGCAGCAGATGATAGGCCGAGAAAAGCATTAAAAAAGTAAAGGCTGTGTTCCAATTCGCTATAATAAAAAAAAAAAAAAAAAACTAGTTGGGGTTCTACACTTGTATATATTTTTTTTTTCTTCTTCTTCTCCTCTTCTCTTATAAGCAAAGCAAGTTCTTTGCTGGAATGAAATGAATAGCTTGGAGGGAAAATATAGACACTCACTCTTGTCTGCAGAAAAGCAGTTGAAAAACTTTCAGACTGTACAACCAACACAGTGGACACCTGTTAGTAAAAGTGTGTACACCGCTGAACTCAATAATATAAAGACGATCAAGGTTGTCCAAGATCTGAATTCCAATGAAACAAACCTCGACCATGTCTACGCTTCAATAGTGACAGTGGGAAAACGTAGTTTATGTAATAAGTGATACATGTGTGCTTATAGTATTGAGTTCCTTACTAAAAAAAAAACGCATACTTTTAGGGTGTCCGTTTTTCGAGGACTTGCAAGTCACTAGTCAACCTGATACAGAGACAAACATCATCCATGCCAACATATCCAGTGCTTCTTTGGAAGGCAATACTACTACTTCTACTAAGTAAGCAAGAGTCTATTTCATTGTATTGTGTGTGTGACGTAATACGCATGCTAACTACATGATTGAATGTTTAAATAGTCGTGGCATGGATTTAGTGGAGCAAACCATAAAGAGAAAACATCATATTCAGCACATATCTACCTCACTCAATGACGACAACAATTATCTCTTATGTATTCATATTGAAAATAGATTTGATTCTGCACGTGCGACAGTCTATTACCAATGGAATAAAGCATTTTCAACCACGCTCATATCCACTTTATTATCAAAGCTTATCCATCTGAAACCTTTCCCTTGGGTCAGTCAATGTGATAAAGCCATTCAGATTCTCAAATCAATTTATATTGGAGAAAGCGAATTCGAACTCGAGTATACATTTACAGAGCAAAACTCGAAAAATGACGTTGCCATGGATATATTATCAAACAAAGGATACCATCATCATCATCAGCATAAACGATGGCCAAGTGGATCATGGGATCAGCAAAGACAACAACAACAACAACAACAATCAGATCAAACCTTGCGAAAGAATAATTTCTTATCTTCTTCCTCACTGATATTTTCTGCTTCACCCAAACTTAGTGCGACGCGGGTCATGTCATCGTATCCAGATAAGGGTCCCGCTGGCATTCTCTCATTTGCCACCAACGAAATCAACAATGAAGACTCTACCGATAAAAACAAGGAAGAATTACGTATCGAAGTTGATCATATACCCAAGTTAAATATCAAGTTGATTGGCAATGAGGCATGGTCCAATAAATTTGCTCATTTATGTGTACGTTGTTATAAAAAACCGACTTTAGGCTATATTGTTCAAATCCTACATCCACATAACTTGATGCAATACTTTGAAGAAGAGATAGGAGAGGAGGAAACGATGAAATTAGACGATGAAGAAAAGGAAGCCATACAAGTACATATCCATTTAGAAGATTCACCGGAAAATCACCTTTCAGTGAATAATAATGAATGGCCCGTACGATCTTGGAATCTAAGTGGGAATGGAGAAGCGAGTAGTAGCACGAGCGAGGAAGAAAATGAGGAAGACGATGATATTTTTGTAGATGGCATGGAAAATATATTAGACACTACCACGACTGTAAATGAGGTGGTACCTTCACCGAGATTTGAATTACCTGCTCCAGTCATTGCACCCAAAGAAACAGTAACGGATCAAAAACCAGCTCCTGTCGACGACGCAGCAGCATCTATCGCCTCAAAACCCATATTACACCCTCTGGAAGGAAAATCGGTAAAGGCTCCGACGGCAGAAGCACAAAGTCCCAAGATACCTGTCACCGTAGTACAACCACAGAAATCCAAGAAGGTGAAAGAGTAAGTTCTACAGTGTAGAAACATTGAATCCCTTCATGATGATGACTAATGATGGAACAAAGCTCTAGTAGTGCCAAGCTGGAAGTAACACCCGATGATGATATCGATCGTGAAGAAGAAGAACAGCAATTACTCGAAAAAATGACGATACCAGAAAACGACCCTGTTGCCTTGCAAAAAATATACCCTCAATTTTCTCAGTACTTGAACTCCTCCTCCTCCTCACAAGCAGCAGCGGAAGCAGTACCCACCACTGTTATTCAATCACCTAGTAAAGATAATGGCTATGTCACTGTCAAGCAACTTCAAATTCCCGATCACCCTATGGGCGGCTTTCTATCTGAATCCACATGGAAAGATTGTAGTATTTGGGATATCAAGTCTGTGCTGGAAAGCGCAGGTGCACGTAAAATTTGGGACAATACCTTTGAATCGACGACATTTCTCCATGCGCTCACACAGACGAGTTCGATTTGGCATACCAAAATCAAAGGCGCTTGGCCTGTGAATCCACGTGATTATGTCTGCTTTCACGGTCAGTATACTTCACCCCATCGCATCGACCTGCTTTCCACCTCATGCATAGGCGATTCCTTTCAATATAAACCTTTACCCAAGGAAACGCCAGGCTATATAAGAGCAACGATGGATATGATGGGATGGCGCTTGGAACGCATCGATTCTCAGACCACGTCTGTTAAACAACTCATGATCACTCAGTTCTCAACATGGGTGATCAATTATATTACCAGTCGATTTCTCGTACAATCCTGTTCTGCTGTGCAATTTGCCAGAGATTATTTTGACGCCTTTGGTGCTCCTCCTAGCTTAGAAAGTCTGCATTGGGCTTCGCTTGTCAATTTAAAGCACGATCACGAACGAAAGAATTGGAGGTGTGAATATACACGACGTACGACTGACTCATCCGATAAAGACAAGGAACGAAAAGCAGTAATTGTAGTAGCAGCAGATGCAGCAACCACAGCACCACCCAGCACGGTTTCTGTGATTCGATTGGATAAGCGACGTTGGGCGAGTGGATCGAAGAATAGATACAGCATCGTCATTGACCCTCCACCTTCCCGTGTGACAGCACTGGAAAAAGCATGCGATCCGTATGGCGTATGGGTGTCTGTGGAGCACGATGAAGAGTTTATTATCCCTCTGCGCGGTAAAATTCTGGTTTTAATAAAACCTGATCAACAAGTGGTGGGCGATGGCGAGTGTCATTTGAATGTCAACGGTGTATCTACATTTATCGAGAAGGAAGCACCACCTAAATTATCTGCACCGACGATTTCAGATGTCAAGCGGGCTTCGTTTTCTGCCAACTTTTTAAAGGATGAGGAGGCAACATTACCCGTGGTTGAAAGAGGTGTTCCCGTAAAAGCTAACCTACCAGTGACAGAAGTTGAAGAAGAAGATCAAGTGTTGACTGCTTTAAAGCAATTGCCTGTGACCCCTCGTGATCGAGCCCAGGCTGCCTTGACTTTTCTTAGACAAACAGATGAACAGTTTGGATGGACGGTTATTTCTGATAACAACAAGTCTGGATTACGCGTAAGCAAGAAGCCTGGACTTAAAACGATGAAAAAACCAAATACTGCATCTGAAAGCTCAGAGGACGCTTCGACATCAACTACGCTTGTTGTGCCAGATCCATACATGGTTTACAAAGCCACCAAGGTCATTGAAAACTTTTCAGTAGAGGAAGTGGCCACTGTGGTGACAGATATTGGCAGTGTGAGAAAGACATATGATGACACCCTCGAGCAAATTGACCTCGTTCAAGACATTGACCCTGGGACAAGAGTCATTTCTCAAAGTGTCAAGGCAATATTCCCATTCAAGTATGTCTTACCTTTAGATTCAAAGAGTGTGTGTAATTAAAACGTGTCCTCTTTATAGAAATAGAGAAGTTTATGCAACTTCATGCTTAGTTCAAGAAACGGCTACTTCACCTTCATCGCCTACTCAACGTACACTGTACATTGAGAGCTCTATTCCAGAGTTCCCCATTCTTGATGCAAGGAAAACACGCGGTCATCTGTACATGTCGGGTTGGATTTTAGAGGCTGTCGATCCGTACACAACAACGACAAACCATCCTATCCCATCCACCCGTGTTACTTATGTCTCTGCTCTTGATCTTGGAACTGCTGTGCCTTCTTATATCAGCAACTTGGTTGCGAATAACTGGGCACCCAAGAAAATCCAATCTGTAGAATCTTATCTTAAAGCCAATGGTCCACCTCCCTTTTTGACGCAACCTCCCATGGCTCTTGTATTTGCCAATAACAAACTCTCTTCGAGCCAACAAGGTGATGGCGCTATTGAGTTTTTGACTCTAAACACAAATTATGACAAAAAGACACACCATTACAATGCAAACTACCGTATGAAGTTAGATAATAACATTGCTGCTAAACCCGCTAAACCCAACACGATCGAAGATGTGGTCCCTTCTGCCTCTTCCTCTACTGCGTCTACCACTTCTCCAGTATCTTGTATATACTCCTTCTTGTCTTTTACTAATTCGATGGAGCTGCTCTTGTCCATGGTCAAGGAACCAATCTTTTCAACATCCTTCTCTTGCTTCGATGCTGCCTTTTTCATCATAAGAAAATCCAATCTGTAGAATCTTATCTTAAAGCCAATGGTCCACCTCCCTTTTTGACGCAACCTCCCATGGCTCTTGTATTTGCCAATAACAAACTCTCTTCGAGCCAACAAGGTGATGGCGCTATTGAGTTTTTGACTCTAAACACAAATTATGACGTACACACTCACCATTACAATGCAAACTACCGTATGAAGTTAGATAATAACATTGCTGCTAAACCCGCTAAACCCAACACGATCGAAGATGTGGTCCCTTCTGCCTCTTCCTCTACTGCGTCTACCACTTCTCCTATTCGTAGACCCAGTACACATACACTGACTTCTCCCGATGTCAACTCACGTCGTGGATCTTTACCTGTCAATGCGTTACCCAAGAAACGTATCGTACCTGTTGTTGCCCCCACCAGCACCTCCAGCGACATCAAAGAAAAGCTTGTTACTATACCCAGTCGAAACATCACCTTCTTACAAGCCTCATTTGATCTTCGTGCTTACACCAAGGGATACGAAATAACAGCGCAGCTCTACGATGTCACCCACAAGAGAAAAAACATGTCCAACAAACTGACGCTATCCATCTCTGAGCCCTCTTTATCGAATTTGATGGACGGAAAGAAGAAGCATATCAAACACGCTGTGTTGATTAAAGGAGAAGGCATCTCGCCGCCCTCTACTGCTACCTATGAGTTTGAATTTTTATTGACGCCCGTGCGCGAAGAGACCTTACAGAATAGACCCACTCGATTGACAGTTTCTCATGTACTTGGCGAAGATGAAGAGGACAAGGACAAGTGGAATGGAGTGATTATGATCAATGGCGTCGAATCTCAAATTGGAACAGACGTGGCACTCAAGCCCATTGTAGAGGATGATACTGAATCCATCGTCACTCACGACGACTTGAAGCCTGGGTCACCGCTACCTAGCTCCAGTGACATTGGAGAAACCGGATCAACGCATGGCGGAGCTCAAAGCGACACCAGTAGTGGAAGTGAAGACAACGATTCTTTTGAAGAACCCTTAAATGCGCTACAATATATGGGTGGAGGTGTCGTTGCAACAGCCATTGGCAATGTATCAGCAGGTGTCAATGTAAGTGCATGAAAATTATCACAGTCATCAACATATCAGTGATTTTAATTTTTTTTTCCCTGAAGAATTTGGGCGCTAGAATGTTTAGATCTACCTCCTTTTTATTGCCTTTGAATAATACTCCCAGAGAGATACAACACGAGAAACCTAATCAACCATCAAGTCATCCTCACTCTTCTGACGACGACGAGGAATACAGTGATAGACGGGTAGTCAGATTTTCCAAGGACGAAAGACGAAAGATGAGCTCAACTACGTTACATGAAGTACGCTTATTACGCCGATCACGGGACACGATGAGAAAGGGTATGTTCTTGTTACTGATCTGTCTGGCGACTGCTGTGGTCTTTGCATTGCTCATGTTACAACCTATGTTGGAAAGATACTATGCTTCCTTCACTGCGTCTTCTACCATCGAACATCTGAATGACTCTATTGAAAAGGGCGTTATTCAGAGACTGGTTCAAATTCCTTGGTTTGGAGGCTGGGATATTCAGATCATTGCTGTAAGGCGAAATATTTAAAACTTTTTATTGTAAAAAAAAATTGTATATATTTTATGTGAATAAAAAAGGGACTATGATGATGCCTTTGTAATTTTAAGCTCTCGCACACGATATTGTCGAAACTAAGTTGATAGATTAATATTCTATGCTTTTTGTGGATACGCATGATGCTACTACTTACCACTGGATTGTGAACTAAAGTGTATGCCAAGAACCATCTTGTTCTTGCTCTTTTGGACACCATAGTATCTTGTATATACTCCTTCTTGTCTTTTACTAATTCGATGGAGCTGCTCTTGTCCATGGTCAAGGAACCAATCTTTTCAACATCCTTCTCTTGCTTCGATGCTGCCTTTTTCATCATCTTTTTCTTGTGCGATCTGCATAAAGAAGTTCCCTTTTTCTGAACTTCCATACTATCGTCCTTGGAATTCACAGGGTCTTTACTGGCTAGTAATATGCACTCAATAAAAGCTAGCACGACAGGATTGTTGTATTCGTGCTCTGCCAATAACTATTATCGAGTATGTTACATAGCTGCAGATCAACAGATAATTTCAAATTACTTTACCATGCCACAATAAGCCGTAAAGCCTGATAGATGCAAAATTCTTTAGTGATGGCACGGAATACCCCTTTTCCTACATATACATACCTCCATCACCACGGCGTACACTCCAAGTTTCAGCGTTTCGGTCAACACGGACACTGAACAAAGGGTATCTCAAAATGAGTTTTAGCGTACGAATAATATATGAAGTCAATGCTCTTGTCATGGAGGTGAGCATCATAAAGTACCAGTAATGTAAGAAAGGAGAGCGATGTTGTATGCTAAATCGAGTGCGGTTTTCCACAAAGATCAAATTGGTGATGCACTTTTGAAGCAATTGGACAATAAAAGCAATAAAAAAACTGGCAAAGAAGACGCCATAGCCAACCCTTTGAAATAGAGCGTCTCGAAAACGATCCATTTGTACAAGCACAGTGATGAAGGCGCCAAGAATAAAAATTTCTACCATAAAGTACAATGCACCAGTAAAACCTACCGAGGTTATATCAATTAGCATAATTGCGACAATATTAATTGTTGACTTGGTTACCAAATCCAATCGTAACACCAAGAAAGCGAATAGCATCATCTAGATCAATTCTAATTTAAAGATTGTCAATAAAGTTTCTTCGTCTTGATCACTTGTGTACTTGCCCATTGTTCTTCTTTCCTTTGAACAGAAAGTAATCTCCCTTTCTTAACAAAAGAATGTCCTTGGTGAATCTACGGATAATTCCTAGAGCGTATATCATACACACTTGAGAGAAACATGAGCACAATGATGTAAGCTGAGCATGAGATAAAAACTTACATCCTCCTCCCCCAATGGTTGCAACCAGAGTAGCTACTTGTAATAAGTAGAATGTTCTGACGGCGAATTCCATTGGATTAGGGTGGTATTGAAACTGAGCCAAATAAGGCGACCAACTACAAAGCCGAACAGGCACCACGCCTCCAACGCCAATCATTTGAGTTAATAGAAGAGGGATCTTTAATTGCAAACGATGCATCAGTAACAGTACCGTGACATATAACCGCATACGTACCAATTGTCCAAGACAGTAAATCAACAGAGTAAGAGCAGTCTTGATAGCGAATGGTATTCTATGGAGATACGTAAATGATCAGAACCGCGTATTACTCAACTCTTCCATATCTGCATACCTTACAAACTCGTTTAATCCAAAAAGCTTTCTAAACCACTTTTTTAAAGTGACCGGATCTCGTAGTGACTGAATGATGGTGGATAGTTTAAACTCCCATATTCTCGTATTAATGATATCCCAAATGGTCCCGAATAAAGTTTCTTGCTTTCGCTCCTATTATGCATGAGGGTATCGGATGATAAATATCATTTTTTAGACCTCTCATCTCATGCGCAAATTACCTTAAATCTATCACCTCTGCGAGACTTGATCAGGTTTCTCACATACTGCTCCTCGATATCCTGTACCTCAAGATACTCGATGCTACACATGACACACGACTGAAAAGAGATGTATCTTGTTACGAAATAAACTAGCACTACACAATAGGCGACAAATGTCGGAATGGCTGCTAAAAGATTGATAATAAGAAACGGTAAACTTCTGGCAAATGTGATGGTGTAAGTGGGAAGATCAAGTGTCAATCGTAGACCAAACAGCGTACAAGTGGTAAAAGCACCAAAAAGATTTGCTATTCTCGATCGATAACTGGCATGATAACACAGGAACACCTGTTAGATAGGCAAGAAAATTAGAATAATAAGTAAAGGATATTTGCAACTTTATGTACCGGGTAAAAATACACAGCGTATAAGAAGAAAGAGAGAAACAGTTCTATCGCACACAAATGATAGGAACATCAGTAGATGGCCAATCAATTTGTAGAAATGATTTACTTTAGGTTCCCTTACCAACAATCTTGGCTGCTCGAGGAAGCCATTCGTGAAAGATACTCGATTGAGAGTTGATCAGATTCCAAGCTTGATTCAAAATAAAGGATCCTACATATAATTAAAGATAGACAATAATTTCGGTTGAGTGTACATCATTGGATATTACATATAAAAAAGCAATACCTAACATGATAATAATGCTCATAAGAACTTTATGCGTTGGGGTTCGACACAAAAATCGGATAGGTCTAAATACATATAGGCGTTATTTAATTGCAAATCAATTTTCTATACAAGCACTTACGGTGGAAATGTAAAGTTGGTAATCATGGTCATAATTCCGAAAATAATTGGTATAAGAATAAAATTTGCAAGTGAGAGATATTGGAGTAAGTTGGCTATTTGAGAGCAAGTTTGATATAATGTGGAGAATGGAGCATGAACATATAGCCCAGCGTAAAGATAGGAAAAACACATTGGATCAGCCCGTGAACCATAGAGTTGGATCAACTACGTAGAAGGGAGGGCATGTCAGTACATAAGACGAGGCGAGTATTCTAATAACATACAATACGACGAGTGTATCGAGGGAGGGTGATGTCTGGAATCGTAATCTTGTTTCTCAGTAGCCCAGTAGAGTAGTTTGAGATCAGTTTATCTTGGTAATTATAAAATTGATAATTTACAATCATACCACGGTCAAACGCCGCAATTTCAAAAAGAATTGATTGTTTGTCTGGATGATGAATGGAGGGTATAATCGTCAAGTTCTGAAAAGAGATAGTAAAAGATCAAGTCAGCAACTCTAAGACGCACTTTAGTTGATTTCTTTATAACTTGCCATGGCCCGATTATCGACAAATTTTTTCATGTACCATCCAGTGACATTAATATTTTGTTGCATAGGTAAATTAGATATGGCCACTATTTTGTTTCCTGTTTGCTGGTATGTACTTCCATCATCTTTATATAGAAATCCACTTGTTTTGTATCGATTTGGAGCACAACAACCACCGACTATGTACACAATAAGAATTGGTATGTCAATTTACAGAAAAGTGGTAATTGTAGCAAATACATACCTAGAGAAGCAGAAATCGTAGCAGCAGTCATTGATACATTGACTGAGGGAAGGTCGTTGTCAGTAAGAGGATTTACATCTGCATATACACGTAAAACCTTACCGGTCTGTTGTGGGTAGTATATCCAATCATCAACTCCATTGGTATGCCAACCTTCACTTCCATTCATTAATTGGTTAATATGAAGACAAGGGCCGTCTTTGAACATATTTTCCTTGCTAAAGTTCAATATTAATAAACTGTAAAGATGTTTATTTAAGAGAGCAAAGTTTACTTGTTTAACACCTCCCAACATTGGGTGGTAAAAGCAACTATAGATGTTATTTATGAGCTAACTATTATTGAAAGTTCGTTTATCAAAGTACTCACCACCATGGACATATCCAAAGTATATGCTAACTAATAAGTATATGAACGTGCAAAAAGTAATAGAAAAAGTCATCGTAGTTGATTTCATCAGTATCTCAATTTAAAGTTCTTTTATACCTTTCAAACTCGAAAACATAAAGGGGTATTATGATATGATTTTATTTTGACTGTGTAGCGATCAATCGACAAGATCAGATTAAACTTGTTCATAGGTACAGAGCACTACCGTGCATTATTGCTGCGAAGGATCAACGTTCATTTTTATTGGCCGAGATTTGATAAATGGCTGAACGCTTTTCAAAAGCAGTGTTTCTTTTTTCATAGACAAACTACATGGCAGAAACACGCGTAGAACAACCTGAAAACTTTGACTTTGAAACCTATATCAACAACTACAAAGGTATAGAGCTAAAGTTTGAAAGTACTTTTGAATAGAAATTGACCTGAAAAATATAGGTTTCACTCGCATTGCGAGATGTCTTTTCATTGCGAAACATTGCGATGCACTTGCGGTCGAGGCATACAAGACAGCCATTAAAGAAATTAAAGAAACGACTACCAACTCTTCAAAATATACAGTTACTGTTGATTGCTTGAATGCTGTACTTCGTGCTCAGCGTCAACCTGCCTATCCTATCGACCAAGAGTGGATCACCAACGCACAAAACGTGAACAAGACAACTATTGATCGTTTGGAGAGTGAGCTTAGAAGTGCCAAGGCAGCTCTTGTGAAAGAAACTATTAGAGTAAGTATATTGCCTTTTTTTTGTATTATGGATGATGTATCTAATAGGGATATCTGTAGGAATGTCATACAAAACTCGGTGATCAATACTACAAAATGGGAGATCTTCCTACAGCGATGAAAAACTATATCCGTACTCGAGATTATTGCACTTCAAGTCAAAATGTGATTGATATGTGTTTCAACACCATCAAAGTAAGTTAGGAATGTTAAGGAAAGTTGCAGGATACTTACAGGATTACTATGTAAAATAGGTGTACCTAGAAGATAACAACTTTTCGCATGTAGTGCAGACATATATCAGTCGCGCAGAGTCGACTCCCAACATACCAGATAAAGTAAACGTTATATCCAAGCTCAAATGTTGTCAAGCATTAGCCTTACTGGGTGGCTCAGATTATCAAAATCGATATGGCTCTGTAGCACATGCATTAACCGAAGTATCTTTTGAATCAGTCCCTTACTTCAGTGATGTGATGTCTCCTAATGACGTGGCTATTTATGGTGGATTGTGTGCTTTAGTTTCATTTGATAGACCTCAAATACAAGCGCTTGTGTTAAATAGCTCCAACTTTAAAAACTTCTTGGCATTAGAACCATCGCTGAACGAATTGATCGAAGCCTTTTACAAATCAAAGTATTCTTTATGCTTCGAATTGTTGGACAAGTATAAACAGACATTGAAATTGGATATTTATTTGGACTCTCATGCAGAAACATTGATTCAACTTGTTCGAGAAAAGGCAATGGTTCAATATTGTATACCTTACTCTATTGTGGATATGAGAAAGATGGCAGCGTCTTTTAGCATGTCAGTCGATGATTTGGAGGATGATTTAGTCGTGTTGATCATGAAGAACAAAATTACTGCGCGTATTGATAGTCATCAAAAGGTAATACAATAGAATCATCTTGTGGCATTATTTAATATGTTGCTTAATAATTACTACAAAACTAGATATTATGTACGAAAAAGCAAGAAAAGAGAAGCGAAGCATTTAACAAAGCTTTATCAGCAGGAAAAGACTATGAAAAGGCTTCCAAGGCGCTTATCCTGAGACTCAACATGATCAAAGCCGATTTGATTGTTAAATAAGTAATCCGCACTTCTGCATCAATAAAATATAGGCATAGAGCCTCTCACAAACAATTAAAAGCCCGTTTCATGCTTCTATTTTTCATTTTGCCTCTTCATACATTCTACATTACTTTTTTAAAACTATTTATTGATACAACATGAACTTAGAAGCACCAGTTAACGCTGTAAGTGAGACTTTAATATCAACACATTTGTTTAGTTAATTTAAATAGTTTTCATAGGGCCATAACTTTTCAAATGCTGCTGAAGATTACGAGGAAAGAGAAATGTGGTTGAAGGCAGCTGAGTACCACAACAAAGCAGCAGGTACTGTATCATACTCGACTTTGGAAGTAAAAATACTCATTTTGTAAAATCAAAAAGAACAATTTGAAATTGCGTTAAAAGACACAACAGATCCTGAGGTATAAAATTAAAGTTTTTATCGAAAAGCACGCTTTTTGGTTACTTAAGATTTTGTAAGTAGGCTACCAAGACACTACGACTGCTAACGTCCAATCACATCCGAAAAGCAAACGAATTAAATAGGAAAGCGCAAAGACTGAACAATAAATCCGCAAATCAAAGAATACAACAAATGTTGGGGAGTCACAATAATAAATCCTCTACAAATGGCGGCGTCGGTGGAAGTGGTGGTAGTGGTGGTCTCCGCCATGCGCTACCTGAAAAGTCTCAACATAATGGGCTAATGGTATCAAGACTGGCCAATCGAAGCGAGTACGGCGAAAGCTCTCATCATAGAACAAGTGAAATAGGTGAATCCTATGCACTTTTATCTAATGTAGAGTATTTATTATAAATTATCATGCTTTTTCCAGTGACTCACAACAGTATAAAATAGGAAAATCAAGAGGATGATCCATTCAACAAGTTTTTAGAAGCAGTGGAGGGACTCGTGGATCAATTATTTAACCCAGCAGTAGCGTTCACTTCGGCACCGTTAGACGAAAACGATAACCCTATACCCATTGTCTACGGACCCACTCAGTTGAAAGCAGAGGAAGAGAACAGTGGTGTATCACAGCAACGACAGGCAGAGTCTACCCAAACTTCAACGATAAAACCAGCCAATATGATGGATTCTTATTATATAGTCCCCAGTCCGGATGGATCAGATGACCCTGTACATTATCAACACCGTGTAAATAAACCAGCCCTTGTAACATCAAATAATGAAACAGATAAGAGGTACGTAAACGCTGAGAAAAAGTTGATACAACGAAAAGTGTATTGACATTGAAGTCACAAATTGTAGTGAAGGGCAAGTAGGAAAAGAGAAACATAGATTAGAGAATGAGAAATTACGAGCACAGGTACTTCAGCTGAAAAAAAGGATAGGTGTGTTGGAGCAGGTGAGTAATAATAATTATTCTATACAATTGAGTTATGGACTCACACGGTTCAATTTTATTGTACGTAGACTGCGCAGGAAGGCAATTTATTGAAAAGCAGTGTGCTACAATTCCGAAATGATGTTCATAAGCAAGCAAAACGTATCATGCAATCACACCACGAGTCTTCTATGCGATCTTCAGCAGCAGCCCTGATGGGAGGAGGACATCAAAGCAACAGCATCGTTGGTGGATCCGCTGCTCGATACCCAGCACTGGCAGGAGGTGGTGGCCATGATTTGATATCAAAATTGAAAGAGTTGGAGGCAGAAAATAAGCAATTAAAATCTCAACATGAAAAGCAAAGTGTGCTAGTGAATAAATACCGAGAAAGGTGGGAAATGCTCAAGGAAAATGCAAAGAAAAGAAGAGCCTCGACAATCTCATCGCCCATCACCGAAGAGAATGAAACTTAGACATAGTGTTGCCAATGCCGTCCGTCCGTATATATTTCCCGTTTTTTTAAACAAACCTTGTGGACGAATGCTTTTCTAAGCTGTGTATGTAACCTATTATTGTCTCCATGTTGATGTGAGGTTATGGAAATGTCGACTTAATAAAAAGAGCTTTCATCACATGAATTCGAGAGTAAGAATTGCTTAGGAGATATAGACATGCATTTTAATCATGATATGTGAGCTGAAAATTTGACAACACTGACTTTGGTTAATTCGTCGAACTTGCACTACGCCGTACAATTAACCACTATCTGTACGATGTGAGCAACCCTGCATATCCTTACACTCGCTTCCGTTTCTATTTGTAACTTGGGGGAGGTCTCACCATCATTTTTTAAAGGCCATTCAAAGCATAAAAATTTTTGTACAACCATAGCACCTTCAACACCGAGTAATAAAGTGTTGCACACCAAAGTATATCTTATCAAATGTATAATACACGCTCAAAGGTTGAGCATATGCGTATACTTGCATACTTCGATTACAGACGTATCTATGTATTCACTATATGTCGGTATTACATATCTTCTTGTTGTGCAAAACATGAAAAAAAAAACCTCAACGATGAGCATTTTGATCAGCTAAATTGTAATTAACCCTCTAAAATAATACCGAGCATATTAGCTCTTTTTTTCTCCTTTTGTTATAAGCGGTGAAGAATTCAACGATTATAAATACAAATAATAAAAAGGAAAGAACGAAGAGAGTTCGACCAGATCGCAAAAATGGATTAACTTGTTTATTGAATAAAAACATGGACTCTTTTATATAAATTACTTTTATCATCATATCTCACGCTTGCGCTTCTTTAACATTGATGACACTTGTAAGACTTAGATAAATAATATTGTTCTACAAATAAAATGAATTTCAGTTCTTCCTTATATCGTATTCTTACACTCTTACAACACTGTTTCACATCAATGTTTGTGCTCTCACTTGTCAACAACAAGAGTAATTTTGATCTATCTGTCAGCACACCTTTGTTAGTCATGTCATTGTCTTCAAAACAGTCCTTACTTGGGAACAAGTGTGTGTGAAAGATTAGTAATTATAATTAGGGACGTGTGTAGATCTAGATGTAGCTGAATGTGCGCGATTATGCGTATATCCGTGAAACTCTAGTGAGGCATCTATAAGTGTGATTACAACATGTTTCATCCTGCGGACGCTCAAAAAATGGCTCCCCAATACACGAAGTTGTTGGTATGTTGACATGATAATTTACTTGTGTTTTTGGATGTATTCTCACCTCTTTGAAAACTAGCAATACTACCAAGATCGTTTCGAAGAAAATGAGGACAGCCACTTTACTTTCCGTTACGAGGGCAGGATCCCTTGTGCGGAATTTGATGCTGAATTGCTGACTTTGTGGTATGCTCGTGTGCAGTATGTATTTGATATGATGTACAAGTATAAAATCAGACTCACTAATTTTATCATGACTCTAAGACTTCAATGCAGCAGGACTGCATTCATATACCCACCCACCTGTACTTGCGCTACCTCAGGACAAAGATGAACGCTGTAGATGATCTTGTATTTAAGTTCCGTAGTCGTAATGACCCTAAATCCAGATCCCTCTTGGCCCTGCGTGCCTATTTGTTAACCTCCCTGGTTAACGCACCGCCCACTGCTAATTTCACGGACGTCAAGAACTTCATTGCTGTTGAGATAAAAGCATAATTGAATTTAAGTAAATAAATCTTTGTTTATAATCAACTACCATATTTGGGTCTCATTACATTGCAAAGAATCTGCCTTGAATACCATGTACCGTACCTAACCGAGGTGCGCATATACATTAATGAATATTTTATAGAACTTTTTCATTAAGTTTGGTCTGCCTTATACTAAATGTTGATTTTGGTGCGTAGTGATAACAACATAGTTCATGCTGTTTAAAAAGTACAGGTCACCTAGATGAAAAATTACTTTGACACCTTATGAAGTTTGGAAAACAACGCTCCAATAGAAAGAATCATGGGAGTTTTTAAAAGCTGCTACTAGTAATTAAAATTCGAAGATATATGCCTTCTTCATGTTGAAAGATTATTTGGCATCTCGCGAAGCTTGGTTGATACACGGTCTTATTCTCATCCAATCCTTTCGCTCAATTATATAACCGAGCTTTATACGTATCAGAAAGAAGGCACGGGATTACTCATGGAGATAGGTGAATATATGCAATGCTCGTGTTTCTTTTTTTTGTCAAGTTTTGATTGAAAAGCAAAATCGGCGTATCAAGATGATGGTTTAAATGGCACATACGACGAAATATCATCAGAAAGACACTTCAATAGCATGCTGAATCAGTATCACAGGGTGCGAGCACGAAAAATGCAAAATACTGCAGAAAACATCTTGTTCGCTAAAACGCGTCTTGTGGTTGTTTGTCAACAATTTACTCAAACTTCCTTTATAAACCACATATTCTCAAATGTTCCATGGCTAACTGGTGTTCATTTATTATCTGACACAGCAGTTCCCGCGCATCAACTTTGATAATTGTAAATCCGGGTAATGTAAAAGGGAAATAATTACGTATACCTGCTTATTAAATGTGAAATATATAGTATCATTGGAAATGTTACACCAGTTGAGGGTCCATAGGAAGACTAGGTGACACTCGATTAATACAATGAACTTCTTTAAATTTCAAGAATTCTATCATTAAATTTATGACCAAGTTATTATCATACAGGCAAAAACTATTTTTTTTAGTGATATGCATAGCATCAATCTCAGAAAGAAAACGGCGGTATAAAAATATATACAAACTCGTAGAGGATCGCCCATGCGGGTATATTTGCAAAAACATAAAAAAAAAGTGGTTCGTTAAATTTCTGTTATAAGCTTTGAAAGTTACGATTTGGTATGTTTCAACGCACTCTAAATACCTTTACCTTTAAGGTTAAGCTTTGCTTAGTTTAGCTTTACTTCCACTGTCACATTAAGTTACGATTCTTCCCTTCTTCTACAAGACATCATATACACACTTCATCGTTAAAAATCAAAGAGGACGGCTATACTATAAACAGAATATTCCGCCTTCTTCTGATTGCAAACACAAACAGGTTACAATTCATTCTACGCTTTTGTAATTTTTCAATTTTTTGAATTTTTTTAGTGATATGCATAGACATCAATCTACAGAAAGAAAACGGACGGTATTAAAAATATATACAAACTCGTAGAGGATCGCCCATGCGGGTATATTTGCAAAAACATTAAAAAAAAGTGGTTCGTTAAATTTCTGTTATAAGCTTTGAAAGTTACGATTTGGTATGTTTCAACGCACTCTAAATACCTTTACCTTTAAGGTTAAGCTTTGCTTAGTTTAGCTTTACTTCCACTGTCACATTAAGTTACGATTCTTCCCTTCTTCTACAAGACATCATATACACACTTCATCGTTAAAAATCAAAGAGGACGGCTATACTATAAACAGAATATTCCGCCTTCTTCTGATTGCAAACACAAACAGGTTACAATTCATTCTACGCTTTTGTAATTTTTCAATTTTTTGAATAGGAGTTTAATAAGATAAAAATACAATTAATTTTACATGGTATGGGGGTATGGAAAGAATAAAGAATGAAAATGAAGAGGGTATGCTATGAGAATGAAACGTGATATGGATTTACTCAATGAAGCCGTTAGCAAAATGCACAATGTCAAATGCATCTTCGGTCATTGGCAAAGGAGGTGTATCATGAATGAGGTTATCGGCTGTTGTAATTACAGAAGCTGAAAGCAAAGGAGTATTTTGGCCTGAGGTGTTAATCAATTGTTCGGAGACAAGAGGTTTTCGGCCCCACGCCATGTAATAGGTGAAAAAGGAATGATGTGCTGTGCTTTCATTGATAATAAGGTCGATTTGTTCATCGCAGACTTCAGATGATATATTGTATGCTTCCATAAAGAACTTTTTGTAGCTACGCAATGAGTCACGAATGCTACAATCAATGGAGGTGGCGAGTGGGCCTTGGTATCCAAATCCAACGGAAACTTCTTGTCGGTGAATATCGGTCAATTCGCTTTGACGTAAGGCCTCGCACATGTTTTGTGTCCAGGTTACATCAACGGAATGAAGCTGTGACATACGCATGACAACTAAATTAAAAAACGTGGGGCAAAAGTAAGTTTAAGTTGTTTTTAAGTCATGCCATAAAAAGCTACAAAGGTACATACAATCTGAAAAGTATTTTTCTGCAGTGGGACCTGGATTTTTGATGATGGGATCAATGTCACGAAGTTCAACGTACCCACCCGGTTTCAACACTCTGTAGATCTCACCAAGTACAAACTATAAGAAACAATTAGTACACGAGTTAAATCGGATGTTTTCGAATTCTTGTATACCTTTAAATCGAGGGTTGAGAAGCAATTATAAACAAGTCTCATGTGAATATAGTCAAAGTACTCATCAGGATAAGGAAATCCTTCAGGATCCAATATATCACCCTGATTGAAATAAGTGTTTGAAGGTTTGATTGAGTTAGGGTATAAACAGGCAAAATCAATCCCGTAAAATTCAGAGTGTGGGAATGCAGTGGCCATTTCCAAGACCCAGACTCCAGATCCACAAGCGACGTCAAGTACACGAGCTGGTATACCGCTTTGTCTAGTCCGATTTGCTGAACTATAGGGAGATGCGGGTGATACATCAGAGCGTGCAATAGAACTAACAGAAGCATTTGAGCATAGTTGAGATAAATTGTGGTTGCTGCTATTAGTAGATAATGCAAAATCTCGTGAAACTGATAATAGATCATGTACTGGTGCAGAGAAATTTTCACCAAAGCAATGTTTTAAAACGTAATGCTACAGATATACGCAAAAAGAGAAATTAATAAATGCAATATAAAAGAATTGTCAAAAAAATAATAATCGTACAGTATTGGTCAATCGATCTTGTTCCTCCTCATCAATAGGTAAGCAATATTTAGAATTCATTGTTTGATAGGTTCGACCGTCTGTGACTTCGTTGACACTTTTTTCGAAATAATTGTCTGTAGGTACTGAAAATGATCGTCTGGGAGGAAACTTCGAAAAAGAAGCCGAACTGCTGCGACGATCAAAGTTGTTGACAACATCCAATGCAGGGGAAGATTTGCCGAGAATCTTTTGGATAGAAGTTTTGACATCACCCATAACTGAAGGTGGTCTTGAATTAGCTCTAGATGCAGGAGAACTCTTAGTTGACAGAGGAGGGGTGATCATCGGTGTGGTTGTAGTAATAGCGTTAATAGCGTTAGGTGCAACAGTTTGTGAAGGTATGGGTGATAAATTAGTGCTGCTGGTATCTACGCTATTGCGTCTAGAATGTTTGGACCTTCTTTGGTGAGAATGAGAGTTTCCCATTGAAAATGTAAGAGAAAGTATATAAAAGGAGAAAAGGGGAATTTTAAAAAAAAATCAAAGGTCTTTTATACCACCCTAGTGTGCTTATTGTCTTTTTTTTTTTGGAGTACAAAGGCAAGGTTTCAGAGCTGAGAGGATAACGGGTCTTCAAATATTTTTCGACTGTACAAGGAACCTCATCACCCGTTTATTAGTCACTCGAAAATGTAAATCTTGGTATCTGAGACAGTTAAAGAGAATTTGTGCTCCTCTTTAAAAAAATTCAAGAAATGTTGACAGCTTTTGTAACATGAGTGTCGGTCAACATTCACATGTTCCGCCTTCACTTATTCGCCACAACTCAGAAGTGTCAAACCTGATATTGTCTAGTAATTATGATTGTATTACGACAAATATTTACGTGAACGAAGCGCGTTTCATTAAATTTTTATTTTAAAGTCTGGTTTCGGGTAGGAAAAGGTTCTCTTGGAGGTAAAAAAAGCTACCAAGGTTCATAGTTAATCGGCTGTTAAGGTTCAAATAAAGTTCATGCTGTTATCCTGTCTATTCCTCTTGTGTCTTAAATACAGCACCGAAGGTTAGTTGTCAAGCTTTTGTTGATTTTTCCCTGCGTTCACCTCCTTACCTAATACTTACATATCATACTTGTATGTCAGCTACTTGTTACTTTGCCTTTGCAACTTACTCACGAATCAATTGTATTTTGGTGTTTATTCAGTCTTACTTGATATAAGAAAGAAATGTTTCTAGAAAAGACGTCAGTGGAGTTTTAAGTTGATAGAAACTGTATTGATGCTCCCTTTTCAATATCACTGTACTCTGTGCGATATATATCAGCGTTTCAAGTCGCCAGAATTCTTGGTTCTGGATTTAGGACACTCATCTGCCGCATAATAAATATTGATTCAACGTGTCAACTGTAAACCTCTTTAATTGATTGCAACTTCACATATTTCCATTTTCAGAATGTTCCATCGTACTGCAACGCTTAATGCTACCTCTTGTAGTTTGTAATTCTAATACTTAATACGGTATTTGTGAAGATAGGACTTGCTCAAGACGTGTTTGCATTGCTGTGGTAAGTTTATGATATGGTCTGTTTCATAATTTGGGAGCCCTTTACTTGGCTATGAGCACGGTCCCTTGCTGGTTGCACATTAGCAATCAAATAAATCGGGGTACCTAAAATCATTTATCACCAGACAAAATTGCTCTTCATATGCTACAATAAATGCAAACTGCTATGAAGATTATTCTAAAGATACAAATGCGATACGCGCGCAATACATTGCGTGGACACTAGAATGATATACTGGTCTATCAGTTCCTGGACGGAAAAAAGAATTGTTCTATTTTCTGGTAGAGGTAAAACTGCTCTATTTCCGCCTTCAAACTCCTCTTTAGTCAACAAACAAACAAATGAAGTTTGAATTCAGGAAGTCTATTGTATTTACAGTTGATATTTAATCTTTTTTCGATTTTTATCCCTATGAAACAAGAATTTACTTTTCCATCATCTTTCCATCTTAATTGACATATAATCAATTCTTCACACGCAAGTGATTGATTTAAAAATCTACTGGATCAAGATGTGTCAATGCAAAACGTTTACCCCAAATAAAGCTGTATGTACGTTTCAGACATTAAACACATGGGAATATTACAATTAATACGCTCTTTACCTCAAGTCTAGTTCTCTAAAGAATCTTGCCGGTAGGTGAATAATACTGAATTTATGCAGCATTGACATTTCAAACCTTCTCTGGGCAAGCGTAATCTATTTGATCGCTCACTTTTCCAGCTCCGTTCGCTAAAATCCTGACGTGATGGCTCGTTCCAAAAAACATGCAGAAAATCAAAATCTGAACGTGTTGCTGTTGCAGAACAAAATAAATGATATAGCACAGTCTTTCTTTGAATTGGATTTTATCCAATGCAGCGCAGTAACATGTATTTATATGCTTTTTTTGGTATAATTGTTCGTGTAAGTAGATTTGTTTTAAGTTTTTCATTACGTTATATAATGTCATTAATACGGTAAAACATGGTCATTTAATCAAAAAATGTTAATTTTACAACAATAATCGCAACAAAAAAAAAAGAGATCAACATTATCCACCTTGCTACTTCTCCTAAATCTGTAAATGATGTGATCTTTTTTTTTCAATATCTTTGGCAACACTCATACCGGAATTCCATTTGATTCTCAATAATTTTTTCCCATACAAGTATTTGATATGCCAGTGCAGTTTTTGATTTTGTGTAACTTCAAGAGCTAAAAATAGATCTGGCTTTCATGAGAGTGATTGGCCCGCTGTCTGTGCGAGAGATTAGCCACCCAATTAAAAAAGAGTATTTTTAATATATCTCTTGAATACTTTTTGACAATCGCTACTGAAGGGATATTTAGACGTTTTTACGTTCAATACTCTCCTTGTTGTCAGGATAAATCGAATATTACAAACATAGATAGCTCAAGCTTTATTAACCAAATGTCAATTGAAAGAATATGCTGCTGAATCTGCAACTTTTATAGGAAAAATTATGCTTGGTCATGTACTGCTGAATATTATCTGGTTTAAATCAAGATACTTAAATCCTATGAAGTAAGATGATTGATGTCAGGATGGTCGAAACAAGGTTCACCTTAAAACTTCCTACAATCTTAAATCTCAAAATCTGAGCTCCTTAATCGCGGTATACCGTCGCAAAAGACAAGTGAAACTTGGTTCGACTACACAGCGCGCAACAAGACAACTCAGCATCCAGCCATCCAGGGTCCTGTTTACTTTATGGTGGAAATCTCGAAACGTCAAAACTTCAAGAAATTAATTGTTGAACATAATCGTCAATAAAATCACTGCTTATAAAAGTAACGCATAGCAGAGCTATATTTATAATGTTTTCTGTTTGATATCAGCAAGAATGTGTTTTACTGATTTGATAGTTTTCAACTTAAAGTAGCTAAATAAATTAAAGAATGTACAGTATGCCCGTCTCTGCAAAGATTTCAAAAACTTTGTTGTGCGCAAACTTTTATGTTGACGCTGAATAAAGTGTGTCGTACGTCAAATTAGACCCTGACACTCCCACTACTTTGAATACAGACAATGTAAAATTCTCCTGTGATGACATCTTTGGGTTGATCAACTACTTGCTTGAATTATCCCTGTTTCTGTGATTTCGGAAATCCATTATGTTAACAGAGCGATGCTGAAAAATATATTACAATCGCTTCTTATTCATTTTCTAAATTACAACTGACCATGGGCAACTTCAATCACACAAACACTTGTACTATAAACAAAAGAAAATGCTAGCTTCATTTATTTTACATTTAGGTATATCATATAGGTAGCATAAAGTGAGATAGCACTTCTTCATGTTACACATCAACATAGGTTTGCAAACTTTCGACGGCAAAGCGAATGACAGTAATAAAAATTATTTTGGCTCGTTTGTAGCCAATTTCACCAAAATGATTACACTAATTACAATGACGAATTTTCTTACAAGTCTTCACAGAAACACCCATTTTGGATCTCTACAAACAAGCATATAATTTCTAAGCCAAAATATTACAACTCAGATGTACCTTAAAATTATGGGAAGTATTAGCACTACACAAAAGCATGCACACTTTACTTGATAGGCATAACTCGAATGTGAAGGTATTTATATACGTGCGTTAATATATTTGATTACATTTGAGTATGCTACTTGCAAGAAGATCCTTCTGTACGTGCATATAATCGTTCCATCGCCACTTGCAAAAAAGAGAAAAGGACTTTAAAATAGAATTGGGGGTACAAAAGAAGTTCAAGTTTGACAATTAGATACTTCGAGCACTTCAACTTTCCATGAGTACCAATAGAACACCCTGAGCAGAGTCTGGGTAAATTTGGCAATTACGATAATTTAAAGATCATTTCGTTATTATTAGAAGATTTTGGATGTTGCAAGATATTTTAAGATTCAGTCATGATCGAAGCCATTTCTACTCGAAAGATTCTAACGCTGTATAAGCTCCAACAGTTGACTTCTAAATGTAATTTAACCAATATACACTCTAAGCATGCTACAGAACCACAACATTCCAAAATTCGTTACCCGCGAAATTAAGCACTCTCAAATTGATTACATATTTTCCTCATAAAAAAAAGTGATATATTTTTAGAAATACCTCACATAATTGGGCTGTAATTAAGAAAATAAATTTAGAGTGAATTATTGTGTGGAACCCTTTTCTCCAGAAAAGGTTGTTAAGGGCACGCTCAAATGTCTATAAACAGAACGAGACTCCCTTTTTTATTGTACCTAATGCATTCATAGCGAGAATGGTTGGTGCAGATCTTTATATTAACATTTCTCTATTCCTTTATTGGTTTTTGTATTTTATCTTACTTCTTTTCCACTTTCGCTTTACGCACCTATACACTCATTAAAGAACTCGTCTTGAACATCAGCACTTTGCCAGTGTTATTTTATTTAGAAATAGTATGTTTCAAGATAGATCTGAACGACAACAGTATGATCCACAACTGCAGCAGTCCTTTCAATACATCACCCCTAACTCAAGGTAAAACATTCAGAAATCCTCGAGAGAAAGTTTAGTGACTTGAAACATGTATAGAATTATCCCACCTCCCACAGCGAACGAATACCATGTAAGAAAAAAGCAAACTCATTCACTTTGACATTTTGCAATGAATGTAAACTAAATCGTCGAAAATTTATCAGGTCAGCCATAATGATAATTGGAAGCAGGTGAATGCGTGGATCTGTCTGAAGTTGCAATTTGACATTAATTTTTGTTTATTTACAGCCTGTAAGAACATCTTCTTTGAAACCTGCACACCCACAATACTTGGATCGTGAGTCGCTGATAGATCCAACTTCAACTAACTCGTATGATTACCAAGGATATGCTCGTGAGACATACATTGGTAAAGAACAGATTTTACAAAATTCCAAAGAGTAGTGGACTAAATACTCACCTACTATTAGAGCCTGAAATATCCCATATTGCTGTTGAAGATGCAACTGAAAATCACCATCACAATAATAATGATCATTCTTCTAAAGAACCCTACATTCCTTCACTTTCCCCTGTGCCCAACATGAATTATTTTCACAATCAACAACACCAACAACATCATAATAGCCAAAATAATACCACACACGACTTTGAAATTCGTACTATGAATCAACCGAAATCTGTAAAATCCAATGTACAATATATCGTAGAAGAGGAGTATCCTATTCAAGTTCAACAAGCCTATCTGGACACCCCTCAGCCATCTGTGGCTGTGTATGATTATTACCAGCCTAGTAACGATAGCAATTTCTCTCTTCAGCCTGTGCCCTTCAATAAAAAGGTTAACAATAGCACTTGTCCCGCTCCCACTGCATCAAAGTCCACTACTACCAGCAGTAGCAATAACCACACTAACACAAATAATTCTCGATTGCCTAAACCTCCTCTCACACCACTTGTCATTCCACCCACCCCTGTTCGATCTTCTTCATCTCCTAATAGAGCTTTTATGACACCCACACGTACTTCGTCGATTCAAAACTTGCATAATAGTGATTATCATTCGCCTGCATCAGCAACCACGCCTGGGTCATCTAGAAGTCTAAATTCACCCAATAGCAGTGGATTATCTCCCTTTACAGCATCGCCTTGTACTCCTTCACCTAATACATTATTGCCCCATAACATGCTTCCTTCTCCTCTCGGTGGCAATTATATCCAACAACTGCAGCCGCCACAACAACAGCAGAATAGTACAAGTGGTAGTAATAGCAAACATAAAAAGCATTCATTCATGCCCGACAGTGCTGCTGAAAAATGCGTTCACGAAGGAATTAAATTTCACGAAGCGGGGAAACTTGAACAAGCCACAGAAATGTTCCGCCAAGCATCAAATATGGATTTTCCAATGGGCATGTTTCTTTACGGTGTATCACTGCGTCACGGTTGGGGGTGTAAGAAAAACGAACATCTTGCATTTCAATATTTACAGAAATCGGCCGAGCATGCTGTCGTAGATTTAAATAATTTTTCAAGTCCAGTGAATACTTCGGCTTCCAAAGGTGAATTGATCATGGCTATCTATGAGCTAGGTGTGTCGTTTCGACATGGTTGGGGTGTAAGTGTATAAAAAAGAACTAGCGAAGGATGATTTGATAATGACGAATAACCTATATTGTTTAGTGTAAAAAAAATAAGGAAACTGCGGTTCACTATTTCAAAATAGCAGCCGATTTAAATGATCCTGATGCTCAAAATGATCTTGGTCACTGTTATTATCACGGTCACGGCGTAAAAAAAGACATGTACTTGGCTGCGAAATATTATCGTAAGGCTGACAAACAGGGCCAAGGCATCATGGGCAACTCATGGATTTGGAAGTCGAAATACGACAACCCCCCATCTTCACATTAAGACTCTCTCATACTAATCATTATAATAAAATCACCATGTATTTTATTGAAAAGTATATACAAATTATTAAGCATACGAGTATTTACAAATTAGGTATAAGTTGGGAAAAAACGACCTCTTATTTTGATGGGTAAAAGTTCATAAAACGCATTTTGACCAATCCGGCAACTGGATCAAGGACCGCTTTTTCTGGGGGGGATAGATAATATTTGGGGGTACGATCTTCTTTCTCGATCGAAGAATAGCATTTCTCTTTTTTTATAAATTGGCAAGTTTACACCAGAACTCATGTCTGAAGAAAGAAAAAAGCTGGTTAGGATCCAGAAAATAAATGGATTATATAATGTCTTATACTTACGCAAATAAAGAGACATCTACACCACAATATTGACAGAATCCAGAGTCAAATTGGAAACCGCAGTTAATCTGGTCAATGGAGGTTGTAAGGGAGTTTTTACGAGTGAGAGGTATCGAGGATTTTTGGGTAGTAGAGGCTTTAGGAGATGATTGATTGCAGCACTTCATTGTTTGTATTGTATTTGATTAATTGGTTATTATTGTGATGAGTATAAAGTTATTGTTGAGGTAAATATTCTCTCTTTATATAAGTATTTGGTTAATTTAAACTCACATGTGGGTAGACTTTCAAATCGAAATAAAAGGCTGTAGCTGTCGATTTGAATTTTTTTTTCTCCATTCGAACTAAATTGTAAAAATCCTCTAATTATTTTTTGGGTTGTGACCAGCATTATGGGAGTAGGTACTCTTTTTAGAAAAAAAAGCATTTGTTTTTTTTTGTTCGATATACTTCTACATGGTTCTTAGCACAATCTGTACATATAGGGAATTCACTTTGGTTTTCCTTTATGCAGAAAATAGTAATAGGCAATAATTGAATGCATGCATATAATCTATCGTATATGGGACGCCTTTATCGTATTCCTCTCTTCAACCAAGGAGGGCTATGATAACGATATCAAATACCGACCATGGCAGTAAATTATTCATGCTACACAAAGAAAAAAATTTGCCAATCGAGATGGACCAATATGGTAATAATTCTTTTTCAATGTATATTGGTTTTTTTGCCGAGAGCCATGTATCTTGATAGCAGTAAAAAGGAATAAATGATAGAAAGTTTTGTCTCCAAATAAGATTCTTAAATGTTCACCTATATCATTGTACTGCATCGGATTGTGATGGTATCTTCCTTATACAATAAAACATGATACAAGAAGTTATTCTCGTGTTCGATCTAGTTGAAGTGCTGTGGACTCCCTATCTACATTCTTTTACAATCGTTGAAAAGCATTGAGGACAGCGATAGAAACAATGTAATCCCCAAGGAATAAATCTTGATTGGCTGTATTCGAATCGATGGATCGAACTATTTCCTTTTTTGTTAATAGTGACCCTAGTGATATCGCCATAATTCTTACAAACAATGTAAAATTTTTGTTTCACAAATGTTTATACTTTTCTGAAATGCTGTCGATTTATCAAGTGTAAGCTGATATATCTACGATTGAAAGAAAAGGAAGCACGTTCCTTCCTGATTAAGATTGTTCTACGAAGCTTTTTTTTATTATTATTATTTATCTCATGCATTGTAAGAACAGAGGGATTTGATATGAAGGAAATCGTGGATTACTTGCATAATCCCATAGATGCGAGTGAAGCAATTACAAAGACGATACATAATCTACAACCTGGTTATGAATACTATTCAATCTTTGCAATTTAAATTGAGCATACTCTATCTTTCTTACTTACGTACCAATAAGGATAGCATCGATGCATACGTGTATATCGTTGCTCCTTTTTCAATCTACGAACTCAATATCTCTTCTTCAAACTTGAACGCAAAAGCCTTTGTTCCATGAACTTGAATAAGGCATTATGGACAGGTACCCTACTTGATTTTTTTTACATAATGTGAATACCTGTCGGTAGTCACTGCCGTTCCCAAAGTCAAAAGACAAATTAGAATGTTTAACATGAAATGTTTCTTTCGACCCTCTGATATGTGACAAACGAGCCTTGTACCCTCATTAGATCTTAGAATGAACATAAAATTGCCCACATCCAAGTACTGATTGAGAAAAGAATACAATAGAAGAAAAATTCAGTGAAAAAGCAAATGTAAACAATGTTTTACTCTTATCATGCCCTTCTACATTATACGAACATTAGCTTGAACAGATCAATCGAGGTAGGTATTTATGGATCGCTGATTTGCAATGAAAGAGAATAGCTACTAATGCACAGAACAATACATGTAGTTATAGTCTCCTAATTTTGTAGAGAACGTTTATATTAATTATGGATGTACAACCAAAACACTCAACATCCTTCACAACAACAAGGAAACATAACAAATTGTTATATCCTGCATGTATGCTTTGTTAAGGAGAGATTTATACACGTTCGTGTGGCTGTTTGAAATTTCTGTTTTAAATGATTTCGGCAAGTACCATACAAGCGGCTCTAACTCTGCTGCAGGACAATGCATGATTAACCATTTCACAAGCACGGAAAATATGCACGGCTTCTTGTTACACCACAGTTTCAATTCAAGTGTACCATCGGTATTGGCTCCTTTATCTATATATTTGAGTCTTTTGTATTTTAAATGTCAACAAAAGACAAAATCTGGAGTAGAAGGCTTTTAATAAGACGACAAGTTCCCCGATCCCGATGCACACACGTTTTTCTTCAGAAAGTTTAATGGCAACATATCTAATAAACTTTATAAATATAAACGCGAGTAAAAAAAAGTCTATCATTGTTCCATGCTCTTCTTCAGCGTTCTACGGTAACATCAAATAGTGTGGGGGGGGGGGACTGAAGCTTTTTTTCGTGTGCCACAATGGAACTCTATAATTATGTGACACAAACATTAAGTTTACTTGCGAAACATATCCCTCCATGTCGTTCCCTCTACAAAACGTGAGATACAACCTGGACACCGACACAAATGTTACAAATATGGGAAATGTCGATGAAGAAATTTGTACTTGATATATTTGAGTCTTTTGTATTTTAAATGTCAACAAAAGACAAAATCTGGAGTAGAAGGCTTTTAATAAGACGACAAGTTCCCCGATCCCGATGCACACACGTTTTTCTTCAGAAAGTTTAATGGCAACATATCTAATAAACTTTATAAATATAAACGCGAGTAAAAAAAGTCTATCATTGTTCCATGCTCTTCTTCAGCGTTCTACGGTAACATCAAATAGTGTGGGGGGGGGGGACTGAAGCTTTTTTTCGTGTGCCACAATGGAACTCTATAATTATGTGACACAAACATTAAGTTTACTTGCGAAACATATCCCTCCATGTCGTTCCCTCTACAAAACGTGAGATACAACCTGGACACCGACACAAATGTTACAAATATGGGAAATGTCGATGAAGAAATTTGTACTTGCCCCCGCAAACAATTTTTGCTTCTTTCCCATTGGCCTAACGCAAAACCTACAAGCACTGGAGAGAAGTTGTTTTTACACTGTCTTAATCGATTGAATATTAATAGAAGGGAAACTTTGCAAAGACATATTGGAATTAAATTTTACCCGATACTTACAATAATTAAGTGACCCTCATCGCGAACAATGGATTGGCTGTCATTTAAAATGTCAAGATAAGGCAGTTACTAGCCCCGGCTTTCAAAAGGACTCTTTAGAGTCTGGGTAAAGGACTTTTACTTCAAAGCAAAGGACGCCTAGTTCAAATGATTGAAATCAAAAAATAAGCAACGAAACAATATAGATATTAGTTGAATTTGTTTCTTGTGGTAGTCTTTAATAGTCTTCTCACTTGTGTGCGAGACTGCTTGTGTTAGCCTCATCAAGCACAAGCACGGGTCAATGACTTCCGGTCATGTCAAGAAGATGGTCTTCGGGTAATGAATTTAACCCAAGGCAGAACTAGGTACAGCGTAAAAACCTTACTCGATAGTGGATGAAGTTTTGCTATATACATTGCTTCAGACAACACGAAGGGTGGACTGTGTGCTCGCGTATATGAGGACTTTTTTCCTCGCATGACGGGAAAGCAGAAACATGTGATAAACTATCTGATGTAAGTCATTGACTAATTCAAAGGAAAAAGAGACCCCTCTACCTAACTATCTAAGTTACATAGGCACTTCAAGTGAATTTTAATATGTCAACAAATGGACACGAACGAATCACAAAAGGAAACATGAAGCTGAAGGTCGTTTGTCAAAATTTCTTTTCCGTGAAGATCGGCCAAGACGACTACCTTAAAGAACATTTTTAGGTGTAAATATATGGAATCCCCTTAACAAGCGAGGAGTTCCTACTGCCAATTTGACAACATAACACTGAAAGCGTTTAAATCAATGACAATGCAAACAGAATGTGTGTGCTGCAAGTAAGAGTGTTGAAGCAAAGCACTTATTTTTCAAATGTAGAAGCTTCAATAACTAATAGATCACTATTGCATGCGTTGCCCATTAACAAGTTTGATGCCAATATGAGAAGTATATATCTCAAAGCCAAAGAAAAATTAACGAAACTATTTACGGAAGAGTTCAATTGGGAAATGCAGTCATTCACTGCAATAAGCTTTCAGTATCATCTCCACTGGATATCTGTGTCATATTTGACAAGATAGATGTGATGCTGAATATCCAAATGCTGTTTCTTTCAACAAGCCAGATGTTAAGATTGGCTGTAAGGACCGGAAATGACGGCGTGTGTTTTTTAAAACGACCAGCTATCAGATAGAGGATGGTTTCACGAAACAGATGAAAGACTCTATTGATAACCTGTCCAAGCTGTGCGTTGAGCACCGTGTTATTTATGAGAAAATACTACATTTGAAAATAAAGAGAAATCTTTAAATCAATATTTGGGCATTTTCTTATATATTATAGTAACTACCATTGCTGTCCTTTTCCATCATACAGACAGTACAACATTTCTTTCTCCACCCTTCCCTGTGTACAAATGCCATTTATTTTCAAAGTGCGACTCTCCTCATAAGTTTTTTTTTTTTCATTGTGACAGAAGCTTGTTTACTTACTTTATTCCTATAAACGAAATATTTAGAATACATCATGTTGAAACAAGCCTTTGGTTCAACGTTTAAAATCGCTCACTCGACTGTAAACAGGGGACAACTTTCTTCTTTATGCACTCGATTAACGCTTTTGAGTCTTGGAGCTCGTTCATTTCATACCAAACCTCATGTCAAACGTAAACAACAAGAAATACAACAAATACCACATGATCAACTTCAACTCCAACAACAAGAACAAAAAGAAGTGGAAAAGCAACCAAAACATGGTGTCAAAAAGAGATTACAGGCTCCTGACGACATAACAAAACATTTGGCTCCTTCAGAATTACTTCGTCAAGAAGCTTTAAAGATCGAAGAAGCTTCAGCACTTCGCCCTCGTTGTGCTTGGTTACCCGAAGAAGATGAGAAATTATTACGTCTTGTCGAAGAAGAAGGAAAGCGATGGACATACATGTCTTATTTTTTCGTGGATCGATCTCCTAGTACATTGATGAATCGATACTTTTTATTAACGGATAAGAACGGTCGTGGACCATGGTCCAAGAAGGAAGTGGAAATCATCAAAAAGGTGGGTGCGGGTAGAACACCTGAAGAAATCGACGAATCCAACGGCTGGGAAGAGTTTCAAGGAAAGCTGCCCCATCGCCGTCCTCTCTTCTTGATCAAACAAAAGTACACTTATTCTCTTAATCCCTCCATCAAGTTTGGACTTTGGACTGAAGAGGAATCGGATAAATTAACAAGCTTAGTTGCGAAATACGGAGAGAAAAATATGGCTCTGATTGGCTCATTGATGAAGACAAGAACAAAGAGACAATGTTTAGAACGCTGGCGTTGGCAATTGGCAAGTACAACCAAGGGTCGTTTCTCTCCAGAGGAGGATGAAATGATTGTCAAGGCCGTCAAACAATACGGTGAGAATTTTGCTGTGGTTAAAAAGGTGATTGGAAGTGATAGAACAGCACGCCATATCTCTCAACATTATAGACATATGCTTGCACCAGGCATCGATCGTTCTCCTTGGTCTGCCGATGAACAATTGAAAGTGTACCAAGTGTGTGTAAAAAACGAAGGCGATATGATTAAAACAAAGGCAGAATTAGGATCAAATCGAGCCATTCGTGATTTATGGAACCATTTTGCTGCTCAGAAAAGACTTGAAGAATTTGAAAAAAATAGAAGGAGGGAAACTAAAACTGGATCCAAGTTATAATAAAGTTTATTAATTAACAGAGAAATGGGATAATAGCTTTTCTTGATTGAGGGTAGTTTTTGAACTGTTCTTTGTAAAATTGATGCGTGCGCCATGCTCTAGGGAATAAATTAGCTGCTGTAGCAGCAACAAAGATAAATGCTGGGATGCTACTTCCAGCAGCCATTGCAAATCCAATCCATTCTACCGTCTCACTAAAGTAGTTGGGACAACTAATGTAATTAAACAATCCACCGTGTGGAATAAAGTACTTTTTTGTCTTTTCTTCTTCCTTCTTTTTACGCAGCGCAAACAAAATCGAGTCGTGATAGATATTGGACGCAAACCCGGCTGTCCATATTGCCATTCCAATCCAGAATTTATATTGGTGGATTGAGTTACTATGACGGCCTATCCACATACCATTTGTATAACCGTTTAACACATTAAAGAGTACAGCACATAAAGATGCTAGGATATGCATAGGGGCCATCGAAGTAGCGCGTAATGGATAAACAATGCTTCTGTTGATATAATGAGTTACGTAGGCTACTGATAAAATACATTGAAAAGGTGTCCATGTTGGTCTTGTAATAATAAGTGAAGATATAAACACCACTGGGGAAACCACTTCCATGACGAACCAACTCCATTTCCCTGACAAGCTCAAGTCAATGCCAAACTTTCCAGCGAATCTGCCTGATGGTTAATATACGTGAGTTCATGGTACTTGTATAATTAACAAACTGTCGTTACCATAAGGTGCATTCACAACGAATAAGGCAGGCACCATCAACAGCGGCACGGTTGCATATATTCCAACTGCTGTGTTGTAAGTAGCAGGTTTCAACCAATACTGCACTAATACGTTAAGTTCTTTCATTTTGCGAGAAGGAAAAGATTAAAAGAAAACAAAGTGTGGTGATTTCACTCTTGAAACAAGAATTGTCTGTTGATTGCTCTCACTTTTTTGAAGTTTAGTTACTAAACAAAGTGGAGCTTCCTTTCGATCAATTATTCGAAAAAAAGCAGGCGCATTGTTTCACCAATGCTTATTTTGGAAATTCCAACTCTTCTCCAACTGCACCATTTTCATTTGTCTAAAAGCAGGCGTTTATTCCTGTACTTCGCCCGATGCCTCATTTAAACTGGCACTCCTGAGAGCCGCGGGTCCGTACAGCAAAAGCAGCTGGTACAAGTAAACTCAGGGTTTTATAAAAGCTTGGTATGGCCTCGTGTCTGTGCTACATATCATCGGCCGCGCATTGAAGTATGGAAAGAAAGACTTTTTCAAGAAAATAGGTGTTTTTGTCACCCAGGTAACATGTTAGTATATATAATAAAGTTAAAAGGCTCACTTCGTTATTAACTTTGTGCTTTAATAAGGAAACCAAGATAAGAGTTAGGAAATTGACTCTTATAGAGAAGGAGTTGTATCTCTCGTTTAACTGGCGAGATTACCTGAAAAGCTAATTTCTGCTTTCAGACTGATTCATAAGATATGAAGGGTCGTTTAGAAGAGCTCTCTCGCTCCTATAAGAAGAATGTTAAACCAGCAGCAAGGGACGGTATGGCAGTGGAAGCCTTACCGTCGCCCTTCAAAGTCTATAGCACAGTGAAGCTTTCAGTCAAATACGTTCACCATGCCAAATTTATGCGAATAAGCAATTTATCTCAAGGTCAGGATCGCCATCCGAGGCAAACTACACCTAAGCAGAACTTTTTAAATCTCTTAAAAACCCTCCCATTTTCTTTAAATTTGTGCTATACTTTAAAAAAGTAATTGACAACTGATTATGGTCGAATATCCGTATGAATTAAATCAGCACTATTGACTTTGTCTTTTCTTTGTCTTCAACCTCTTAACAGAGGAGGATTTACCTTGGAAATTTAAATATTTAACCGTGTGAGAAGTATAATTAAACCGACCCGAGAATTCATCAAGTTTCACTTGGTGAAAACTTTTAGCCATCTACTATTTGACAGCTACTGCATTTCATTTTAAGGGTCTTGCCTTCGGGAAAACTTTTCAAATTCTTTGATTGGCTTGCCTCTCTTGCTTCATTACTGCTTGAGCGACATGGCACGGAACACGGTTCGTTCTATGAACCGAGATCAATCATTATATAAAGGCATACGTGCAAGAGTCAACTTGATCTTTATTCAATCAATTCTGATATACTATCTCCAATGTCTGCACCAACCGAATTATCTTTCCATTATTCTTGGCCCAACGGCACGAAAATTGAAACGAACGAAGTCGATTCTTGGGAGCTAAAAACATCTCGCAGAGCACTTCGTAACTTGAAGACTCTCTTAGCCGGGCAACCAATGCTTGACCTTCTCAAGGATCAAATCGAAGAGGCCGATGCTTACTACAAGTACATCATTGCAAGATCGAATGGTGAGTATAGGGAATCTCGTGTTGACCTTCATGCTAAGGGTATCTCCAAGGATCAATTTGAAAAGTGGTGGGAAGTCTTGATCAAAGATATGTTGAACCCCGAGCTCAAACAACAAATCTTCATTGACGCCTTGTTACCATCTCATCCTGAACATTATGCTAGTCCTGCAAACGGTGGTGGTATTATTGAGACTATTGGTGAGCATATTGCTCGTGTTATTATCCTGCCTTGTGTCGACCCTCCAGATTTTGTAAAAGCTTATGCTGATCCTTCCTATGTTCAGTTACCTGCAATTGGTACTTTGAATGATGGCACTACCTTTTGTTATATCTACCAAGAAATTCGTGACACTGACGAGGGATGTGCTTTCCGCTTGCGTCTTTTGTTCCCTAGCGCTGCCCCTGAGGTATTCTTTGTCGAACATGCTGAACATCTCGCGGTGGAATTTAGAAACTTCATTAACACAGCTTACGAGTGGAACAAGAAACAATCTGCTGCCAGTTCTTAAATTTTTATACTCTTCAATAAACACATGACACCATTTAAATAATTACAGTGAAAGTATTAATATTGGTATTTATGATAGCATTACAGATTTAATGCCATCTCTTTTTTTCTTTATTATTAAATTACAATTTAGCTTCCAAAAATTCGGCTCTGTTCTTTTGCTTGGAGGCAGCCTTATTATAATCTTCTTGAGTGATATGTCTGGCTTCAACAGCGGGGTTATAACCAACACGAGGTTTAGAGGCGTTGTTGTTAGCCTTCTTGTAGATAGTAATAACAACAGCACCACCTAAACCAACATTATGTTGAAGGGCATATTTGGCATTAGCAACTTGGCGATCACCAGTCCAGTTACGCAATTGCCAGACAAGTTCTAGAATAAAAAAAATAATTATACTGTAAGTCTGTGTAACACGTATTTAAAGTGTTTATAGATGCCCCTTACCTGTACATTGAGCAAGACCAGTAGCACCAAGAGGATGACCCTTGGAAATCAAACCACCAGAGGGGTTGATAACGTATTTACCACCGTAGGTGTTATTCTTGGAATCAATCAATGTATGAGCTTTACCGACAGGAGTCAAACCAAGACCATCGTATGTCAAAAGTTCATTGGCAGAGAAACAATCGTGAAGTTCAATGACTTGAACATCATTAGCAGTGATACCAGCCTTCTTGTAGGCATCAGCAGCAGCGCGACGAGTCATATCACAACCAGCCCATTCAATAGCATCAGTGGTCAACATACGAGGGGAGTCAGTAGCCATGACTTGAGAAACAATTTCAACGGCTTGATCCCACAAGTTGTGCTTATTGATGAAGGCTTCGCTAGCGACAATAGAACAACCAGCACCATCAGAAGTAGGACAGCATTGAAGCTTGGTAAGAGGACCAAAGACCTTGGGAGAGTTGGCAACTTGTTCCAAGGAGTAAATATCACGGAATTGGGAATAGGGATTTAATGCACTGTGACGGTGATTTTTCTCGCCAATCTTGGCCAAGTGTTCAGCAGTAGCACCGTACTTCTCCATATAAGCAATACCAGCATTACCAAAGATTTGAGCAGCAGGAGGGGCCTTGGCATCAAAACCACGTTCAGTAGCCATCACAATATTAACGTGATCTAATAAGTATGCGAAAAAAGTGTTAGTAACAAATTATAACATGTGGGAAAAATGGTGAATTGGTTTTACCGAGAGGGTTGGTGCGATCAGAAAAGGTGGAGGAAAGGGAACCTCTGGCCATCTTTTCGAAACCTAAAGCCATGGCACAGTCCACTTGACCGGAAGCAACGGCGTTACGAGCTTGGTAAAGAGCAGTGGAACCAGTGGAACAATTGTTATTGACGTTAATAATAGGGATTTGAGTCATGCCAAGTTGATACAAAACACGTTGACCGGCGGTACTGTCACCATAGACGTAGCCAACAGCGGCGTATTCAACAGCATCGTAATTGATACCGGCATCGTTCAATGCCTTGACGGCAGCTTCAAGAGCGAACTCTACATTTTACATGCATCAATATATCTACTTTATGCGTTTTTTGTACGTTCTTTGTAAGTACGTACCTGGGTAGTCAACTTCACCACGAGGCTTGATGAACTTGGACATACCAACACCGACAACGTAAACCTTGTTTGCAACCATACTGTATGTTATTTTAAATGAATAAAAATGTGGGGAAAAGAAAAAAATAAAAAAGGGCAAAACTTGTGAAAAATATATAGCATACAACTTTAAAAAACCAGTCCGTCACATGTAAAAAGGTGCACAAAACAAGGCCATTTCAAATGACAAAAATCCGGAGATTCAATCTATTACTCAATCCCACACACACACATCTAAGCATGAAAGTAGTGGAAAGTTCAGTGATAAAATTTTCAACGTTTTTCTCTAAAAAAGACTACACATGTGATGTGAGTGGACAATTGAGGACAGAGTTGGGCTGATGAACCAGAGAGCTACTTTATCAAAGATTGACAGAGACACGACCTCAAGCATAATTTAACCAAGTTTAATTTTGGACTGAAAACTTAATTCAAGGTGACACGAAGCCAGACATGTCAAATTACAGACAAGAGAAGTTTGTGTGCATAACATTCTTTATCTTTTCTTTCTACTTTCTTTTATTTTTTTACATAGCCGAAATGGATCACGGAGAGCAGTGGTTTCATAGCGGTAATTTACTTATATTTTTTTCAAGTAAAGTTTATTTCTAATGATACATGTATTTGATTAGATACGCGAGGATTGCATATGCTATTTGAATCAATAGCGCTTGATGATGATAAAGGATTTGCCAAAGCATATATTCTTGTTATCGCCCTCTGCAGTTCGGAAAGAGCATTGACTTATTTCTTGGACCATAAATTGGACACCACTAGCACTAACAAGAACAGCTTGGCACCAGAAAGAAGTGCTCGCATTATGCGCATCATAGGCCGTACACTGCTTTATGGTATTGTTACAGCGTTTAGACTTTTATACATGCTTGTTGTCATGTATTTAAATACTGGCCTGTTTATCACTGTGGTATGTTTTTGCGCACTGTAAACAACAAGTCATTTGTTTATGTTTACATATTTGTTTCTTTATTAAGGTTGCTTCGTTGACAATGTCACAACTTTTTGTTGAAATTGCCAAGTCGGGCCAATGTAACAAAACGTAAGTCTGGCAAGCTTGCAACGTAACAAATGGTCTATATTGTTAACCTTTTTTTTACATTTTGTAGTGGACCTCTGTCAAAATCGCAAACCAAAATGGGGTACAGTGATGTACCTACGAGAGAACAGAGTTTATCCGCAGTGGAGATCAACGAGGATGACGATGACGATGATAACGAACCCGAGTTCACAAACAAGGATACCAGACATTACAATATACCCAGAATCGTGATTAGTAACGAGAAGAGTAACTATTCAACTTCAACAAAATCAGCAGCAGAATCAACAAGTGATCTTAAAGAAGAGGGGCATAAAAATGATTGAATAAAGTTTTAAGTGATTTATTTTGTATGTCGAATATATTACAAGGAAGGAGAACCAAAAACCATCCATACATATTGTTCGGTTAATACACATTTACTTTCTATCTTTCCCTTTTCTGCATGATCAAACGAGATTAAGGTGAGGTGGGGAGGTTGAATGGCGGTGGATAATGCAAGTAATATAACAAAAATCGTGAGACTTGGAGAAAAAGGAGGATGAGAAAAAGAAGGTAAATGGTAACAATATGAAATGGTATGAAAGAGAGATAAGAAAAAGATGAGTACAAGTGAAATAGTTAAATAGTAAAAACAGTATTAGTGTGATGAGTAAATGTAAGAGGGGGAAAAATCTATCAAAGCTTTGTATAATTTACAACTCGTTATTATCTAAGCTAATCATGATGATGATGATGTTCGTGGTCGTGATCGTGATCATGATCGTGTTCGTGGTCTGGTTCCTTTTTCACAACTGAAGCGTCCTCCAAATAAATCATGATATTTTGAATATTCTCGCAATTACTCTTTACTGAAGATCGCACCTGTTCTTGTAATTGATTTGCTTTTTGCATTGAAATAGAAGGTTTTAAGCGTAATACCAAGTCGACTTGGTTAAAGGGTCCTTGCTTACGTCCTCGAACAGAATGAAAATCGACAATATCCAATTCCTCATTCTACAAACCCCACATTTTTTTTAGAGATTTGTCGTATAAATTCTATCCATCATAAGTACAAACCTTCACTTTCGAAATTGCTGCAGTAATAGAGTTCAACTCTTCGGGTGTAATGCCTTTATCCATTAATTCCTTGATTGAAGATCCAAGTATGCCAACACTGCTCTTCATAAGCATACCCGAAACAACAATACCACCCAAAGGATCCAAAACTGGCATACCAGCATAACTACCAACAATTGCTACTAATGCTACTGCACTTGAATAAGCGTCTGATCGATGGTGCCTGATATAATGATTGTCCCTCAGTTTCGATATAACACATTTCCTTACTCCTCTCCTTCTGTCTTACCATGCATTAGCCATCAATACTTCGCTTCGTTCGGAAATACCCACTTTGATAGCTGGTGACAAATAAATTTAGTAAGAATTCTGTTTCACATTATAAAGCACTCCACTTACTTGCTCTGTATAACCACTCCTTGATAATAACACTTGCCAAGGCAAACCAAGCAGCGTTAGGGTCTAATACACCACCGTGACCATGACCATGCGAGTGCTTGAGTATGCCTGACGATGTTTCTGCTGTATGTGTACTGACTACCGCAGCGGCGGTTGCAGTAGTATCAGAAACAAACAATGAAGGCGAACTCTGAATCGTTTGTACCAACAAGTCAAAAGAATGCCATCCAATACCCATAGCACCTACCAACAGCAATGACGAAACCGTCACTGAGCCTACCGTCTCAAATTTACCTAAAAAAAGAAGCGTTGAGATTATAATTTTTTTTAGCACCATCTGGCCAAAAAAATCGTACCATATCCGTAAGGGTAAATACTATCCGCAGGTTTTCTCGACATTTTGAACGTATATAGCGTAACAAAATCACTCAGTAAATCTGGTATAGATACACGTTTTTAGTATATTTTTGCAAGTAAATTTTTCCTTAAGTGTGTGTTTTTCCCTACCACTGAAAGAGTGAAGTGCTTCTGCTAATAAGGATGCAGAATTCATTACCCTATTTTGGTAATACTAAGTTATTAAATACACTTTTACAATTTTAACAAATATGCATACATACCATCCTGCTACACCTTTCGTTACAGTCAGGCCAACATTGGAGGCTAAACCGATAATGGTGATTCTTGAGCCTTTCTTACCTAGGGAGAAAAAAGAGCCAAGCTTAATTTACTTCGTAGAGTATTTGTAATCATAGTTTCTTACTTGAAGATTTCAAGGAGTTAATCAGGTCAGCGTCGTGGTGGTGCCCATGGGAGCCATGGTGACGAATACCACCTAGCACTAGAGGTTGCATTCGAGTCAAATGAGGACTGGGACGATAAAGTGTAGTAGTTGGTTTCAAAAAAGGTTGAGTTCTAAACAGTGTGGCTGTTGCTGTTCCGTGGTTAGCGTTTACCAAGCGACGAGTACAACCAAGTACTCTATTGCTTGCAAGCATAGTGATATAGATTGTATGCGGAGGGATAAAGGAAAAAGAGATAAAAGGGAAAAGTAGCTCGAGGTTCGCATTAAAGGTCGGCTCCAATAATTTTCAAGTGCAGCCAAAATACTGAGTGAATTACGACTGTATTATTGCCAGACGTGAAGTTTTTGCGTGATTTTCAGAGATCGTCATCTTTTAAAACTGAAATTTAATATTGGCTCTCTTGTGTGATAACTGTGCCCCACCAATTGGCCATTGATTTATTGACTTTTGCTTATTTCCCTGACAACTAGAATGCGAAAACGAAAGCTTACTCTACTTCCGGGGAAGTGATTCCTAACCAAACGTCTAAACCAGCCGACAGGCGCTGATCAACTGGTAGCTCAAACTGAAGATAATGGCTGTGATAGCGTTGCAGAGGCAATAGGATTTGATTTTGATTCTTTGAGCTACAAAGATGTACGCGCCAAGAGCGTATGGAACGTTTACTAAAGTGAGTTCGGAGCGAATTTCGCTTAAATAAACAGGGAAGAGCTCATACTCCAGTTTTGTAGAGTGAGTGTAGACTTCTAACAATAAGGTGAGAAGATCGAGAATTAATTGGAAAATATACGCATGCCGTATTTTATCTCATTGTATGGCTTGAATTTTTCTGGGTCCGACAATGACATACAGCATAATGAGCATATATTGACGCTTTAAACCTTTTTTTTTCTCCCCTTCTTTCTTCTTTTTCGTTGACAAAAATCTTCTTTTTCTGAAAATCATCTTCTCTGTTCAGGAACACAGCGTGTTGTTTACTTTATTACTCAACGTTGTAGACCCGAAACAGAACAGAAGGTGCTGAAGACGTGATGTGTCTACACGATATGTTTTTTTCCTCTTAAACGCAGAAAAACTCGTATAATAAACGAGTGATAGAATAACTCCAGGTAAAAGTTTGACAACATTTGTTTATTTCATCTCTTTACTCACTCATTATCCAATGTAAAATATAGGACAATTTCTATATTCCACTCTTGCAACCTCATATTCTGGTGAAAAGAGAGCGGATCATTATTCCATGACTCTTTGTGGCCCATAGCTAGCGTCTGGGGAGCAAGTCCGCTGACTCGTTAGTCAATCATTTTGGGAAAGCGCAACTTTGAAGCAGCATTAGCTGTTTTTACGACTGAAAAATCATTTGTTTCTGTCATGGAATGGTGTCTTCTTCTATGAAACCGAGGGTACTTTTATGTGGGCTAATAATGAAAGATGGTACCAAAACAGAATTTGGACTGTGCTGAACTAGCACCAAGGAAATCACCAGTAGTCACCATTGCTGATTTCCTTAAATATCAATAACTCGAATCAAGAATAACGCTGGTAAACTTTACTTCAATCACAATAAACCTTAACAGAGTTATGGTTGTATTCTAGTGTTTTTTAATCATTTTTTTTAGTGAAAAAGAGATCTCTGATACACATCATGGACAATGGTTGATAAACTTTTCGAAACCGTTCAAGACGTTGGCGTTGTGAGGTATGCAATGAATTGTAATATCGAAAGCTATACTTATTGGTTCTTTTTAGAGGTGAAGCTAGCTCCAATGCTAGTCTCATAAGCAGAAGAAGCGAAGATTTTCTATCCGCCTCCCTAAAAAAGCTCGCTTATAAAAAATGGGACACAGACAAGACCTTATCATTAGGAGGAATGAAACTGTGGAACTTGGGGTTGGAGGGAGAAATCATGAGACAATAATACGAACATGATTTTAGAAAGAGGCACGAAGTGCCCTAAAGCAATGAAGGACACCCTCCGACAGTTGTTTATGAATATTGTAGTACTTCTGACTTTCGGTAAGCTTAAAATGGCTTCATGTTCTTTTGTTTTACTTATTTTCTCATTCTATGTCGTACGTTGTATAATGATATATTGGATAGCCACGTCAACTACACCTGCCGTATAACTCGCTCAGATAATTTTACTGTTCCATGCAAAATTGAAGATTTATCTGAAAGTATTTGCCTCTATTATCTGCTCTATTGAGTTTAAAATCAATAGTTAAAAACAATTCAACTATGCTCAGTTCTTCTCAAGGCGCAAGACGAAAGCTGAAATCGTCTTTAAAAAGATCGTTCAGTGAGAAAGAAGACTCTCGTATTGTATCAAAAATTAGCTGTGCAATAACTCCAGAAGACAATGGTCGATTCGTGTCTTATTCAAGAAAGAATCAAAAGAGAAGACAAAATTAGACATTTTATGTATGATCCGATGTCCCTGAAAACGTTTTTTTTCTTTATCCATCCATTTTGTCCACTTGATGACTAAATAAAACGCTGACATTACTTTTTTCCTTTTTCTTCACTTACGTATAACAAAAAGGTCTTACAACAAAGGCGATGCGGGCGATAGGGTGCGAACTATGCGATTTTTGATATGTATCATCTAAAATTATAATATGTTCCAATTGAAATTTGAAGAGTGTCCCCAAGTAAGCTCACTATTTTAGAGAGAGTGATGTCAGCCAGTAAAAGGTTAAAAGAAAGTTGCTTGCTATCAACGAGAATCAACAGCTCCTATTAATCATAGACTATGGAATCGAGACTTGGCAGCCGTTTTGAATTTTAAAAGATATTACATTGTTACAGAAAATTCGGCCAACGCCATCCAATATTCAAAAGAAATAGAGTTATAATTTTTTCCGTCTTAGTTATCGCTTCTGAATATTTCGTGCATACTTTGAGGTATCAAAGAGCTAATTTATTTTAGGTTTTTCATCAAAATCAAATAAAAGCCAGATTTAATCGTATCAGCCTCATAACAATAACAATAAAAAAAAAAAGAATGATCTCATCTTATTTTTGTTTAATAGAGTAAGGGAGTGATCCAATAAAGCTTTTCGCAGCTAGGACAAATAAACTTTTTTCCTTAAAAGGTTTGAATAAATTTCGATAATAAAAAATTAACATCCCTTATTCTCTCTCTCTCTCTTCTTTTGTAATATTTTTGACTTTTGCTTGTAACAATATGGACCGGTTAAAGAAGGCATTTTCAATGGATCGAGGCAATGTGAAAACTGCTACTGCTACAACAGCTGAACTACCCAAGAAGAGGTTTTCTATGTTCAAAAGCTTGGGCAAGTCCAATAGTAGTAGGAATGTAGCCGAGTTACCTCGGTTGAACGTGAGCTCACCTTGTGTCGAGTTTCCACCCGACATTCATTCTGCCATTGAAAACCACATGCTCAGTCCTAAAGAAAAATACCACAATAGACCCCATTCTACCCATTTAGACCACTTCCCTTCCAACGCTTCTTTCACTTCGTCAGTGACCACTGGTACTGCCTCAACAAATACCACCAACACAAACCCTCAAACTCAATCAATTCATTCAGCTGACTTACTACCACCTCCCGCTCCAAGACGCAGATCCACTAAAATATCCACCAATAGTAGCGCACTTAGTAGATCCGAATTTTCTGTTAATCAAGATCAGAGATCAATTATAGTGGACGATAGTGCAGACTATTTACAATTGGGAATGAAATATCACGAAAAAGGCGAGCTAGAGAAAGCCACTCATTATTGGAGATTATCTGCTGAGTCAGGGTCACCTTTGGGACTATCTTTTATGGCATCGCTTTAAGACATGGATGGGTAAACGAAAAAAAAAACTATATATAAATATTAATAAGAACTCGAGTATTGAATGATATTTATTGTATAATCTACGTACACACTAACCCTCAAACTCAATCAATTCATTCAGCTGACTTACTACCACCTCCCGCTCCAAGACGCAGATCCACTAAAATATCCACCAATAGTAGCGCACTTAGTAGATCCGAATTTTCTGTTAATCAAGATCAGAGATCAATTATAGTGGACGATAGTGCAGACTATTTACAATTGGGAATGAAATATCACGAAAAAGGCGAGCTAGAGAAAGCCACTCATTATTGGAGATTATCTGCTGAGTCAGGGTCACCTTTGGGACTATTCTTTTATGGCATCGCTTTAAGACATGGATGGGTAAAACGAAAAAAAAAAACTATATATAAATATTAATAAGAACTCGAGTATTGAATGATATTTTATTGTATAATCAAGGGATGTAAAAAGAATTCGGCAAAGGCTGTGCGTTATTTACAAAGTGCAGCAGAGTCAGCAGTTCATGAGTTACAAACAGGTATCGCACAATCAGCCAACGTAGCAAAATCCGAATTAGTATTGGCTATTTATGAACTTGGTGTTTGCTTTCGACATGGATGGGGTGTGAGTAACAATAATTAAATGCTGTATAACAATGCTATCTTACACTCACATTCATTTAATCTAAGGTACCAAAAAATGTTGAAACTGCTGCTTACTACTTCGAGGTAGCATCCAATCTTGGTGATCCCGACGCACAAAATGACCTTGGGTTTTGTTATGCGCATGGCTTGGGTGTGAGAAAAGACTTGTACTGTTCTGCAAAATACTATAGACTAGCTGAGAGACAAGGACAAGGTATCATTGGTAATTCATGGATATGGAAAGAGAAATATGATCAAGTGGAAGAGCCAGGTTGGAAAGGGAAAGTAAAAAAGTAGTAATAGGCACCTTGCTTCCTATTAATTTACAGGCTGGTCCTCTCTTTTTTATTCATGCACTTTCAAATTCCACATGTATCATAATTAACCTCTTGTCACTCTTTAATTTCCTTCTTCTCTTTGTACTACTATCCACTTTATAATATATTTTCTCCTCTTTTTCCTCTTTTTCTTCATTGACAATCGTTTTATTACTTTTTTAGCTATAAATATTAAAACTGAGATAAATCACTTTTTTGTATTACATTAAAGTATGATGGAAGAAATAATAAATTCAACATATGAAATACCTACTACTAGTTTTTCGCTATTCCGTCTTTTCCTCTTTCTTGAACTTTTCTTTTTTACTCTTACATTATTTATTTGATATTATGGGGAACGCTTTGACAACAAGGTCTAAAGCAATTGACAAACAACTCAAGCGGGAACAAAAGCGAGTTTCTAAGGAAATCAAAATTCTTTTACTAGGTACCAAGCTACAGTAGTGTATTGTACATCTTTTATTTACTTTGTAAACACTGACCACTCTTTCCACAGGAGCCGGTGATTCTGTAAAATAGACTTTCATAAGCTCTTTAGTTTATTACTAAATTTTTTGTATATTACAGGGAAAGTCGACAGTGATCAAGCAAATGAGATTAATTCACGCCTCGGGATTTTCTGAAATTGAGCGAGAGAACTTTCGAGTGATGATCTTAACAAACATTATTGGATCCATGCAAGCGTTGTTGGAAGGGATGCACCATTCAAACTTGAAGTTCCAAAACGAAAATAATTGGGTCAGTAAAGGGAGAGAAAAAATGAATCTTCACAAGCGAAATTAAAATTAAAATGTCACTTTGCAACACTCTTGTATAGAATTATATCACCATGTTCGAACACATCATCCATCATTTATCAGCAAATGAGTCATACCCAATTGAGTACTTGGAGCCGCTTAAATCGCTATGGAATGATGAGAGTATTCAACAGACGTTTGCAAAAGGACACACATTTGCTTTCAATGAAAATATCAAATAGTAAGAGAGAGAGTTTTGCGATTCTTTAGTCAACCTTCGCATCATTAATACAACTACATTTTGTTTTAGCTTCTTCGATCAATTAGATAGACTATTCCAACCTAGTTACTCTCCCACTGATGCTGATATCATTCATTGTCGAATTAAAACGACAGGTAAAGTATTAGTTGGTTGTGCAACAGTGAAAAGTTTCTTTAAAAATAAAACCCGAAAATTAGGGATTGTTGAAACTAAATTTAGAAACGGGTCTATCACCTATAGAATGTTCGATGTAGGTGGACAGAGAAGTGAGAGAAAGAAATGGTATGTAAATCCTTCCTTGTGATACTTTTGTAAAACTAATTGAGTAATGTGTATCGTGAATACGAAAAGGATTCATTGTTTTGACAACGTCGCTGCAATTTTGTTTGTAGCAGCATTGAGTGGCTATGACTGCTGCTTAGTAGAAGACCAATACTCTGTAAGTAGTGTACAACATGGGCAACAACGCTCGATCGGGTGGGACAAATATTAACTTATTTAATATATTTCTTTTGTATTTAGAATCAAGTAAGCAACTATGCAATTCATTTTCCCTAGCACTAGTTGTTTTTTGTTTTGCTTTAATTTTTCACTTTTCACTTCTTATTCATTAACATGTTGTACCTCGTAGATGTACGAAGCGCTCATGCTGTTTGAGTCGATATGTAACTCCAAGTGGTTTACCAACACGTCCATTATTCTGTTTTTAAACAAAGCAGATTTATTTCAAAGAAAGATTTTCAAGTCCAACATCAGCGACTATTTCCCAGACTATAAAGGTAACATTTCATATCAAATATACTCTAATTCATCAACAAATTGTTAACTTTTTTTTTTCAATTAGGTTCTCCTACAGACTATCATCTAGCGAGAAGTTTCTTCAAACATCGATTCACGGTGTTAAACGCAAATGCAAAGAAACAAATTTATGTACATTATACAGTGGCGACTGACACCCAATTATTAGCATTCGTGATGGATTCTGTGTCCGATAGTATATTACAGGAAAATCTGCAAACACTTTTGCTGTGATGCCCTTTATTCCTTCTACATATATATACCATATGCACTTCTTTTTTTAATTTTTTTTAGACCTTTTACATATGCTTTTCTTTTTGCAACTAGTTTAATCAGCCTTTTTAATTTTTCTTTTGTATGCTTGCTCCACCTTTTTCCACTATGAATATTACTTTTTATACATATCTTATACATAAACTTTTATTTCGATTCACTATCTGAGTTAATACTTAGGTTTTTTCATGGAGTACTACCACGATTAAGTTCAAACATCAACAACCTATTGACTTTTTGAGAACAGCGTTGTAGAGTGTACTCGTACATAAAACTTTGACTTTTACTTGTGCTATGCTGGTGTTTATCATGAGAAAATTATTCGCTTCGCCACTAAAATATTTTGCTATAAACTCCCATAACATATTGAATTTAATGCTGTGGCGGATCACTGTAGTTGTGTAAACGAATAAAGTTTACTTCAAAAATGCATTTAAAAAATAAAGAGCTCAGATTAATATATTATTTGCTCTCAAAGTGCATAGAACAGGTATTAAGCATTAGAGAAAATGTATATCTTACTAATTTACACCCATAGAGCATCCACGACGCACGAACACAGCCAATAACATCACTACAACGTGACATTCACGTGATTTTTTCGAATTTTTTGCTTTTAGTGATATTAAACACCAATTTTTCAAAAATATCACGTGCTCGTTTAGCTCAGTTGGTTAGAGCGTGGTGCTAATAACGCCAAGGTCAACAGTTCGACCCTGTTAATGAGCATTTTTTGTTTTACCGAATTTTTGTAGTGCATGTAGTCCACGCGTAATTTTTCTCTCTTGTTCCTGGCGATCTGGCTCACGAGCGAAAAAAACTTGATCCAGAGCGAAGAATTACCGGTCATTGCTAAAGGAAGTAGTAAATCATCCAATTATATCTGAACTAAGGATACTTAAAATACAAAAATCTTAGCTTTTTTGAAAGCAAAGTAAACCTGAAGTGAAACAACAAGTGACAGTGACCTCCATATCACGTAATTGAACTACTAGTGGTCTTTCGAAAATGACAATTTATTCTATATATAAGTGAATGGTTTTATTGCACTAAATGTAATGCTATGACTGCAATCCTTTACAATTATTGTTGGTCGTAATTGATTGTATATGTCAACGATAAACATTAAATATGAAAATAGAAAAATATAAGAATTTTATGTCTGTCGATTTTGGAATCACAAAACTACTGTGATTTTTTCATATATATTCAGATCATATAATGCGATAGTAACTTTAATACCTGTATGCAGAACAGTTTTTACTAAAAGCTCTTTGATTCGTATAAAAAAGTACAATTTCTCTCGTTACATTTAACGTCAATTATGCATCCTTGCAGCGTCATTCGGTATGCAATTTTTATTTTTTTTATGCAGCGAGATTTTTTTTTGATTGCAAGTCTATATTTGCTCTTAAACTTTTGCATAGTATATAATACTTAAGAGTGAAATGTCTATTTATAATTGTATACTGCACCTCAGTTGTTTCATTGAATTGCGTAATATTTTAAGCACACGTTACAGGAGTAAGAGCTGTCCACTGAAAATACGTTTCCCGCGAGTGCGTCGACATCCATTATTTCTTCAGCAGTCCGAGTACTAATATACTAGCTTGTTCAATGTTCGTCAGTTCGGCTGCAAAGTGCTTGACAGAAGTAGCAAGTATTGTTATTGGGGCGCGCAACATTTTAGAAAGGTACGCATCATCTCTTAAAGTTACACTGAGTTCCGCAATGATAGAATACAAGATTTTTCACACATTACAAAAATTCTTAATAGTTGTTTTATTTAAAAAAGTGATATACAAGGGAATAAATAATGTCTACAATTTAGATAAATAACCTCTAGGTTGCATTCTCTCATAAGCAGAGTTTGATAAATGATCCACGGGGTTTGCAACAAAGTGATCCTTGATGTTACGGATATCCACCATTTCTGGCTTAATATCTTCAATCTTGGTGACACCCATCAATCTCATCACCATTTCGAACTCGTTCTATTATTCGCGGAAAAAAAAATATTAGCTGATGGGTGATTATTTTATTTTACGTCAACGTTATACAAAGCTTACCTGTAATAACTCTAAAAGCTTCTCAACACCTGCGACACCATATGCAGACATAGCGTACTATCACGAAAAAATTAGATCCCGGGTATTTTTTTTTCTTATCTACAACCAACTTACCAAACAAGGACGTCCAATACCCACACCCTTTGCGCCGAGGGCAATCGCTTTGAAAATATCGCTACCACGACGAATACCACCATCGATATAAACCTCAAATCCAGCATCCAAGTTTTCGCGCTTCAATGCTTCCATTGTTTCAGCTAAAATTTCAATGGAGGAGGGAGCGAAATCAAGTTGTCGACCACCGTGGTTGGATAAAACGATACCTTGACATCCGTATTTTGCAGCCAATACAGCATCTTCAGGAGTTTGGATACCTTTGATGATGATGGGCATCTTTGTGATACTCTTGAACCAGGCAACATCATCCCAACATAAGGAGGGGTCAATGAACTTACTGATGGCTCTGGCAGCACCTGAATCACGATCCACTTCGGTAGCGTTACGGGCAATCTCATCCGGATCTTCTTGGGAATACTTTTGTCTCATATCCTTCTCACGACGGCCTATATAATTAAGGTTTAGCTATCTAAATTCTCCGGCTTAGGGGAATAAGTTTACCTAATTGAGGAGCATCAGCAGTAATAAATAATCCCTTCATGCCTCTAGCCTCAGCGTGACGTACAAACTTCTCAGATACCTCTCTGTTTCCATTTACATACAATTGTAACCATTGGGTTTGGCCGGGTGCAGCCGCATCCACAATTTCGTCAAAAGAGCAGGAAGCCAAAGTGGGGATCATTTGAATGAGATCGCGCGACTTGGCTGCCTTGGTCAAAACAACTTCACCGTCGGGATGACCAAGCTTACCAAGAGCGGTGGCTGTAATATAGAGGGGTAAAGCGGTACGGCTTCCGAGCATGGTGGTGGAAGCATCGACGTCCTTGACGTTGACCATGACACGAGGGCGCAACCAAATACGATGGAACGCATTGTGATTTTCACGCATCGAGATTTCGTCGTCGGCACCCGAAGAATAGTAGGCCCAAGCATCTGATTTCAACACAGATCGAGCGACAGCTAGAGAAAAAAAAAAAAAAAACCTGCGGGGTTGAGTTGTCTGCCTACATATTTCTTCCCCTTTCTATTTCTCCACAAGACGGATAGTAACTTACTCTCGAAATCAAAGGAATTGTACATTTCTTCAAGACGAGGCATGGCTTCGCGGGCTAATCGCACTCTCTTATCTTCGGCGTCCTCCTCGACGGGTAACTTGGCCAATTGGGCAGCGTCAATGGATCCCTTACATACTTCAGGGCTCAAGAAGCGTTGAATGATATCGGGGGGATGAATGGGCTCAAAGGCCTTTGTGGCGTCCTTTCCGGCATACTTCATAATAATTTTTTGACCACCGGGATGTTCAGGGAGAAACTGTGTTAAATCATACACCTTTCCATGGATAATAACCCAGATGTCATCTGTTTTTTTTTGTTTGTGATAAGCGAATATTAATATCAATTCAATGTGTCAAGTGTGTTTGTCATGTTTACTCTTAGTATTGTGTTTGGCTACTTCTTCAGGGGAAATAGTGCTCATAATGTAAGTATATTTTTTTTTTGCAAAGAAAAAAGAGAAAAAAGAAAAGAGAAAAAGAAAATTTTAAGAAAAGGGGATTGCATTTATAGTTTCAAAAGACTTACTCCGAACATGGGAAAAAATAAAAAAGAGGTGATTTGGGAAAGTTTATTCTTTTGTAGGCGGTAAAATATATTTTTTTCGGGGTGTAGGGTTTTTTTTTTTGAGAAAAAGTAGTAGAATGTAAAAAACGAGAAGAACGATGAAAAAATAAAAAAAGGGTATGCTAACATTAATAAAGAAAGAGAAAGAGAGAGGGAAGGGGATAGAGGGAGAGAGAGAGAAAATGAATGAGAATAATAATTAAGCAGATATAAGATTTGGATCTATCATGTTATCCAATACAAGTTGAACATCATCAACGACTGTCAAGTCTTCCAAGAAAGCGACAAGATCAGTTAATTCAGTGTCGTGTGGATCGTTGAACCAGGTCGAGACAGGAACGGCGTTTGATGTGTGGAAAATGTAACTTGCGGGCGAGTTGTCCAAAATAAGCGTAGATGCGAGGTCTCTTCCCAATTGCGATAAATCCTATATACAAACATGTTAAACAATGATATATACTCGCCCTTTTAAAAAATAAATGGGATAACGTACCTTGACATATGTTCCCTTGTGATTAAAGCAAGACTCTCTAAATAATCGGTGCTTTACAACTCTATGAATATCCAATATATCCAAGACGGGATCAGCGTACTATGTATATATAAAGAAATTGGGCATGAGCGATTCAAATTGAAACAAACTGTGTCAAAATTCGCGCGCGCGCGTAAAAAATAGTATTTTGTAATTACCTTGGCTAAACTTGCAGTGAATACGACAATTTCGTACTTTTCTCCCATTTTACGCATAAATTCATCTACACCGGGTCGCTTCAATACGTAGACATTATGGTATTGATTGTCGATTTCAACAGGCACAATGAAATCAGGATTTGGAATAATCTAAGATTACATTTTAATAAGATTGTTGTACTACACGAAATAGGAGAAAAAATCTTACTTTAAAAGAACTGTGTACGAGAGTTTCATCCAGATCAAGGACTAGACACTTTCTATCTTTGTCTTCATTGGCCAATGGAGGTAATAGCCAAGCAACAGGACCCTATACAATGATGTAAATATACATTCAATTATTTTATAATAAAATTACTTACTTCGGGAGAGGTCTGAGGAGGAAGAGAGATGGGGGAAGTTGATTCATCGTTATCATTAGTAGTAGTATTAATATTATTATTATTAGTTGTATTTGTATTAGTTGTAAGTGAGTTTAATTCATCCTTGTTGGTAATAATAGTAGGTGGAGTAGGAATAATAACCGTATTTTCAGCATTGGTAGTTGACTTGTCGCTGTTACTCTGTTGTTGTTGCTGCTGCTGCTGTTGTTGTTGTTGCTGTTGCTGCTGTTGTTGTTGCTGCTGCTGCTTTTCTTTAGAGCTTGCACGACTGTTTCTATTGACATTCTTTTTACTATTGGCTAACGAAGATTTATCACTGTTATCGAGAAATGAACCAGAACCGACAGTACAACACAGTAATAAGGATAGAAAACCACCCTTCTGGAATGGTTTGACAGAACGGCCTGTATTATTTGAGGCGGTTGTATTATTTGTAGTTGTATTTGTGGATGCTGGTCTATTATTGCTAGTGTCTGATACTGCTTGCGGTAAAGGAGACTTGACATATTCAGGATCCACTTGTTTCTTTCCTTTTTCTAGTAACCATGGTTACTTCTCTTTGTCCTACATACACACCACATTTTTGCTTACCTTTCTTACTACTGCTTTCTACTTGTTGTTGTTGTTGTTGCTGAGGTGCGACTTGAGCCATATTTGTTGTTGTTGTTGTTGCTGGACTCGTACTAGTGTTTTTCACTTCCTCCGATGGTGTTGTTGTAGTTTCAGTTTGTGACATTTGGCTTTTTTATATATTTTTACGAATAAACGGTCAAGATGATGATGACGAACGACGAAAAGAAAAGAGATCCAACTCTTTCTTTCTAATGTGTAAATGAGTTGTAAAGTTTGTTGCTTTGAATTGTCTACTCTGTTTCAACAAAAAGGCACAGTCTCTCTCTCTTTTTTTTTTATGTGTTTGTAAAGCAAGAAAAAAAAAAAAACAAAAAAATAGAAAAAAATCGTCGATTTTAAATATTTTATTCGTTGTTTTCTCTTGTGTCGCCTTGATCAAGTTTTGTTGTGTGTCTTTTTTCTCTTGCCAAGTACGAAAAAAAAAATATCAAAGAGGAAGAGAGAGAAAAGAGTGAAAAAATAGGGAAAAATATTCGAAAATGAATGTCATCACGTGGACGAAAGCCTTTTTCGTCTGTTAGTTGGGCCAACTGAACCAACTTTTTGATTGGATAAAATCTTACCGATTGTGCAGTACATAATGAAAGCGCTGAAAGAGTTCAGATGTATGATAAGTCGAGATCACTAAGCTTACAGAGCAAATACATGCACGCCCTGCGCGAGCAAGAAATTTAAGGCATTATGACGATGCTGAATGAACTCTTACTATTATTATTGTAGAATAATGTATTTTATTTATATCTAAGATTTAGACAAGATGTTTTTTACTATATTAAAGACAAGCTCGAGCAGCATCTAACCAAGCAACTCTCTGCTCTGCTTCTTCCCTTCTTCTTTGCTCTTCATAATTGTCTCTTCTTGCTCCTGAAAGACACCGGTAAGTCTCCCCAGAATTGCTCTGTGTCTTGGAGAAGCACCCTCTTCCCTTGGGTTCGCTAGATTTAAGGGAAGCTCGATGTTGTGTGCGAGAACTCGTACTGCTCACTTGTTCATACGTCTTGCCTTTGCAACACTGCTCTTTTTCAGTGTGAGCTTGAAAGATATGTGAACTTGACCTTTGTTCGTCTTCTTTTCATCCAATTCTTTCTCTGCACTCACATCCAAAGTGTTAGCGTGAACATAATCAATTTCGAACCCAGGCTGGATAAGTAAGGCTGTGCCGTACGTAAGGGAGCCAGAACAAGTGCAGGTTGCAAAAAGATCTAATTCTCTTCCAAGGCCATAAACCTTCCAATTCTTCGGACTGCTCATATCTTTGACTTTTCCAGGAACACGATGTCATAAGCTGTCGACAACTTCTTCCGCATTTACTTTCCCTTACGTACGGTTTCTGCTGGAGCCCGAACTTCCAGTTCTTGCCCTACTGATAGAGTCTCTAGCACGCTTCTTGGCACCTGTAGAAAGGCACTAAGACTTCTTCCTGGGCTTTACGGTAGGAGGTTCTTTTAACCATTAACGCCTCCCATCAATCGGGTTAGATCAAACTGAAGTTGTTCAATTTCTTCATCGGTCTATGATAAACTCTTTATGGTTGTTGTTCGCAAAGGCGATCTGAGATACGTGTTCACTTCTTTTTAAATTTCCAAGTAATAGTAATACTAAAATTAGATGAAAAGAAAAGGAAGAAGATTGCTTTATTTATACCCTAACTTTTGTCGAACAATGAAAGTTAGATATTCATTGTTGGTTCTATCTTTAGCAACTGCTCTACTTTTACTCCTGTTTATATTTTTGGCGGAATTGCATAATTCAACTGTTCATTTTGACTTGTTATGTTGCTGATATAAGCAAATAATTCTTTTTGGGGAAATACCGCAATAGCATTGCACTACACCTTCTGTGAACCAAAGATTATCAACGCTTTCCCAAACATAACTCCTTAAAATGGACAATTAGAATATCTCCTTCTTTCATATGCAAATTGAATTGTTTGTATTTATTATTAAGAAAGTTAACCCGTATCCTTATTATTAACAGCAAGAATTAGACCATCATAGCGATAAAAATACGCGCCTGAGCTTGAAAAAAAAAAGTATGTCTGTATTGAATGGCTACAAAAAGGCGCTTATGCTAAAAAACAATGACCTTTCGTAAATATCACTGCAACATCTTCACTATGATAGCATTTTAATGTCAAGTTTGACCATGCAATCTTCTAAATTACCTTTCCTGGTAAAACCTAAAGGGAAAGGATTCAGCGCGGAGTATGAATTAAATTTTTCTTCCTCATATTTGTACTTTTTCCATTCTCTGCGGCAAGGGCTTTCAATACCACACCAAAACAGATTTTTTTTTTTTAATGTAAGCAAAGATTGGGAATCAAGTTGATCTAATCTGAAATTGTAAAGAAAAAGAATAAGCCTAATCAACCTTTACATCCACTCTATTCCTTAGACACCTTCTTTTTGTGCACAAAAGTAGCATGAATTCCCAATTACCTGACATTATTCAGTTGCGGAATAATATTAATTTTGCATCCATCTCTCAATTCTTTCATACTTTCCAATCGGCTTTCCGTCCTTGGCCAGTAACAACACACGATATAATCTATGCGCGTAATTTGGACGGCAATGAGTATGTCTTTGAAACAGAGGTAATATAATACAGCTCTTTACTTTCATCCCTTTCTGCCCTTTTCCTCTTTTACTTTTTGCAGCCTCTTGACGCTTTTTCTTTTCTTTTATCTTGTCACATATATGTCTATTTTGCATATCATTGTTGTGCTACAAATAATTTTTGCATGATTTTGTTATTAACCTTAATATTTTTACTAGGATCTTGAACGTATGATATTGGACCCCTCTGAACGTATTCGTTTTGAAGACTTGCTTGTGCGTATGTTGAGACTTGTCAGTGGAAAACGTTTTATAAAGTAAGGGTTTGCATAAAAACCACTTGTCACAGTTGTAAATAACTAAAGTATTACCTTTTTTTTTATTATTATTAGTGCTTCTACTTGGCAAAGTCATTTTGTTAAAGAATTCGACAAGAGACAATACGAAGAAGAAAATCCCTTCTATACCACCACTCCAGCAGAAGGTGACGCACCAGAAACAACCACTACTGTCAATTACTTTGATTTAGACTTGGACACTAGAGTATATTTATTACACCTGCTCTGTGAGGTAATTCAATCTTATTCTACGCTCCATGTAAGCTTTGGAAATAACACACCTTCTCTGGTTTATAGTGGCAATTGGATGAACCGGAAAAATTCAGAGAACACTTGGACGGCGAGGACGATGCAGTGCAATGGGTAATATATGACAACGATATCAACAAGGCCACATTGTTAACACGTATATTAAATTGTAGAGAGTAGATCCTGTGGGTTTTAATAAAAAGGGAAGCACATTTTGGTTATTTGACGATAATAGATTATACAAGGAAACACCTAAACCCAAAGTATCCCGAAAAAAGAAGCCTGCCCCAAAGAAGGGCAAGCGTGCACCACCTCCACCTCCACCACCTACTTCCAACCGCAGAAGCTCACGTAGAAATCAACCTGTTGTAGAGGAAAAACCAGCAGAACCAGAACAAGAAGAAGACAGCGAAGACGAGGGAGAATGGGTGCCATGGAAGTTGGTATGTAATTATTCTCACTGTAAAAGGAATGATAGACTCCTTCCCTCTCTTCCATTCACTCAACATGTCTCTCTTTTTTCTCTTCATTAGATATGTTTAACGAAAACAGACTGGGAGCAAATCCCATTGAAATTCGCCAACAGTAAAAACATTGATGAACAACGCTTCCATTCGCTCTTAGTCAACGATTTGATACCAAAGATTATTCCTGTCATGGAAGAACGCGAGAAAGAAATTAAAAAGCAAGAGGCATTGATGCATCGTAAACGTAGTTCACGTATCATGATTAAAGAGTTAGAAGCGTTAGAAAGAGCCAACAGCTTTGAACCAGAGCCTTTGCCTGCGGTAAGACCCTCAGAAGGAAGATCATCGAACCGTCTTGAGAAAAGAGCACAAGAAAAGGAACAACAAGCAGCAGAAGCAGCCGCGAAAGCTAGAGAGGAACGCGCATTAGAACGTGAAAGACGTATTGCAGAGCGTGAGTTCAGAGCATTGGCGCGTGAACGAAGACAAGAAAGTGAGGATCCTGTTGCGTTAGTGGAAGAGCACATCAAAGGGGAACAGACTACCACTACTACAGTGGCCGGTACTCCCGCTGCTGCTATTCCTCCTACCAACACCATTACACTTAAAGTCACAGCCGACGGTCAAGTCAAACCCAAGCGCAAGTACACCAAGCGAGAAAAGTTTGATAAAGATGGCAACCCTATACCAAGAAAGCCCAAGTTGGATAAGGACGGAAATCCTATCCCATTAAAGAAGCGAGGAAGAAAACCAAAAAATAAAAATGTCGAGGAGGAGAATTGGGTCTTTGACTGTATCTGTGGTGTTTCGGGAAAAAACTTGGTACGGGCCAGTTTTTTTTTTCATATATAAACTTGTCTAATTTATTTTCCCTTTAGGACGACGGTACGCCAATGATTGCTTGCGAGAAATGTGGAGTATGGCAACATATTAAATGTTTGCAAAAGTCTGGACAGGTAGAGACTCGTAAAAATATGGACGATGTCGCTTTTGTGTGTCGTCCTTGTGAGAGTCAAATTGTTGATATCATGGACGATGAAGAAGAAAAGGATTTACGTCAGCAAAAGAGAATGAAAATGAGTCATGGCGGCAACGGTGCAGATCAAGATCAACAACTGCCCCCTCAACTTCACTATCCTTCAACCAATCTATTCTCTCAACAACCCATGTTCCCACCACAAATGCAACAACAGCAACAAGCATATCCCGCACCATTTGCAGCACCACATATACAACAATGGCAGCAACAACAGCAACAGCAGCAACAACAACAGAATAGAGCTCCCTTCTACCCTGTCACTCAGCCCATGAAACCACCTTCTTTATCTTCAATTCATAATTTAATTAATAATATCACACCTCCTCATCCTTCCCGTGTCCCATCTACACCTTCCTCTATGATTGTAGAGCCTCCCACTCCTCCTTCTCTCCGCCAACAATTCACACCCACACCATCATCACAGCAACAAGTGCCTATTTCTAAGTTAACAGCACCCGTGGATAATTACAGAGGCGTTCATCCTGCTCCTCCACAACCTGTCATTGCACCGAACACTCAACCACCACAACAACCTTTTATACTCCAACAAACGGCTCAGGCGCCCATGTCGACTGTACGCCAACCTTTTGCTGCACCGCCTTTACCTCCAGCGAACGCACCATTTACACAACAACAAAACCACCACCACCACCAGCAACAGTAATATATAATAATTTTTGAAAACACAACACCTTTGTAGACATAAATATCAAAAAAATAGAATAAAGTTTGATATTTACATATTTAGATCTTTTTGGTTTTGCATTTGAATCTCTCACACAGCACAGGCACGTTTCCAAGTAACCAAAATTGTAAAGTACATTTTTAAAGCGAAAAGAAATATTAAGGTGTAGCTTCCTTCATACTAACGCCGTCTATTTGGTTTTATGCACCATGACTTCATTTCCTTTTTGTTGTTCGTAACTTGACAACATTATTTGTCCCAATAAATAAATAAAATAAAAAAATTGTGGGGATGATTTCAATGTAATGCAAAACTAATATTTTCTGTAACCATAAAAAGAACAATTACTTTTTGTACTACCAATGACAATCATATGTGATTTACCCACCCCACCCACACTAATATAAGAGATTGACAACTCACACCTTTCTTTTCTGTACTTCTTTTTCTTGCTCACAACAATGGACGATATTCGCAAAGTGATTAAAAAGACACCACCTCCTGCTGTCGTTGCACAAACTCTGCGCACGACCTTGACGATGCCTCCTACCGCTGCACGCAAGATTATCAAGGACTTGACTCGTCCCCTCAACGATCAGAAGCGCTTTGTGCGTAAATTCGATAACGAGCATTGGAAAGGATCGCTGATCATGTCAGAAATGATTCGATGTGATGATGCGATAGCGCTTGAGCGATTAAAGCGAGCTGATATCGTTATTTTTGAAGTACACGGTAATAAGCAGAATGTGATGCATAGTCTGTTGTAGATAACAACATTGACTTTTTTTTTTATCATGCTTGTAAATAGGTGGTGGATTCCGTGTGGGACATAGCACAATGTACATGGACTCTTTTGTGAGCTGGCTTCGATTGATCAAGGAAAAGTACAATTTATACGCTTGTATCATGTCTGTGGAATATGGTAATAAGAAAGAGACAACATTTATTTCTTTTTTCAGTTCATTGCTGACACTTTACTTGTAGGCTTAGCACCCAAGCACAAATATCCTGGTCCTTTGAACGAATGTATCAAGACTTTCAACTATCTTACCAACGATCTGGGTGTCTCTCCCTCCAAGGTGATTCTTTCTGGTGACTCTGCTGGCGGAGCACTCGTTCTTGAGACCTTGATGCGTACCTACGCTCCTTCCATCTTGCACGACTTGGACAGTCCTCGCGAGAACTTTAGCTTGCCTCTTCCTGCCGGTGTGCTGCTTTCTTCTCCTCTCGTTTCCGCAGAAACCACCTCTGAGTCCTGGCGTCTCTTTGAAAAGAAAGATTTGGTTTCCATGGCCCTTGCCAAGCTCATTTTTAAAGAATACCTCGGCCTCCCTCATGTGAATATCGACGATTTACCCGTCATGCGTCTACACCATATCCGAAAGGACTTTGACCGCTTTTTACCCAAGCATGTCATGGTGTTTGTGGGCGATAAAGAAGTATTGCGTGATGATATCCTCGATATGGTACAAGCTGTGAAAGATGACGGCAAGTGCAATATCATTTTACACTCAGAGCACTATGCGCACGACTGGTTCTTGATCCATGAAATTATCAAGAAGAAAGATAAAGACATGATCAAGAAATATGATGAGTTGTTTGTGGATTTTGCCGTGGAAGCTGTGCAAGAAGCCAGAGCTTTGCGTCGCTTGGATTCCACAACCAACAATACAGTCATTAATGAGACCATTGATATTAATGAAAAGCAGCGTATTGCTGATATTGTGGATGAAAGTCTCCAAACTAAAGTGGAAGAACAGCTTATCCTTGAGTTCCCTAAACCCAAACAATACAAGCCCAATACCATTTTGTCAGAGTATAGCATCATCACTGACTCCAACACCGTCACCGCTTAAGAAAAAATCATACAATAAAAACCTGTTTATCCTTTGCCTTGTATTTTACCAATCCTTCCCTCACTGTAGCTTCTAAATAGTAGTAGTATGATAATAAAACTGTGATGATTTATTTCACAAATACTATTACTATTTTTTTTTAATCAAGGTATTATGTACATGTTTTCTGTTTGTAAAATGGTGAGAGTCGTTTTAACGAGCTTCGAATTGAACCACTAAAAGAGTAAAAAGAGGGATTAGAAAATCGAAAATAGCAAATGAACAATTGTATCGACATTTACTTCTCTTGGTTCTCTTCTTGTACATGATTCTGTGACCACAATCTTGACAACGGATGGGTTCTCTAGGCTTCAATTGGTTCTCTGCGCCACAATCTAATGAAAAAGTGTTAATCAAGTGCATGTGCTTATAAATCAAGTAAAAAGTCAATACGTACCAGCACAGAGGTATGACATAGCAACGGGTTGACGAATAGGTGCACCTTGATAACCGTCCATTTTTAATTGATTATTTGTTGTAATGTTAAAAAAAAAAAAGCTTTTTCTTCTTTTCCGTAGTGTCTTGAAAAATAAAAAAAAAAAAGACCAGTCACCGTCACCAAGGCACCACCACCAGATGGGATTTTAAAGTGGGGATTTAATACTTTTCACTTTTTTTTTAACATCATACACACAGCTATGAGTCTGCCTGTAAGTCTAGAAGCTCAAGTAGAGGATTTTATCCAAAGACTGAAGAGACGGTATGCAATACATAGAAAGATAGAGCGTATTATTTCAAATTTTAAAAGATACTAATATAATACGACCCTCAGCCAAATTCTTGGTTCCTATTTCGTAGCAAAGGAAACGGCGACTATTTTAAGACAAGTCGTTTCTACTTCTCGCTGGAGAGACGTCAATGTCTTAATTGACGTTGTCACTCAAGTAGGCGCTCGTCTTGCCACTGCACAACCCAACGGTATGCAATAAAGCGTTGTATTCATTGACATATATTCTGACGTCTTTTCTACTTATTAATAGAATTGGCAGTGGGTAATATTGTCAAGCGTGTCTTGAAAGTCATTCGTGAAGTGTCTAGAGGAGAACTCGAGACAGATGGAAGAGATGAACGTGCAGAAGCAACACCCGAATACTCTGATTTCGAAGAAGAAGAATCTGAGGAAGAAGACGAACACCAACAACATTCACAGAATGGTAGTTTGGCAGGCTCAACCGCTAGTCGCCCCGAGTTAACTACACAAACTTCCATGTTTAGACTCTTGGCTGATATGTCTACCATGAGTGTCAAGGAACAAAAGAGAGAAGCCACTGAAAAGAAGATTAGAGATACGTATAACTTGAAGCCTTTGATTATTCAAGAAATTACAGAAGAAATTATTGCAGACCTTGATACAATCTATAAAGGTATTTCAGATCAAGCATTAGATTTTATTCACGCCAAGTAAGTTATTGTGGAGGAGGGTTATTGTATCGCTTTACTAAGTACATGTCTACTGCCTACAGCGAAGTGATTATGACCATTGGTATCTCGAGAACTGTACAAGAGTTCTTGATTAGAGCTGCTCAAAAGCGCAAATTTCAAGTGATTGTTGCCGAGACAGCACCCACGTAAGTACTGCATGCATCCAACTGACAGACGATGGAAAGGTTATTCATCATGACTCATTTCCATTTAGATACCAGGGCCACAAAATGGCTCTCTCTTTATCCAAAGCAGGCGTCGACACCACTGTTATTGCCGACTCTGCCATCTTTGCAGCCATGCCTCGTGTGAATAAGGTCGTGCTGGGCGCTCATGCAGGTAAAAAAAGAAGAAATATCAGAGTTTTTTCTTACGGGAAGGAGTGATTTAACGCTTTTCTAAATAGTTCTTGCTAATGGTGCGCTTGTCTCTGTTTCTGGCTCACATTTATTAGCCGCAGCAGCTAAGCATCACTCTACTCCTGTCCTCGTTTGTACAGCATTGTATAAATTATCACCTCTTTTTGCATACGATGCTGATGCCTTCAATGTTACTGTGCCTCCACAAAATGTATTGAACTTTCAAGAAGGCACCATCATTGATAAGGTCACTATTACTAACCCTTACTACGATTACGTTGGTCCTGATTATGTCAGTCTTTTCATTCACAACTTGTAAGTAGAAGATGAAGTAGGACCCTGGTGGAGTAGAATACTAATAGGAATTATATTTAATAGGGGATCTGCACCACCAACATACGTGTATCGATTAATCAATGATAACTACGACCCTGAAGATTCCACCACATTTTAATTACCCTTTCCACATACACACACACACAAAAAAAAAACGAAGAAATAAAAGAGCAAATGTATAGATTCCCAATCTACGTTTTTTTTTATTTAGTTGGCAGAGTTAAAGTATTCTTGAGAACCCTTGGGATCAGGCTTGATGGTCTTTTCACCCTTGGTCCAGTTAGCAGGACAAACTTCACCGTGTTCGTCAACAAACTTGATGGCCTCAATGACTCTCAAAGTTTCATCAACAGAACGACCAATAGGTAAATCGTGGACAGTAGCGATACGGAGAGTACCCTTAGGATCAATAACGAACAAACCACGGAGAGACAAACCTTCCTCAGGGATCAAGACTATCATGAAACACCCATTTAGTCATCCAATCTATTATAATCATGATGTGGTTCACTTACCGTTGTAGTTGGTGGAAATCTCCTTCTTGATATCAGAAACTATATAAAATCAAAGTCAGTCAGCTTTTTTAACTTCATAAAAGTCCACAAAGTGTCAAACTTACCAAGAGGAATGTTGATAGAACCAAGACCACCTTGCTTTCTAGGAACATTGGTCCAAGCTATATTCATTATTACACATCGCATCAATTACACATCCAAATCCATCCTCCTTCATTTATCAAACTTACCCAAGTGAGAGTGAACATTACTAATATAAAGATAAAATAAGTACAATTTCCAGGTCACCTCTATCAAGTCAACTACTTACTCAACACTGATACCAACGACTTCAGCACCCAATTGTCTGAATTCTTCAATACGGTCACTGAAAGCTAATAATTCAGTAGGACAGACAAAGGTGAAATCGGCAGGGTAAAACACCATAACGACAAACTTGCCCTTATAATCGGACAAGGCCAATTCCTTGAATTCACCGTCAACAAGAGAAGTGGCGGACCATTGAGGAGCAGGGTCTACATGAAGAAGCTCAATTAGTTCTACAATGGCCGAGAAAGGTATTCGCGTAAGCTATTATTTACGCTGGACAGTAGCACGCTTTTGCTCAAGAGCGTTGGTGTTCAAAAAACGAGCAATGCTGGTGTTGACAACAGCCTTGCGTGCCATGGGAGCGGCAACATTGGCACAAACAGAAGCGTTCAAGGCAACGCGAGGAACAAAAGAAGCAGCAAGACGACGAGCAGCAAACATATTAACAATAGTGGAAAGGGAAGGAGAGAGAAAGATAGCGCAAAGTATAACACACAAATTGTACCCCAGGTTTACAAATCTTAAATGCGCGTACCTCATTGGTCTCTGAGATTTTGACAAGTCTTAACTTTTTATGATCAAGATTTCGCTGAAGCAATTGCATAAAAGAGATATTTTTTCCACAAGGGATTAGGAGGAGCATAAAGAACATTACATTTTCCTCCGGTTATGAATTCTGTAGGCACCGAAGCGTAGCTGTCTTTTGCCGCTTCTGGCACGAGAGTTTTTAATAGCGCGATTATTACTTGTGTGTCAGTCAGTATCAGTTTACTGATCAAGTTAGTTCCTGGCCTATGATTATAGGGGAAGTCGCTGTCAATAATGTCCAAACAATATATGAGAGTGTTTGTTTTTATGATATTCTTTCTTATTTTTACTAGTGTTAAATAAGAAGGCATTTTTTTGTAAAGTAAAATGAAGAGAGGCGTGTCGTATCGTTTCGTGTCTGGATAATAAGGTAAATATCATCACTGTATGTTACCGTTTCCAACATATTTAATCCCAAAATAAAAAACTTTTTTCTATTACAGGCGAAAGCAATGAGTGCCTCGAAGAATTCTATAATGCTACTATTTTTGATAAGTCTTTATTCTTTATTTCCTGGCTTCCTAATTACCTCAGCAAACAAACAAGACAATTTTATATCAACCATATTTACAAAGGAAAAAGTTTGAATGGGTAACTCTGGTTTTATAGAGGAGAACAGTTTTACCCATTGTCCCGTGGACTCGGTTTTGAGGCGTGGTGATGAAGATTATGTAGTGCAAAGTCTGATAAAAGAACGGGTTGCCGTTTCCAGTGTAGCACAAAAGACGAATAAGTAATGAAAAGCCCCCAAATACATACTTCTCTCGAACCCTATTGCAGCGAGTATCGCAATGAACCTGATTAAAATACTTCTTCTGAGATATGTTCTGTAAATTCATATTAATGTAAGAAGCTCACCGTCTTTAATCTCTATGAATTGTTTTGATGAAAAGACTGTACTATTCCAAGAGGTGATTTAGTCACTTAATTATGGGAGGAGGGAGGATGAAAAGAGACGGAAAGGTAATGGACGACTCGCAAGAACGAAATTGGTCGATTTCGTTTTGAGTCGGAAATGAAATGTTTATTTAATAATCATCTATTCAACAAACTGTTTGTTAGCTTTGTGCCATTGCTCAAGAGAACAATCAGGATATTCATCAAAGACATGCTTAGCAGAAGCTGGGGGTTGAACCCAATTTGCTTTGGAGTTTGAGTTCTGCATGATGTGATAGGCTTCGGTTTGAGGATTAATCTCTGGCAAAGGCGTGTCAATAGCTGAAGCAAATGGGTACACAAACTCTTTGTACTTCTTGTCATATGCATAAAGATGAGAACCACACTCATTGCAAAAGTATCGGATGTTTCCACTGCGACAAAAAAAATTAAAAAAGAGGTGCAAAAGAAGTTGTTGACGGTATTTACCCTAATTCTTTCTTCTCCTTGTCTCTTAAAGCCTGATAACCTCTATATAACGACATGAGTATAAGTGTATTAAATACTTTTCCGTAAAAAATGATTTTACTTGAGGTGTTCTTTTCCTGTCAATACTTCAAGGGTATCGTACTATGCTTAAGAGTTAAGATCCTTCGAAAACGCGACTATGATCCAGTTAAAATTACCATGCCCATAATGTTGATAGCATATCCACCGCCTCCTTGGCATTTACGGCAAATAGAGCTATGGCCAAAATATAGTGTCAAATAAATGGTTCTTATTGTGCGCTGCGCAACTTACCAGTAGCAATACATAAACTAAAGAGCGTGTTTAGTGGCGCTGCAATATGATACAATGTACTTTACTTACCGGTGCAGGCGTGTGTGAAAGAACTTTGAAAGTAACTTTTTCGCAATGGCAAGATCCTTTTAATTCCATGTTGACAAATGTAAAAGTAAGGTTGGGAAAAATTACAGATGCAGCTTCGGTTTTACTAGTTTTTGCATTAAAAGCGGAAATTGAAAAATATCAATTACCTTATAGGATGTATTTTGTCCTGTGTAGACACAAAAGAGTGATCTACCAAAGCGATAATAAACTGATGATTATATCAAAAGACATCCTGCTCTCATTTGAGTAATCAAAGTGGCAGAAGATATTAAAAATACCGAGCCAAGATGCTATATATTTTCTTTGTAGATGGCTATTCGCAAACCCTCTCAGTATTTAAAGCTTGTTGCGCTCTTGTTTCGGGTATACTTTTGATAAAGTATCTTCAAAGGGTATTTCAGTATCGATTATGCCGCTGATTTAGTCCTCTTCGTAGTACCAGTAATCATACCAGAAAGCCAGTGCGCACTGACTTAATCACAGCAATAACGGAAACCGAAGTGAATCAAAATTACAAGGTATTGAGTAGACACATTGGAAGTCGAGAGCACTTTGACTTTCAAAAAGAACGTATCCCGCTGCATCGGTTATGCAGAAATCCATAATTAAGAATGATAAATCTTATTCAAAGACTGATTACCAAATTATCCAAGTCATCCGATCACTCGTAGGGAGAAATTTATTAATCATATTACATTTGTTGACAGAAGATTGTTCTTCTGCTATTTAATACTCAGATGAAGTGGATATCAGTAAAAATAGGTCAGTGATGTATCTCAAAAGGCAAAGAAAGCTCTAGAATTAAATAAGATAGAGACGGAGAAAATTATACATTTTTCTCGACCAAAAGAAAAGTGTAAATGCCATTTTTCCAGGCCAAAGTAATGCCTTGACAATTGGTCTGTATTTCTGTGAGGAAGAAATGCAATACATCATCCAATTGGATCGCCGTGATTTTGGAAGATCAAGCCAAGACCATAGAATTTCCACGTTAATGACAACAAGGATTTATGATTAAAAATTCGTTCTTGAAATTCTAGTTGAAAAAAAGTTCAACCTCAATGCTGCCTTCTTAATTAATACTTTTACTGGCAATAGCATATAATGTACGTAGAACTGAGGATCGTTTCTGACGTCAAGAGACCTACTCTGTTTAAAAAATAAGTGGTTTTTACCTAATGATCACGCTAACAAATGAAAAAGTATCGAACTTATGACTATTGATTGATTTTGTGAAATGTCTGCAAAGATCAAATATATTGAGCAATAGACATAACATTGTATAAGTATCCTCTGTCTACGCTAAAACATTGCTGAATACCCGGCTATATTAATGATTTGATCAATGAATTAACTACTTTGATATGTGAGTTTGAAGTGCATTTGCTAGCAAAAGTTATTCAGTAATATTAGTACACACTTAGGTAATTGTAAATAGGGGCCATGAAATAAATGCCCTTACTCACACGATAAATACCCATGAGATTATGATTAGCCAAATACTTACAAATACTTTAGTGTGCAATTGGCTATATAAAGTGAAACTTTATTAATTTCAATTGGTGATCATTCAGAGGTTTACATTCACCCAATGCGAAAAAATCTCAACCAATCAAATGGGCATGGTTTCCAAGAATTCTGTAGCCATTTTTTTTTGTTTGACAGTTCTCTGGAGAGAAGATTGGGCCTGCCAGCGGAAGGCTCATCTCTAACGTCGTTGTATAACCACACGTGCGGCAAGGAGTGATATCGCCTGAGTTTGACTAATTTGGATTTATCACTAATAGTAAATTCTTCCTTTTCCTTTTTTCTGTATTTTTACAAATTTTAGATGATGCACTTACTTTTATATGGAATAGCTATTATAAACATCATCTCGTACCCGAGTTTTTGAACGTACATCAATTATCACATTAACCAACTTTAAATACATCTTATGCTCATTATAACACTCGAAAAAACATGTACATTGATTTAATGGAAATCCATGATATGCACGTTAAATATAATAGATGATCGACGGTTACCAAGTTTTTCAAAATTTCCTTAACATCTAAGTTCGCGATAGTACCGAACTAAAAAAAACTGATTGAACCTTTATTGTATGACAATTAAGGCAGAAAGTCGAGTTTTCCATGCATTCCTTCCAATATTTTCATTTTGCTTCCCCACCTGAGCTGTCGTGGACTGATCGTCCACTACGATTGGCTCAATTTCATCGGACCTGGAAACGTTTCATGGTGGATCAAGAAACGCAGAAACAATTTTGCAGAAGGGACTCAGTTTATGGAAATGATATAAATAAGAATGACATTTTTACATTACAACTTTTTTTTTTTGTATCTTTACAACTTTCATCTCATCACAACTCGTTTTTGATAAACTTGTAAACCTCACCTCCCCCCTTTTTTTATATATCTTTAACTTTTCGCTTAACAAATATATATAAAAATGCAAATCCACGATTACACTTGGATTTTCGCCGTCGGTATGGTCATCGCCTTCTTCGATGCCTACGGTATTGGTGCCAATGATGTTGCCAACTCTTTTGCCACCTCCGTTTCTTCCGGCTCTTTGACATTAATTCAAGCTTGTATTGTTGCTTGTTTCACTGAATTTTTGGGTGCCGTCTTGCTTGGTGAATTAAGGCAGAAAGTCGAGTTTTCCATGCATTCCTTCCAATATTTTCATTTTGCTTCCCCACCTGAGCTGTCGTGGACTGATCGTCCACTACGATTGGCTCAATTTCATCGGACCTGGAAACGTTTCATGGTGGATCAAGAAACGCAGAAACAATTTTGCAGAAGGGACTCAGTTTATGGAAATGATATAAATAAAGAATGACATTTTTACATTACAACGTTTTTTTTTTGTATCTTTACAACTTTCATCTCATCACAACTCGTTTTTGATAAACTTGTAAACCTCACCTCCCCCCGTTTTTTATATATCTTTAACTTTTCGCTTAACAAATATATATAAAAATGCAAATCCACGATTACACTTGGATTTTCGCCGTCGGTATGGTCATCGCCTTCTTCGATGCCTACGGTATTGGTGCCAATGATGTTGCCAACTCTTTTGCCACCTCCGTTTCTTCCGGCTCTTTGACATTAATTCAAGCTTGTATTGTTGCTTGTTTCACTGAATTTTTGGGTGCCGTCTTGCTTGGTGCCAACACTGCTGAGACCATCAAGGGTGGTATCCTCTCTGTTGAATACTATGTTGATCAACCTGAAATGCTCATGTTGGCTATGTTCTGCGCTTTGTTCGGTTCCGCTACTTGGGTTTTGACTGCCTCCAAGTTTGGTTGGCCCGTCAGTACTACTCACTCCGTTGTCGGTGCTATCATTGGTACTGGTATTGCTGCTTTTGGTGCCAACTCTATTGCTTGGGGTTGGGATGGCGTTGCTCAAATCATCACCTCCTGGTTCATTTCTCCCGTTTGTGCTGGTCTTGTTGCTGCTCTCATCTATCAAATTACCAAGTACGCTATTCTTCGTCGTGTTGAAAGTTTCAAGTGGGGTATTCGTTTAGTTCCCGTCTACTTCTTCTTCACTGCTGCTATTGAAGCTTTCTACATTATTTACAAGGCTCCCGCTGGTGGTGGAAAGTCTTTGTCCATTGGTGCTGTTCTCGGTATTGCTTTCGCTATTGCTGCTGCTTGTGCTGCTTTCGGTCAATTCTTCTTCTGTCCTTGGGTTGTTCGTTGTGTCAAGGGAAGAGAAAATCTTAGATGGTACCACATGTTTGCTATTCCATGGTTATCCAAGCGTCCCACTGTTGATGAAGTCGATCCCGAACATCACGTCAGCTCTCGTCCTCCTTCTATCCGCAACGACTCTGGTGATGTCGATGAAACTCTCACTCCCGGTGAAGTTGATGAAAAGTTGAAGAAGCTTAACTCTGATACCGAGGTCTCTACCACTGAAAACGCTACCGAAGAACCTGTCAAGGGTGGATGGTTCAAGTCTAACCTCAAGAAGTACAAGGATATTGCTGTTGAAAAGGCCATGAGTGGTATGCGTCAAGATGTCCGCAACCTTGAAAATGAAGATCTCAAGAAGGTTCACGCTAGCGCTGAAATTTTCGAAGATGATGCCGAATATCTTTTCTCGTTCCTCCAAGTCATCACTGCTTGTATGGCTTCTTTCGCTCACGGTAGTAACGATGTCTCTAACGCTGTTGGTCCTTCCATGGTTATCCAAGCGTCCCACTGTTGATGACGTACACACTGAACATCACGTCAGCTCTCGTCCTCCTTCTATCCGCAACGACTCTGGTGATGTCGATGAAACTCTCACTCCCGGTGAAGTTGATGAAAAGTTGAAGAAGCTTAACTCTGATACCGAGGTCTCTACCACTGAAAACGCTACCGAAGAACCTGTCAAGGGTGGATGGTTCAAGTCTAACCTCAAGAAGTACAAGGATATTGCTGTTGAAAAGGCCATGAGTGGTATGCGTCAAGATGTCCGCAACCTTGAAAATGAAGATCTCAAGAAGGTTCACGCTAGCGCTGAAATTTTCGAAGATGATGCCGAATATCTTTTCTCGTTCCTCCAAGTCATCACTGCTTGTATGGCTTCTTTCGCTCACGGTAGTAACGATGTCTCTAACGCTGTTGGTCCTATCTCTTCCATCTATGAAGTCTGGTCTACTGCTGTCGTTGATGTTAGTGGTAAGGTTTCCATCCCTATTTGGATTCTCGTTTACGGTGGTGTTGGTATTGATATCGGTCTCTCCACTATGGGTTACCGTGTCATGCGTTCTATGGGTAACAACATTACCTACTTTACTCCCTCTCGTGGTTTCTGTGCTGAATTAGCTGCTGCCCTCACCGTCCTTACTTGTTCCAAGATTGGTTTGCCTGTTTCTACCACTCATTGTATCACCGGTGCCTCTGCTGCTATTGGTCTCTGTAATACCAACGGTTATAAGGCCGTTAACTGGAAGATGTTGGCTTGGTGTTTCTTTAGTTGGTTCGTCACACTTCCTTGTGCCGGTCTCGTTGCCGGTCTTCTCTTTGCTTTGTGCGCCAACGCTCCCAAGTTCATTGTTGCCTAATTTTTTCATTCATCATTTATCTTTTACTTACTTTAAACATACTCCCATCATATTATATAAATATCCCCATTATTCGCGTAACTCTCTGTATATAACTTATAATAAAAAACTACGCCAATCAAGACACTTTCTATCCCTTTTCTTTTTAATTGGTTTTCCCTTTTTTTTATTACGGTTTTGAATTGGTAGAGTGGAAGATCTCAACAATTTAGAGTCTATCCAGTGCGCTTCCACCCTCATCTATAATCATTGATGGGGTTTTTGAGATTGAAGATACCAAAACTCAGATACAAGAAAGCTAGCTAGCAGATAGTACAGTCTATCGTTCAAAGAAAACCGAGAGGTATTGCTAAAGGTTATTTTATTTACATAGGCGCCTGCATTAAATCATCCGTGCTTGAAATTTAAAAATGATAAGAAACAAACGGATAACACCTGGCGAAGGGTTTGATGTATTGACTGTTTTTTTGTAGCTTGCCCTCAATATTTGCCCAGAATGGAATGCTCTTAAATGAAAGTTGCTTCGACTGTTTGTAACCGTTTCGACCAGTTGAGTTTACTCAAAACTTTCATATTACAGGTTTTAAACTTCTCCACAGGGGAAAACTTGCATTGCGGGCAGAAACTGGAGGTTTTAAACTCGTCTATTAGCAGCACCTTGAATCCACCTTTTCTTAAACGCTTCCGAATACCCTTTCCCCTTACGGTTCAATCGTCTTTTATAAAGATAACTTCTTTACTTTGGGTATTGCAAACCAATGCAGTTACTTCGGGTGTGAGATGCGATGTTCTTTTATGTGATGGGGGTATTTGGCAAGGCTGACAATGATTAAATAAATGTTGTAAGCTGCATAAATTGTTGTGATTTTGTCGACTTCTGCAGCGTATTCGTCACGTAATTGATTATAGAATTTTAAAGTTTCATAACTTCTATCTTTGAGGTAGTTTTCAAAACTTCAATCTGATGAAGTATGATCACTGAAAAACTCGTTTACAGCGAGTTCACTTGGAAGGGATTGTTCTTTTTTGGGTCGACCTCTTTTTTTCGCTTGTACCACTTTCGAAGGATCTGAAATAAAATCTACCGTCGCCAGTAAGGCCAAGCCGACGAGCGTTTGATACGGCTCTGTGCGACTTTGAAGTTGCATTCATGTAGAAAGTATCCTTACAAAGGGAGTCCTTATCCACATAGGTTTACCAAGCACAGAGATTTTGCCTCTTGCGTGACAATCCTTTTCCTTTTAGGTGATGACTATTACCCAAAGTCTTCAATCAGTACCTTTTTAAAACCAAAGAACGGAGAAGAACCAAACCTCTATAAGGCCGTAAAGATGAAGTCTCAAATCGCGTATGTACACTGGATTCATCAAGAATGCATTTGATGTAGGGAACAAATCCTTTGTGCGAACGTTCATAATAGAGGAAATATTAGAGAAGGAAAGAAAAGCAGGATGAAACATGTTTGTGGTCAATATTTATAGAAATATAAGCTGATTTATCACGAAAGAGCCAAAAAAATGATTCATTATCGACAGAACAATCAAGCCATTATCTTGATATTTCTTTCGACGGAAAGCGGTTACTTAAATCACCCCGAAATAATGTGCCCATTACGTCATTATTTATTTCAACCAATCAACTTATTTCGGGGTGAAATAAGGGGGTGCTTTATTTCAACGAAACGGGGAAATATGATGTTCAGCATCATTTATTATCTCCTATCGACTTTGCATTAAATCAATATGGATAGTAAAAACTGAACATCGAGGCCATATTTATAAACTTGGCAAAGTTTCTAGGTAACTGCAGGTTTACTTGATTGACAATCCAACTTTATCTAACTAAGTATCAAGATTCCTAATCTTTCAAGTTTACTCAACCTATTGTCAAAAAGCCCTAATCTTCAAAACATATGGTAGTCTGCACAACAGTCGAAGTCGCGTGAGATTGCCTCTGCCTTGATAGACATTAAGAAACAAGTTTGAAGCGCTTATTCCAGTGATAGCATGGATGTTTAGTGCAAGGTTGTTTATAATTTTAGTCTGTGGAAAAATGACTGCCTGCACAACGGTTGTAGCTGCGTGAGATTGCCTCTGCCCTTCGTATTATACACTTAGAGGTAAGCTTGAAGCGCTCGCTACACCTGTCAAACGAACATCCTTGCTAGCCAGTTAGACCATTTATGGTATTAATGGTTTTAGTCTGTGGAAAAAATGGCTGGTTGCACTACCATTGGAATGCGTGAGATAGTGTGTACCTACCGAGCGTTACTCGAAAAAAGGTCTTGCAATTTCCTACCTTAAATCTGCCCTTCGCTTTGGATCATGACTATCAAGATATGTAGAATTGGTTCTATATTGAGATCTTTCTTGTCTCTCTTTTGTTATAACTTAATCAATTTAATTTTTACAAATAAAAGCCCCCAACTTCATAAATCTTTATTATATCCTGTTTCGAAGCATCAAGTCTACTCTCTTGAGGTCAGGGTTCAGGTGGTGCAGGCAATGGTGGTGGTAGCCCCTCCTTTCTTTCAGCCCTGGGTAAGCACAATTTAATTGTGGCTCTTTATTGCCACATCACCTGTACTTGTGATGGCACTTTTTTATTTATTTTAAATTGGTCAACGGTATCATATATATATAATCATTTTGGAAATAAATTCAGTGGTAGGATATCTTTGGCACTTAAACCGTAATAGCTATCACATTTGGAAACGAATTGATAATGCTGTCTAGTAAAATGAGTTGTCCGAATAAGCAATGATTACTTGAGGTTACTTAGAGGTAGAATGACTTTATTTATTAGTTTGAAAATATGGAGAATAAATCATTTATAGAAGAAGATAACATACATTAATTCACGATCTTTTTTGTGCCTTGAGAGGACGACTTGACGTATTGGATGTTTAGTGCAAGGTTGTTTATAATTTTAGTCTGTGGAAAAATGACTGCCTGCACAACGGTTGTAGCTGCGTGAGATTGCCTCTGCCCTTCGTATTATACACTTAGAGGTAAGCTTGAAGCGCTCGCTACACCTGTCAAACGAACATCCTTGCTAGCCAGTTAGACCATTTATGGTATTGATGGTTTTAGTCTGTGGAAAAAATGGCTGGTTGCACTACCATTGGAATGCGTGAGATTTCCTCTGTCCTTTTTAACATCAAGTACCAAGCTTGAAGCGCTCACTTTAATTGTCAAGTGGATGCTCAGTGCAGAGTCATTTATGATGATGGTCTGTGGAAAATGACTGCCTGCATAGGAATTGTAGCTGCGTGAGATTGCCTCTGCCCTTCGTATTATACACTTAGAGGTAAGCTTGAAGCGCTCGTTGCAATTGCTAAATGAACATCCAGTGCAAGGCTGTAAACCCATTTATAGTGTCAACCTGTGGAGTACTCGGCTACCGAGCGTTACTCGAAAAAAGGTCTTGCAATTTCCTACCTTAAATCTGCCCTTCGCTTTGGATCATGACTATCAAGATATGTAGAATTGGTTCTATATTGAGATCTTTCTTGTCTCTCTTTTGTTATAACTTAATCAATTTAATTTTTACAAATAAAAGCCCCCAACTTCATAAATCTTTATTATATCCTGTTTCGAAGCATCAAGTCTACTCTCTTGAGGTCAGGGTTCAGGTGGTGCAGGCAATGGTGGTGGTAGCCCCTCCTTTCTTTCAGCCCTGGGTAAGCACAATTTAATTGTGGCTCTTTATTGCCACATCACCTGTACTTGTGATGGCACTTTTTTATTTATTTTAAATTGGTCAACGGTATCATATATATATAATCATTTTGGAAATAAATTCAGTGGTAGGATATCTTTGGCACTTAAACCGTAATAGCTATCACATTTGGAAACGAATTGATAATGCTGTCTAGTAAAATGAGTTGTCCGAATAAGCAATGATTACTTGAGGTTACTTAGAGGTAGAATGACTTTATTTATTAGTTTGAAAATATGGAGAATAAATCATTTATAGAAGAAGATAACATACATTAATTCACGATCTTTTTTGTGCCTTGAGAGGACGACTTGACGTATCTTCAGTGGTGCTTTGACTGCTGGAGGTGGTGAAGACTGTATGAGCGCCAGAGCTTTCTAACAACGCCTTTATGTTATCACTAGATTTACTGAGAATGTTTTCTATTATCCACAAGTTTGAAATAAATTGATGCAAATCGGCTTTGAGACTTTCATTGCTTGTTGGAATCATAAAGTTGCTTTCCTCGGTAAAAACGTAGCTAACATCATCGGGTTTCTGCAGGCTGTAAATTATAAGTTTGTTAACTACAATATGAAGTTGTTAATTCCGATGCACGCATATAAGATGACAATTTTAACAATTACAATAAATGTGAAACCCATATAACTTGATTTTTCTTTTTTCAATGGGGGTAGCATAGTGGGCGGCAGACAAAAGGCTTTCCATCATTATCTTGAGGTTCTTGGCAATTTTAAATCTGTCACCCAAATAGTGAACTTGATTGATTTTATGATTAGGACCTGATATCTCAAGAATGGCAATATCAATATTCAACATCATATTTCTAAATATCAAGTCAATTTTGGGTCCTTTTGATCGCGCGTCTTCATCATTTAGGTTTTCGTTGTCATAGTCTGCAGCTACCCGCAGATATCTTTCACCACTACGTACGATTGGATTAAAAAGCGGATTTTTTCACTTTTGTAGATGCTTACCATTTTAATTTTATGTGTGGGACGGACTTGATGACTTGGGATATGAATGGTTCAATGAAATAGAATAAGTATTCAGTTTCATTATATTCGCCAGAAACCAGTTCGTCCTTTTTGTTTCTCTTTTTACTATTGGAGCTGTAAGTGACTTGAATAAAGATAGCATTGTTTGCACTTACTAAATTTTGACAACATTAATAATTTTTTTGATGTCGTTCTTTTTGTCTTGTTCATTTTCTTTGCAATTATTCTTATATTTCTTTGCTTTTGATATTGTGGCATTTAGTTGCTCGTCCTAATAATTTGTTAATACGTGTTTAAGTTTACATAATAAGACTCTGAATAACTTACTTTTTCAAAGATGATTATACTTTTGCATAATTCGCCCATCCTCTTTGACTTTTTTAAGTGAGATGTATACAAGTTTTTAAAATATTCAAACTCCTTTCCAAGTACAAACATCGTTCCATTTGTCTTATTTTTGGATGCGAAATCAAAAACACCTAGTTTCAATATACTACGACCATTAAGTCAGTGGATTTTCATAAATCTTGATAAATCATTGATATATTACTCAACGGATAACTTGTCCTTCTCGAGAGAACTAGTTTTTTTCATTGCTTTGATTTGTATCTTGTCGTCACTCAATGTAAGATTAGCCTATTTGTAGATACTTACAGGATCAGTGACAACTATTCCCAGATATGATACATACTATCACGTCTTTTGTTGTTACCTTGGCTTTTTCCTTTCTCTTTCTGGCCACCGCTGACGTCGTTTCTTCCACAATATCCGCTTCAAGGTCTCTTTTGGAAATAGTAATTTTGCATTCATTCAGTAGATCTGAGAAATCAATCAAATAGAAGTCTTTCCTGATCTTAAACAAGAAACGAAACAGTTTAGTTATTATATTTAGTTACGTGATGTGTTTGAAAATGCTACCTTGACATCAGGGTTAGCGTTACAATATTCATTAACAAGCCCGACCCAGTGTTGTTCAAGATCTCTCCACGTAGTCTCGTCTAATTCAAGTGTACAGTTATAACAACCGATACTTTTTGCTTCGGACTGGAAAAGATGTGATACTCTAAGCTTGTTATCGGTACTTTCAGAACAATATTTTTCAATGATATCCATAGTAATGAAAAAGGTGATAAGAAAATACTGGAAGAAGGAAAGAAACAATCCTTTTGATTTTGATTGTTTCATCATGTTTATTTCATGCTATCCTGCCTACCCTCTCAACACGTCGGCATTAATAAGTGACCTAATTAATCAAATAAAGTATATAGAGAGAAAGAGATAAAATAGACTACTAGTGGTACTCTCAAATACTCCAGCTAAGATAAAATTGAATAAACTACTGGCATACAAATCAATTTACCTCAAACTTTGTGTCTGTTTCCGTTCCTCGAATCCATATATTGAGACATGCATACGTTTGACTGTCGTAATCGAGTGTTCGTTTGCAGCACTAAAATCAACACATATTGACGTCTTTTTCATTATGTTAGCGGATATGCGTAATTCTTTTTTTAAAAGAAGGGAACTGTTGAAACGTCAAAACTCTAAAACTTGTTTGATTGCTTTGAAAAAAAAAAAAAAACGCAGCGTTTTAACGAGCCATGCAAATGATCTTCACTGGTTTATTGGTCCTATCAGAAAGACAATGGATGCTACGATTGTGATTTTAGATGTACATATGCAAATAAAGTATCAAGTTTGTTGCGCGGAACTCTTTTACTTGATGTTGTCGTTTTATGATACGTAAATTCATCCATTTCTTCTCTACAATGATACAGCATCTTTCTTTGCCTTGATTTCTTGTTAATCATTTTAAAAGTTTGACATGTACTATCAATAACAATTGAGTCTTAGATGGCTCTCCAAGCAGAGCAATACATTTTGCCATAACGATATCGCATAGAAAACATAAAACGAAGCTTTAATGTAAGTATGAAGCGTGTAGGCTTGTGTACTATGGCAAAAGTTGGTTTGACTTTACAGAAATGATAAAATATTTTTTATTGAAAACTATATACAAGTGAATAAATTACTTTATAGTATGGGGGGGGGTATATAGAATACATACAAGCGATAAAGGAAGGTAAAAATCAATGAATCTATTGATTTTCGCAGTGTTTGGAATCACGTAATAGATTATGTTTCTTCCGGTGTTGTCCCAGTGATCGGTCTTCCATTGGCCGCAGGTAGGCACTGTACGATCCTGGTACAGTGTGCGTGCCACCTGTGCACTGAGGAAGAGGACCACATCAGGTTGAGTATCCTGAATAAACGACAACATATCCTTTCAACACTGTGCCATTTCATCGGGACCAAGCATCTGGAAAGTGGTTTATTATTGACTGATTGATTAATTATGCTTGATCGAGTTGAGTAAGGTGATGGGCGCTTACAGAAATATTTACAGTGTCCCTATAAGGAATCTTTTTTACGCTCAGACACCGGAGCTGAGTGATCTGGCGCATGATGGGAGAGAGATAGCCACGTAATATAAATTATGGATGATATGTACTGTTAGCACTGGCCATCTTCTTGGAAAGGTTCAAACTACTTTTTTTTTATTTTCATTTATATTATGATGTTGTTTTCTATAGTATGGGTTACAAGATGTAAGAAGTATCATAAAGCAGACGAGGGCACTATCGCGACCCTGTATCGACTACGCATACAAGTAGTGTAGCGAAGGCTATTTAAGGGACGTACCGGAGAGCAATTTAAATACTCCAGTAAAGACTTGATATCAAGAAAGTATTACGATACACTTTATTGTATACCCATACTTTTTCTCTTTGGGGCGTGCATTCTAGCTATAGCTTACGTAATAAGTCGAGATATGGGATAGTACGATTTCATGGTTTCCTTCCAATAAATGGAGATATAATCTTTACAAGCATTATATTATCACTAAATTACCGTATCAACTCATTAAAGTGTGCAGGTGTAGATCATGTGTGGCCTTATAAGGCAAGAAAATATAAAAAATAACCTTTTTCGAATCTTGCAATTCTCACCCTCACTCCTTTCTTTTTTTTTAGCGTATTCATATTATATTTTAAGTTGAAATGGCTACCACTGCAAATAATACGACTAAGCAACAAAGACATAAGAGAATAGAGCTTGTTATCACTCCTGGAAGAAGTTTGGGGCCTTTCCGTCTAGGTAGCCGAGTTTTTAACCCACGTTATTACCAAAAGAAATACTAGTTAATACTAATGCAAACGCAATGTAGGTTCCTCTTTGTGGGATACTTTGCATCTCTTAGCAGATAAACCGCAGTTTTTCCCAACTGTCGAGTTAAAATACAGTCAAGAAGTAATACTTGCTTCAAGATAGATAAATAGCTCTGGAAGCTAATGTCTTTTTTTTTTCCTCTTTAGAATCCCTTAGAATACGATTTTATCATTGCATTACCAACGAATGGTATAAATTTAAGGTACGATGGATCTCTCCAAAGATTGAAATCTGTTGAATGTTACGATCCGAATAAAGTCAAGCTAGTGTATCAAAACAGTGATGTGAGGTATGATAATACTCTACTTTATCATTTTGCATGAATAACTATGAAACGAACCAATAATTTAAATCACAACAGCTCTAGCAGGACTATTCCGACATTTTTATTGATATACAAGTCTTTTGGGCCAACATATCCTGGCGAATTCGATTCCAATCAAAGCATTTATACCTTAAAGTACCCAGTAAGTTTAATAGCATTTATTTTACAAGCCTATTGTGTTGATTTTTATACTTTATTCAGGGCTTAGCATTTACATTTCCTATCCCCACAAGACATCAAAGTCTGTACAAATCATCAACAGATCTCCCACTTGAGTTCCCTGATGGTACAACACCTATCGCATCGAAAGTAATTCTTTACAGTAACAGCAACACATGGCAACAAGCTGCAGTTCCACCCCTTCCCAAGATCATTGCCGAACATAATGGAAGCAATAGTACAAAATATGGTAAATTAGGGAAGCGTGAAGCAGAAAGTGTCATTGTTAAGGTATATACAGTAAAATATAACGAGAGAAGGGAAAATATTCTGACTCATTTTGTAAACTAGCCAACGAAAGGAATCACATTACTATTCCCTGTTCATGGAGATACGGATATTGCGAGAGAGAAAACAAACGCAAGCAATCCCAACCCATCTATCGCTCATAATTCAGTCACTGTTAATTTGAACAAAACCTCTGTACAAGATATTTTGGCTGATCTCGGAAAGCCCTCGAGGATATTTTACAAGGAGGAAGATAAGATGAAAATTCATTCAGTTACAGACAATGGTACACTGCTAAACAGCAAAAATCACCCAATTGAATCAAAATCCGGTGACACGACCGGTGATGATAAAGACAAAGGTACGCTATTACTATGTCGTAGAAAAAAACAAAAGTCATGACACAGCATTTTCTTCAAATTTTAGACCCATCACTGGTCCAACCCACCGACTATTTTCTCAATTATTTCCATTTGGGTATCGATCTTTTGATTGATGGTGAATTGCATATCTGTAAAAAAATAGTGCTTCACGGTAATGTGCCTGGACATTACGACTTTCAAAGGTAACCCAAAAAGGAAAGTCTGAGTGTACTTTTACTGAATAATGACAACACTGTTAGATACAAACGATGTCCGTTCCAAATGTTCTTTCCAAAAGATAGTAAGTAATGACAGAGGGGTCTCGTGTTGTATGACGTATTAATTGTCTGTGCAGGTAAAAATAAGCAGGATAGTTCATTGCTAGTGGATGTAGAGGATGAGAATGAAAGCATGATAACTGCAGATATGAAGGTAATTTATTACAATGGAAAGAAGTGTGCGAAAGTATTCAATTGTTCTGGGATAGATTGCCACAATGCAAGAACGAATTCCTTGGGAGACGAGCAACACGATCAAAGAAAATACGCCTCAGCAAAAACCAGTGATCTTGACTCGTGGATCCAGCGAACAAAACCCATTTGGTTCGACGTATTTGACTGGATATGACGAAGGTGTAGTGATGGAAGTAATGAAGAATGGCTACGTTCCCACAATTGTTTTATATTAAGGCGCTACGCGGCAAATATATCGAATAAAAATATAAAATAAAAATGCGGGTAAAAATCATGTATGCAAAAATTTCAACTAGGAAGCTTTTCATGCTTAAAAATTGCGAGACAATAAGATCATTGCAAGATGAAGGTTTTATACTCTTCTATGCTTTCAAAGCAACTTATAAAGTTTATAGCAGATTTTTTATTTGTGATATTAGTTGCAGACATTTTGTACGTATGGGGAATTTTTTTTAGGTTGAAGCAGTATCAAGCAACGAACTTGATATCAGTCTCAATGACATATCCAAAAGCTTGCAGCGGTTGCGTTAGTATCCTCAATTTATAAGCTCATTGTATCAGCCATGGATTTTAAGAGCTGGCTAAGACGATGACTCTCTTACAACTGCTCTCTATCAGTTGACTTTTAAGCTAAATTGTCTCTTCAATTTACTCGTTCGCTTTTGATGCGCTCCACCGAAATTTTCTGGAGAATGGCCCTTCTTTACAAGTTCAGATCATACTTCTACACACTAGTTTGATTGCGTTTTTTTTTAAAAGTAAGATGGACTTGAGATGTGATATCATCGATCTTATTCAATTCAAGAATTGAGGTTACATCAGATTGTGATATACAAGTGATTATGCATAACTCAAAATAGTTCTCCAAATGGTTATTTGTGTTGCAACTTTAAGCTTTTGAGCATATTATTTAGCAAGGCGAGATCAGTGCACTTATTAAATTCAGGGCAAGGTGGTCCCACAAGTGAACCATGAAACTCCACTCTTGATTGTCTGTTCTAATCATTTTGCGTGAATACGCATATATGTTTTTGCCCACCCGTTCAAGTTAAGACTAGCCCGTAAGCATCCTGGGTATATCTCAATGCATTGTGTTTTTTAAATTTTATGCACAATACCGGAATTAACTATCAAAAAAGCAATTTCAGTTTTACGACAATGTTCATGTATTGGGTTTGTATAGGTTTTTATTGTGAAATTCATCACAAAGGGAAAAAGAAATCACCCATAAAAGATTCCTATTCCTTGGTAATGAAAATGAGTGAAATACCTTTTGTCTTATTCGATGGTATTATTCAATTATACTTTCCATGCTTTCTGCACTATGAGGGGCATAGAAAATCGAATATGTTCAAGCGTGTAGACTCACGAGTATAAAATAAGGATACCATTTTTGCCTTTTTCAATAAATGACACCTGGTTTTCCTTTAATGATATGTGGATGATACATCCTCTTAAACACCGTAAAGTCAGAGGAAAAAGTCAAGTCAGAAGATTACAGAAAGCTGCAAACATTCCACTGTATGTCGCACAAAGTTCTAATTTCAGTTTTACGACAATGTTCATGTATTGGGTTTGTATAGGTTTTTATTGTGAAATTCATCACAAGGGAAAAAAGAAATCACCCATAAAAGATTCCTATTCCTTGGTAATGAAAATGAGTGAAATACCTTTTGTCTTATTCGATGGTATTATTCAATTATACTTTCCATGCTTTCTGCACTATGAGGGGCATAGAAAATCGAATATGTTCAAGCGTGTAGACTCACGAGTATAAAATAAGGATACCATTTTTGCCTTTTTCAATAAATGACACCTGGTTTTCCTTTAATGATATGTGGATGATACATCCTCTTAAACACCGTAAAGTCAGAGGAAAAAGTCAAGTCAGAAGATTACAGAAAGCTGCAAACATTCCACTGTATGTCGCACAAAGTTCTAAATGAGTTAAAAAAACCTTGAAAAAAAACTATTCCCTCCTTCCTATTAATTTCTTTTCTCTCTTTTTTTCTCTTCTGTGACATATATAAAATGATAACGAAAAAGAATAATATCTATGACCCGAAAAACATCTCCTCGGGGATTCCCTTGCTGCCATTCACAAATCAAGTAGGAGGACACACGTCGATATTTCGATTTTCGAAAAAGACGATTTGTAAACCAGCCTCGGTCAGAGAACAGCAGGTGTACAGCTTCTTCGATTCACATCATCCCGAATTACTACCTTTCCTATCTCAATATCTCGGTGTATTGAATGTCACCTATCATCAAAAGAATGAGCATCAGTTGCTGCCAGAAGTCATTTTTGAAAAAAACGAAAAATTAATGGACGACTGGAATAGTATTTACAGCGTGGATGATTTAACCACACCATCACCGTCATCTGATATACTGGAAAAAGATTTCCAGCAATGGTCTCCAAACGAGGAAGAGTGCAATTCTAGGTTTAAAGCATTCAGAAGAAGAGTTTTGTATGAAGCTCTAAATCCAAATGCGCTTCAAGAACGTATGCAGGTCGTGAATGCATTAAACGAAAAGAATAAAGAGAACACAACAGACGACAGTAATACCAACAGCGGGATCGAGAGAATGACAGTCTTATCGAAGCGTCCTTCGATCATCAAAACCACCACATCGGCACCTCAATCTCCGAGATTGTTGACTGCTCTTAGTCGAAATGCAGAATGCAATTCCGAGGATAGCAGGACGGGTTCTTCGCCTGCTGTGCCTAAACTCGATACTAAGGCGATATACTGCAGTTCACCTCTTTCAACAGCTCGTGATAATACCATTGACACTTCACCACTCCCATCCCAGCATCACTCCTCCTCCAATACATCAACTTCCTCTGCCCGATGGCAGCCACGAAGAGCGCCAACCAATCCTTGGAGTCAACAAGTGTATGAGAAAGATCGTCAAAGACTTTTGCAACTATCCTCGGAAAAGGACGATGTAGTAAAGCAGTTTATTCTGCTGGAAGATTTGACGGATGAAGTTGTGCACCCATGTGTTTTGGATCTTAAAATGGGAACTCGGCAGCATGGTGTTTATGCAAAGCAATCCAAAGTCGTAAGCCAAACAGAGAAATGTGCCAACTCGACAAGCGCTGCCATGGGCGTCAGGATCTGTGGTATGCAGGTGTATAAAGAAGATGACTTTGTATTTTATGATAAATACCATGGACGAAACCTGAGTCCTCTTGGATTCAAACAGTCGCTCAAAGAGTACCTGAATGGGCAAAAGCAACTTTTGGAACACCTTCCGGTATTACTACGAAAACTATCCAGACTATCCAAGATCATTACAGCCCTTAAAGGATATCGATTTTATGGTTCCTCTCTCTTAGTCATTTATGATGCTAGTGGAAACAAGAAGAAAATTGATGTGAGAATGATCGATTTTGCAAAGTCATTGACACCAGATCAAGATAGTTCTGAGTTTACATGTCCTCCTGAGAAGCCTAATGATCCAGATCATGGATATCTTTTAGGTTTAAAAACACTTATAGATTGCTTTAGTGACATATATGACGAGTACCGAGGTGCATGATTGTAACAATAGTACTTGTAGTCTCAAATGTACATATTCACAGAATAAAGACGCTCAAAGAGTAAATCCATATGTAGCTCTCTCTTCTCCCCTACCATCTCCAACGTTCCCGCTCCTCATCCTAAATCACTGCGGTAATAAAGCATCTTTGATCCCTGAGTATATATTTTGTAGTAGGTTTATTATGTATACAAGTTATCATAATTTTGAATGTTTGTTTTATGTGCGTATGGGTTGTGTATCTGCTGCAATTATTTCTTTTCTTCTTTTTCTACTCTCTTTACATTTCGTTGGAGTAACCAATAACCTTTGTTAATTGTTCAAACTTGATGTTTTCTCTGATGACAATAGCCTTGGCTTCGTTACCCTTGTTGATAGGGATTTGAACCAAATCACCGGATTTTTGCCATTGTTGGGCAGTGCAGAAAGCGTCGAACGCGTCACCAGTCAAACCAAGGTTACCTGCCAAAGAAGCAGCAGAGATAGTTTGGTAAGACATGGCCATGACACGGGCAATGACTTGGCGAATCTCAGTTTCAAAATTGGGGACAACGGCGGTCCAAGGCTTGAGGTCAGATTTCCAGAATTCGACATAACGTGCTTGTTCTAAGAGTTGTTGTAATTGAGTCAACTTTTCAATAGATTCAAGATGCTAATTTTACATAGAATAAAGTGAGTTTTTTTGACATTCAACAGGTGGACTACATATTTAGTAGAGTTTGCTTTGAGAGTAATGACTTACAGCTTGTTCAGCTAAAAGATAAAGACAGAGATTGAAGTCAGGAGCAGGGATAGCAGTCAAAGCCTTGACAAGAACCTTGACAATAACGGGCTCCTTGGCTAAATCGGGGTTGAATTGATAACTAGAGTTTGAAGAATGAGTTTAGTTGGGATTCGAGAACGTTCAAGTCAAGTTTCTATTATCGTACAGCTTAAGGATGGCCAAGTTAGCCTCTAAATCATATTCACCGGATTCGCATTGTTTGTCCAAGTAAGTGTAGAGAACATTGACGTTCTCGGGGTTATAACGTTCGACACCGTCAATCAAGGTGGCAATGTGTTCAGGACGTTGACAAGGAGCCATTGTTTTGTATTGAATATTGTACAAGTCTGTGGAGTTGCCAGTAAAGATTTTTTCATTTTGAATGAGAGGCGTAGAAAAAAAAAAATCAATTTAGTGACTGGCTTTTGGTGTTGCTATGGAAACTTGCATTGTGTTACTGATGAGCTTCTTACTTCAACGCTTTCTGTATGGACACCTAAGGAGTAAGTGTATTCATATCAACGCTAAAAAGTACATTAGAAGAACCAAAGCGTATTCTATGGTATGTAGAAGCGCCCTAGGAATATAATCTGAGATCAATTGGGTACTCCAACTACAACACCAAGTTTGCATGAAGGCTTTTGCGTTCGAAGTCTCTGCTTTCAAAAATACTGTTCATTGCAAATACAACCAACGCAATATTTCGTTTTTAGAAAGGATACACTTTCTGGCTTGTGAATATTAGCAATCATCATCCAGTTGACGTAAGGGCCGTCTTTTGAGACGCCGTTACAAGTTGCATAATTTGCAATCCTTTCCCTCATTTTATGGTCTCAGGTTCTTCAGGAGTTGAAAGCAATCAGATTGTGAAGAAAATGATTGTAGTTGGGGCATTTGTTGTAGTTTTCCCGCTTCAAAAAAAGTATTATTAAGAAGATGATGGTCTGGATTATTCATTCGTTTACAAAGAAACGCCCTTTTCCAAGCCTTACAAAGTACTTGCACATGGCTTCAATATTCTATTCAATGATAGCACATAAAAAGTTTTCAAATCCCTAAGATGTGGTTGACGCTTTACATTTATAATGCGCGAAAAAGTGATGTGGTACAAATAAATGACATCAGAATCACCAAAGTATAAATGCATACCAAATTAATAAAGCGGTCAACTTTGCATTTTCACCTTTGTATTATAACTTCTACTTGACCTCTTTTACACTTAATAATTTAATGAAACAATAATATGCATAGAGTATCCTTACAGAAAACGTTATATAGAACTACGTGCCTTAATAGACAACTTTCTACTGCGAATACTTTTTTCAGAAAGTCACCATGCCAAACTCCACTCACTAATTTAAAGCGAGCATTACAAAGCAATGTGAAGCCCGTCTGCACAGTCATCACTCCTAGAGCAACACCATTGTTATCTGCAGTTGCATTTCATCACGTCGATAAAAAGAAAGCAGCTCGTATAGGCACTCCCGAAGCACCTGCTACACCACACGAGATAGAAGTCGTAGAGGATACACACCGTTCAAAGCATTTGCTCATTCGCATTTGTCAGCACATTGTAGAAAAACTCGATGCTTACGTCCTTGAACCTCTTTTGACTGTGCGTCGACTTGCTCATATATTGCTTTTATTTTTACCCGTAGTAGCGACCGTCCCGGTCGTATTTTTCGGCCAAAAAGTAGACCAGCAAGATAATACAGGGACACTGTGGTGGTATGACTTTCTTGCTACGCAAATGGAAAGAGCAGGCCCAACATTTATCAAGGTATGGAGTGAATATAGTCTATTAAATCTTTACTTTTAACGCTTATCTTGTCGCAGTTGGCTCAATGGATTGCCTCAAGAACGGATCTTTTCCCTTTAGCTTTATGTACTAGATTAGCTAAGCTTCACTCCAATGTTGACCCACATCCTTTCAGCTATACACGACGAGTCATCGAGGAAGCCTTTGGCAGGCCTTTAGAGCAAGTATTCACCGAATTGGATCCAACTCCTTTAGGTGTAGGTGCTATCGCCCAAGTGTACAAGGCAAGATTACGGCCCGAAGTTCTCCTCGGCCATCCTATGGAGCAGTTTTCTTTACAAGACAACATTATTACGTCAGACTCAGTACAGACATTAGATAACGATGGTAATCCTATCGTGTTACACACAGCTGTTGCTATCAAAGTACTTCATCCAAAGGCTCGACAAATTGTTCAACGAGATTTGATCATTATGGATTATTTTGCAAGGTTCCTCACCTTGATACCCACGATTCATTGGCTTTCTTTACCTGACGAAGTGAGAGTTTTTGGGGAAATGATGAAAGAGCAATTGGATTTGAGAGGCGAAGCTCATAATTTACAACGGTTTAACAAGTACTTTAAAGATTCAAGGAAAGTTAAAATCCCAAAAGCGTTAGAAGCTTTTACAACAAAGGACATGCTATTAGAAGAGTACATAAAAGGTATACCCCTGGACGTGTTTCTGAGGCAGGCATCTTGGACAAGGAACCAAGATATTGATGGCGTGTTCGACCACAAAATAGCAGATACCGGTTTGGATGCGTTTTTGGTAAGTTTAATCAAGCCCTGACTGTGTCAATGGGAGTACTAACTGTAAAACATATTTAGCACATGTTGATTTTTTACAACTTTGTTCATGCTGACTTGCATCCTGGCAATATTATGATTCAATTCTACAAACCTTCAGCACACCATCCATTGAGGTTAGCGTGGTCGAGACTATTGGGCAGAGAACTAAAGGACGATGGTGAATCCGCAGTTCGTAGAGTGTTGGCAGTAAAGGATGATCCTGAGAAGCTTCAAAAAGAGTTAGAGTCATTGGATCAGGAAGGATATTCACCACGTCTTGTGTTCATTGACACTGGTTTAGTCAACGAATTGAACGATGTGAACCGTCGTAACTTTTTAGACCTATTTCAAGCGGTCGCACAATTTGATGGGTACAGAACTGGCGAATTGATGGTGGAGAGATGCAAATCGCCCGAGTTAGTCGTCGACCCCGATGTTTTTGCACTAAGAATGCAAAATTTGATTATTGGATTAAAGCAAAATACATTTCATTTGGGGGCTGTTAAAATTGGAAATTTGTTACACGAAGTGATGAATATGGTAAGATCTCATCATGTGAGAATGGAAGGCGATTTTGTCAATGTAGTAGTGAGTATCATGCTACTGGAAGGTATCGGAAGACAGCTGAACCCTGATTTGGATTTGTTCAAAAATGCACTCCCTGTATTACGTGATTATAGTATAAAAGAGGGTGGAACAGCTGCATTGGTGGAGATGAAAGATCCTCAATTAAGAAGTGGACATTGGATTAAGGTCTGGATATTTCTGGAACTCCGAAATTATCTCGGACGAAACACCCGTGACGAAGAATGGCTGCAAATGTGGTAAGTTAAAAGAAAAGAGCGCGCCTTGGTAGCAGAGATACGTTGGGTGTCCAAGTATATCTAATCACTATTTTTTATTATTTATTAGCGATATTCTCTGTCCAAACAGTCAATAGACGATCCCCGATTATTTATAGCTTAGTGCTTTTGATATATTCAGTTAAGAGCAGCAATAAAGTAAAGTTTTCGTGCGACACAATAAAAGTTTGGCACTTTATAAAAAAAAATTAATTGCTTGCTCTGATTTTAAATTTCTGTAATTATTTTTATCAGTCATTGCATTTTGTCGAACTTTAACATTTCTTTTCCTTCTTCTTTTCACATATTTCACTTATGTCAAATCAATCATGATACCCATTTCAGATACCCCGCATAAGAATTTGCAAAAACAAGATAATGAATTATGGCATATCATCGAAGAACAACGTAATGTCATTCAGGAACTACAAAAAGCATTGAATGACATGACTTTAGAGAGAGACGCTCTACAGGCACGGCTCAATTGCACTACTAATAATGTTATTTCTTCTAATACAACAACGTCTTCTTCTTCATCTATTTCATCATATGCGGAAGAAAACAGTAATAATACACAGCAGCAACAACAGCTAACTAATTCAACCTCGAAAAATCCATTAAAAACCAGTAACAACAACAAATTACCTGTTCCGCCACCAAGATCGCCTTATAGATCCAACACACAAATTGATACTCATCAAAAAAAGTCAAGCTCTACCAAAAAGAGGACGGACACTCGCCATTCCTCTTTACCTAATTTACAACAAGATGACGATCGAGATCAAGTGTTTGACCGCGAGGCAGATAACGTTGTCTATTTTCAAGTCAACGTCAAAGCAATATTAGCCTCTTCAATCGTACTTTCTATAATCAATAAGAAAAGCGGAAAAGAGCTTTGGAAAGTCGGAAAGTCATACACTGATTTACTTACTTTGGACATAGCCGTAAGTTCTCAAAGTAAAATACCATGTTACATACATTATTAACTTTATTTATAGCTCAATGATCAACATAAACTCAAGTCTCTGCTGGACAATTCAGAAGTGGAAAAAAGGCTTTACCTATTTCAAGAGTACTTTTCAAATATTATTCTGAAGGATGATATTGCTTTTACATCTTTTTGCTCTTTTATTTGTAAAAATGAAATTCAGAAGGAAGGCTACCTGATGAAACGAGGGAAATACAATGCTGGTGGTAGCAGGAGGTACTACTTTATCATGAATGGTTCCACACTAAAGTATTTCCATGTAAGTTAGTGCATAACACAATTCATGAAATGTAACACTAACAAAAGCTATTGTGTAGAAACATGGAGATCAGTTGTACTTGGGTATGATACCTTTTACACCGGAAACGCGCATAGGAAAACAAACCACGACACCGTCAATACCGACTGCGAAGAAAACACCAGGGGATGATGATCTTCTGCTGGACAATTCAGAAGTGGAAAAAAGGCTTTACCTATTTCAAGAGTACTTTTCAAATATTATTCTGAAGGATGATATTGCTTTTACATCTTTTTGCTCTACGTACACACTAAATGAAATTCAGAAGGAAGGCTACCTGATGAAACGAGGGAAATACAATGCTGGTGGTAGCAGGAGGTACTACTTTATCATGAATGGTTCCACACTAAAGTATTTCCATGTAAGTTAGTGCATAACACAATTCATGAAATGTAACACTAACAAAAGCTATTGTGTAGAAACATGGAGATCAGTTGTACTTGGGTATGATACCTTTTACACCGGAAACGCGCATAGGAAAACAAACCACGACACCGTCAATACCGACTGCGAAGAAAACACCAGGGGATGATGATCTTCTATTCCAACATGCTTTCATTGTATTACTTGAATCTGCATCAATAAACAAATACATACTGTGCGCCGAGTCGGATTCTGAAAGAGACGAGTGGGTGAGAGTACTTCATACTCAACAATACACAATAGCCAAAAAAGCATCTCTTTCCACAATAGCAACAAGAAAGAGAAGTACCACAATATCAGCACCCATCAAAAAGAGTACAAGTAATAGTAACATCACTAATAAAGATATAAAATTAAATATACCCAAGGCTCGTGCGCATCGATCTAATTCTGATACCTCTGTGCGTCCGACCGAAAAAGATACACCCATCGTTATTCCAACAAAGATTCGACAAAAAACTTATCAACGCTCAAGCTTAGATGATCAAGCTATTTTAAGATATCTCGAAGCAAACTCGGTCATCAAAAGACAGCAACCACAACAACAGCAGGAGCAACAAAGACATATTATACTGAAGGAAAGTGCTGAATCACTGCCAAGTCAACTAGATGAGAACATGAAGCGAAAGAAATCTGAAAACAGAAAGACGTTCTGGTCTAGGCGAAAATTCTTTTCCAGCTCAACTGTAGAACCTGGATATGCGCAAAATAAGAGCGATGCTGTACCTTACAGTAGTAACGTCGAAAGCTACAGTACTTCATCTGTATCGACAACCAATACAGCAACGTTTCAAGTATTTGGCGTACCACTGAAAGAAGCAATCAAACTATCAAAAGTCTCTGACAATTTTGAGCTTCCTGCCATTGTATTCAGATGCATTGAATATTTGGAACAAAAGAATGCTGTACACGAAGAAGGCATCTATCGACTGAGTGGCAGTTCCGTGCAAATTGCTAGCTTGCGACATCAGTTTTGCGAATATGGCGATGTTGACATATTGGCATTAAATGACCACCAAATTGACGTACATGTCGTTGCTGGGCTCCTGAAGATGTGGCTGAGAGAACTACCTGTCAATGTTTTGACAAATGAACTGCTTAACGAATTTATAAGTGTAATTGGTACGTATACATTACTTTTCAGATTATGTTGTAAAAATAACTCACCCGCGGTACAGATATGACGGATAAGAAGATGCGCATCGAGAGACTTGGCCAACTTGTCTCTATGCTTCCAATTGAAAATTACTCGCTTTTGAGAACACTTGTTGCTCACTTGATTCATATTGTCCATCATTCGGAGCAAAACAAAATGACACTTAGAAACGTAGGCATTGTATTTGCCCCAACACTTTTTATCCCCTCCGGCGTACTCACACTGTTGATGAGTGAGTTCGAATATATATTTTGGATTGACGATGTGAATAAGATTACACCAAAGACGAAACAGAGGCAGTACGTGACAACAAAGCAACCACCGCCACCCGTGGCCGTACATCCTACTATCCGGCCTAAACCCTCCACTTCAGCTGACAAATTCAAGGAGCAATATTTGAGAGCCGAGGAGATGAGATCTAATCGAAATAGTTTAATGTACAAAAACAACGTACCGATGAGCATAATTAGTCTAGAGAACGTTATTAATAAAGGTTTGTATAACAATATGAACTGCACATGGAATATCTTTTTTTTTTCTATCTTCATAGTTTACTAATATACATTGGTAGATCATCAACACAGAAGAAACCTTCTATTGGCTCAAGAAGATATCGAGAGAAATGGAACCAATGACGGGGATGAGGGTATCGAAATTGAACTTTACTACAGATTATAATAAAATGAAAGCGCGAAGTAAGACCATTCTTAGTGCATTGTTATTGTTGCCTGAAAGCTTAAAATGTCTAAAAATAGTTAAACTTTAAAAAGCAAAGTGAAATACATTAATACCACTTCAGCTGACAAATTCAAGGAGCAATATTTGAGAGCCGAGGAGATGAGATCTAATCGAAATAGTTTAATGTACAAAAACAACGTACCGATGAGCATAATTAGTCTAGAGAACGTTATTAATAAAGGTTTGTATAACAATATGAACTGCACATGGAATATCTTTTTTTTTTCTATCTTCATAGTTTACTAATATACATTGGTAGATCATCAACACAGAAGAAACCTTCTATTGGCTCAAGAAGATATCGAGAGAAATGGAACCAATGACGGGGATGAGGGTATCGAAATTGAACTTTACTACAGATTATAATAAAATGAAAGCGCGAAGTAAGACCATTCTTAGTGCATTGTTATTGTTGCCTGAAAGCTTAAAATGTCTAAAAATAGTTAAACTTTAAAAAGCAAAGTGAAATACATTAATAAGATTGGTGCATGTACCACAATGAATTTGTTAATTATTTTAAATGGACTGTGGGACATGACTGGGATCTGCGAACATTATAATATTAGTTAGCCTCTTGTGGGTCAGTGGTAATTGAAGCTGTGCTGTGGAAACTATTATTGAGGTCTTTGTAATGAAGGACAAATGTGTACGCCTGTAATTTAATCGCACAAGGAGAGGTGTTTCTAGGATACATTTCTGTGATTTAACGCTCGTAAGTATCAAACTGTCACTTCATATACGAAACTGTAATTACTCCACGAGATCGGCTTTCAGACACGCGTTAAGTATACCACGTTTATTACATACACGAGTTCAGCCATCGTTAGTTATCGACAGAGGTGAGCTGTATCTATTCAAGAGTGTGTCGGTGCAAGTTATAGATGGTAATGAAAACATGAACACAAGTGCAAAAGATTTAGTTTGTAAAGACTTAATGGTGCGCGTGCGGTAAACAAAAACGCTTTTTTTCTTATAATAATATGCACAGTAAATGTTTGCTAAATCTTCCATGTTATGTAACAAACATTTGCAACGTGTGGGACATTGCACACAATTATCATAACTAATGTCACAATAATTCAATACAGAATGGTTGTGAGCGTATTTTTAACATGTTAAATTATGAGTGTCGTGAAGCTTAAACCAGCTGTCAAAGATTGCCTGGAATTTATAAAGCTTTTAAGATGATTTTATTCAAAATTACTTGAGGAAAGCGTTCTTATTTTAACACATGTCTCTGTCATAAGACAAGCATCAAATCGCATATTTTAATTCCTTATACTTCTTGAAGGAAGATTTCGCTAAAGGGGTGGAGATCAAGGTGATCCAACGTCTTTAATACATAGCCATGTAGCTTCTGACTAAGATCAAGGAAGACGGATCAAGAGAGTTCATTACCATCCAAGTCCAGATATCTTATATTCCCCAAAATTATTAGGACATGACGAAAACCTGGAAAAGAAGGCAGACAAGCTGGCGTAGATGGATAGTACTCCTTCGTCATTTGTTCTTTTTTCAGGTGTGTACTGATCAATCATCTGACGAGAAACAAGTTGGATTGCTTCAACTCTGTTTCTAAAGAAATCCAGTACAACATTCGTGGGGTGAAAAACAAAAACGGGAGGATTGGCATTGATAATGCGGCTAAGCATGCGAATGGTTAATTGTGAATACTTGATTTATGTGATGTGACCTTAGTTATCTATACGTACTTGTCTAAATTTTTGAGTTTAAACAAACAAATTCTTTGCAGCTGTGATATCTTTGTGTGAGTTCAAATCTCAAAGGAAAAGACTGGTGCATATTTTCTTGTATGATCTGCAAATGTTTTTCCTGCAAAATAAATTATATCACTCTTTTTCTGAAGCCACAACAATATCTAATAAAAATGCACTTACCAAGTTTATAAATCGTGTGTCAGGATTCAAAGAGGAATCTTCAATGAAAATATCCTTGACCCCTCTTGGACCCTCTTTCTGAAAAGTGCGTAACTTCCATTATTAGGTCCAGCATTGAACTACCAATTTGACACCTGAGAAAATCCACCAGGTTTGTTCGTGGGTTTAATTACCTTCTCATTTATCACTTTTTCAATTATGCTACACGAAGGTAAATAGCACCATAATCAGCTTTGCTACAAATTTTATCGCGTTTTGATTGCCTAAGAAAGAAGGAATGTTGCGAGGTTCATAACATGCTTTCTTTGTGAACACTTGGACGGTAAACGGAACAACTACAGATGATCAATGATAAATGAGCAAAGTTCCAACCATAGCCTCTGTCATGAGCACGCCAACGAGCTCGTTTATAAATACCACCGTAGGTTTGTCCAAACCCAAAATTTTTACAATTGATCGGGAGAACAACCCATGTCAATATTTTTAATAAAGAACCACACCTTTTGTCGGAACACACTTCAGTTCATTGAACTAATAAAAAAATAAACTTAAATGTGGTTAACAAGGCGAGGTTGTTTTATCGAACAATTTACTTACGCTAGACATTCCTTCTATACCATAACTAAAATTTGATACGCATCTACGAATATTGCAAGGTTCAATCCCTTAAAGTTGTATTATTTCGAGTGTTTTTATTGTCATCGCAGTGTCGGAATTGACTTTTGACTTGCTGCTATTTTGTACACATCCTCTACATACGTAGTGATGTTTAGCAGTGTTAAAGCATACAAAAAATACTTTCAAAATTTTTTTTTATATATTCGAAGAGATTTATTAATTGATCAACAATTAATCAGACATTTATGCAAAGAGCTAATGTTTACGTATCAGGTGTGCAACCTGGTTGTCGCAGTCTAACATATTACATGTACTCTTTCAGCCAGTAAAAAGTAAAAACACTGTACTAAAAAGGGTGGTCATTGAGACTCGCACAGAAAGATCACTGCAAAAAGCAATGTATAAGCAGATGACACTGTTAGTGGCTAATACTCGCATATCTTGAAATACGCATATAATGTTCAAAAGAGCTGTACGAAGAGGATATATACTCAAAATTCATTGCATTTTTGAAAGCAGTTTTTGTTGGATGTTGGTGGTTAATTTTGGAGCATGTGTTGTTTATTTACAATTTGCTCTTCATGCATGATACTTTGAAAAGATGTCAAAGAACACTTTGACATATAAAATTTAAATATATTGCGGTTATGCAGTAGTTTTTGCGAAGTATTTCATAACAAAGATAAATGCGATATACAGTAGAATAACCAGGATCATATCAAAACCATTCATCGTCAAAGCCATTTTGATTATGAAAGTCATCCTCGTCGAAGCCGCCGTGATTATGGAAATCATCAAAGTCGTCAAATTGATCATGGAAATCTTCATGGTCCTGGCCACCAAATGCTTGCTGCTCAAAGTACTCTAATTCATTCATTTGAGCAAGATAATCTTGTTCGTTGAGGTGGTCCATTTCATCGTAATAATCTTCCATTTGTTGGGAATGTAAATTTTCGAGATATTCTTGCTCTTCCTGCAGTCTCATCTCCTCTTCTTCATCTACATCATGTTCGTCAAAGTGGTTCATCGCATCTTCAAGATCTTGTTCATGCCGTTCTTCGAAGTAAGCTTGCTCTGCAAGATGATCTTCAAGCTCCTGTTCATAAATCTCACGCTCCTGATCACAAATCTCATGTTGCTCTTCAATGTAAGCTTGTTCAGCGAGGTAATCATCCAGCTCTTGATCATCGATATCGAGCTGTTCCTGAGTGTAGACTTGCTCGGCGTGATCATCGTCGTCATACATTATACCTCCTCCTTGGTAGCTACAACCTGAAATATTTGTATGCATATCATCCTCAGCATAACTATGGTTGTCGTCACTTTCATAATGTGGATCAGGCTCTTCTTCGGAAAATCTTGCTAGTTCTTCCTCTATCGCAATTCTTGCTAGCTCATCTCGCTCAATTTCTTCATCAGCAAATTGCGCCATTGCTTCTTGCTCTTCGTAAAAATCGTGTTCAGCTTGAAATGCAAGTCTCTCAGCCTCACCATCACTATAGTCTTGATAATGATCGTCATCCTCAGAATAATCATCTTCCTGTTCCATCTGCTGCTCCATTATCATATCTGCAATAGACTGCTCCTCCAAGAAGTCAATGTACTCTATATCGTAAAACTCGTGCATATCGTCTTCGTCTTCGTGGTCAAACCAGTCCTCATGCATCATCAGTAGCTCCTGTAACAGAGCCTCTGGCATGTCATCCAGAATGAAGTGAACTCCAAAATATTTTGAACGTGAGCCTCCGATATCAATATCAATCAATTCGCCTCCGTATGTGCAACGCACGTTACTCCTAGTCATTGACCTTGAGTATGCTTTGAAATCGCTAATGATTTTTGCAGATTCTGCAGAGGTAAACGCGGCACCTACATGTCCAACTCGAGAGGCAATTAACCGAAACTTATCGACATTGGGAAAGTGCGAATTGATATGCTTCAGCGTGCTGATATCAATCACGTTGGTGTTTAATTTCAACTTTGTTATGTTTTCGTATTTTTCTGGAGTGGATTCATCATTGTCGAAAACAATGTTTCCAATGTAGTAAAGTTTTATTTGTTGCAGAAGTGGACAGGTTTTCAATAAAGTGGATACATTGAATTCATTTGTTGTGGGCCCATCATACACGGATCTTGCTTTCAGGTGAGTTAAATTGGGGAAACCCTCGAGCATTTTTATCAGCCCACCGTAATTTTTTAGCGCACCATTGACATCCACATCTGCTAGTTCCAAGTGTGTGATCGTTGAGCGAAATCGATAATTTACCCACACATGAAAACGACGGACAGCTGGTGATGCGGCATCCATAGTACTTATTTGAATTTTTTGAATTGTCAGCATTTCTGTTTCTGGGCAATTAAGAACCCTCAAATAATGGTATATATCGTTGTAGTTGGCAAACTTGAGCTCCACCAAGTTGGTGCATAAATTAATGATGGATCTGAAAGTTTCAGGCTTTTCTTTGCCCGTCGTTGACTTGTTCAATTTGAGATGTGATATTTTGGATGCCAGTATGGGAAAGTTATGCAAATCGTTGTATAGTCTATTGAACATTTCGTCGGGTATAGCGAGGTGAATACAGTCCTCGAAGAAGCTCATAGCCGCAAAGTACCAGGACCTGCACACCAAAAGACACGAAGCCAGGTCTCTCTTGGATGTCTGAGGCTTCTTCGGTGTCAGATATCTGAAGATTTCTGTCAGTATCTCCTTGGGTAAATAATCGTACTTATTCTGTGGCGTTAATTCCATGTTTTGATTTTATATGCTTTATCAAGAACAATCAAAGTAAAAGAAAGAGAGACGTTGAAGCACCTATTTTTTTCTCCCACCTGCTGTATTTTTAAAGTGACTGTTCTATCCTATTTAAGTTTTTGGGTTTGACTGCTGCATTGACAACAATATGATAAGAGATATTCTTGATGAGTGATTACTTTTAAATTATATAGTAGTAAGATTACCTAAAAGACTGAGCGCGTAAGACGTTGTTGTGAAATATAAATGTACACGTCATATTTTCTTGTCAAGTTAAATACAAGAAAATCCATAAAAGAAATAAAGCAAACTTAAATATACTGCGTGATGCCGCCGTCCGAGATCTGTTTGGATCTATATCTTATATGTTGCCGTCGATGAGTTATTACTCTATTTTAAAACGAACTGAATAACTGAATACCTTGGAAGTGAGTGATTGGGCAAACATTGTTCCTATCGTTCCCAAAATGGTAATGCTGGTATGTTTTGATATGCAGATTCTCATACAAATTAAGTGTAAATAAATAATTCAAAGACAACAAGTATAAAAAAGCAAAATGTGATTGCATTCTTGTAGTTAACGATCATTTTTTTCTATTTCTTTTACACACACACAAAAAAATGGGATATGGACAAAGTGATCAAGACGATGAGCGATACCAAAAGGTATCGTTAACGGTCAACACCGGAAGTATTCTCGAGCTTCCCCCACAAAGCTCTTTGGTTGCGTCGAAAAAGGTGTCTTTATCTCCTGTGCTCAAAGCAGGGTTACCAATCTTGACATACTGTATTGCCAGTATTGTCATGACTGTTACAAACAAGTTTGTTGTGAGTGGTGATTTTAATATGGTGTTCCTTCTCTTGACAGTCCAGGTACGAAATAGTCTTGGTAGCTTTTACTGATTTGATGACTAAAAATTCTTTTCTAATGATGACACAGAGCTTGGTTACAGTCATATTTCTGCAAACCTTCAAATTTTTAAACTTGATCAAATATCAACAAATCGAATACGAAACAGCGAAAAAATGGTATCCCATTGTTGTTTTCTTGGTCGGTATGATTTACACCGGTTCAAAAGCATTGCAGTATTTGCCCATCCCTATGTACACTATATTCAAGAACTTGACCATCATTTTAATTGCATACGGAGAGGTACTTTGGTTTGGAGGTAGTGTGACTTCTATGGTGATGGTATCCTTTTTATTAATGGTAAGTTTAAACATAAAGCGGTATGTACATGTTTGAGTAACAAACAAACATACTAGACATCGTCCTCCGTCATTGCTAGTTGGAATGATGTGGTTAGCGCGCTCAAATCATTATTTGATGTCTCAGTTATATTCAGTAACGACACTGCCATGATTGGTTACTTCTGGATGGCAGTCAATTGTATTTCTTCAGCAGCATTTGTATTATATATGCGTAAACGCATCAAGTCAACCAACTTTAAGGACTTCGACACCGTGTACTACAACAACTTATTATCTATTCCCATTCTATTAGTTCCCAGTTTATTACTTGAGGACTGGTCATCTGAAAACTTGATGATGAATTTGTAAGTGCAAATACGATAGACAATTTCGAATAGCTTGATAACTCATATCCATCTTTATGTAGCCCCCCTGGGCAACGTCAGGCACGTATCTGGGCCATGATTTTCTCTGGTGTTTCTGCATTTGGCATGTCATATGCCTCTGCCTGGTGTGTTCGCACAACATCATCCACCACCTACTCTATGGTAGGCTCTTTAAATAAATTACCTATCGCCATCTCTGGTATTGTCTTCTTTGGTGATGAGGCAACCTTTGGCAATGTTTCAGCTATCCTTATCGGTAAGTCAGATACGATACGTTTGTTTGTGTTTCCAGTATATTAAAAAAATATACCCATTTAGGTTTCATTGCTGGTATGGTCTATTCGTACGCCAAAGCATTCCCTTCAGCTAAAGCCAAGGAAGCTCCCGTCACCATATCCTCAGCATCCAGTCAAAGCTATTCAGACGCAGTGAGCGTCAACGAGAAAATCAGCATAGATAAAGTTGTTGGAGACGGATCCCATAAATAAACATTATTCACTTCTATAAATTTTATTAAACACATTAAAATTATTGCATTTCTCCTCTTCTATATATTTATATGATACACGTCTATGTCGAAGAAAAGGTCCTGAACACTCTTTGTTCTTCCTTTGAGATTGATTGGATAAGTGGGGGGTATGAAAAAAAAAGAAAATCTAATTCTTGTGCTTCAAAGCCAATTGAACAAAGAATTCATGAAGACGGTTGTCATTGGTCAATTCGGGGTGGAAAGCAGTAGCAAAAAGGTGATCTTGAAGGACAGCAACAGCAGTTTCAGCTTCAGTTTGACCATGCTTTTGCTCTAATCTTCCAACAATCTTGACCTTAGGAGACTTGATTTCAGCAATGACAGGGGCACGGATGAAGACAGCAGCAAAAGGTTCCTCACCCAAGATCTCGGGTAAATGTAACATAGTCTTAAAACTCTCCTTTTGAGTACCGAATTGGTTACGGTTGACAACCACGTCCAATCCATTAAATAGTTGTTGACCGCCCTTCTTGGCACCAGTGGCTTCCTTGGCCAACATAATCATACCTGCACAAGTACCCCAAGTAGGCTTCTTTTGAACAAAAGCACGGAGAGGTTCCAACATGTTACAACGCTCAGCAATAAGGGCCATGGCAGTAGATTCTCCACCAGGGATAATCAAACAATCGACCTTGTTTAATTGTTCTTCGGTCTTGACAGCGATGGTCTCCTTGACTTCAGGAATTCTGTTCAACATATGAATATGTTCAAGAAAAGCACCTTGCAAAGCTGAATAAGAAGGGCATCAATGAGCCTGTTCTCCCAAATTCCCCAACGGAGGCTTTGCAGCCAAAATAAAAAAAACTTACCAAGAACACCAACAGTGAGAGTAGCGGAAGAGGTCATTTGTGTTGTGATAACGTATATTAGTCAGGTATGGAAGAAAGAAAAAAAGAAAAGGGACAGTAGTTTGGAAATATCTTAAAATTGATGAGTCGAAATGAGATCTGGCAAGTCACTTTTTTTTATAACTCCTCTTGAAATGAATTTCGCACGGCCTCAAATAGCCTTAAAGTGATATGCATTACAGTGAGTCAATCCTCGATTGGTTATCAGTCCATTCATTCGGAGACTAAGGTACGCAGCAAAGAAGCATCGAAGTCGTAAAGTATCATAGATCATACGATCATTGAAAATATAATGTTTAAGATTCTATATAGTGCCGATATAATAAGTTATAGATAACAATTACGGGTAGTGTTTCCATATCTATCATAGCTTATCGTCTGTGCCTTGGTGAACATTCTAATTGTTCCTACTGCGTAAGGAACAGATGCTTGAGGTCCTGATTTTAGACACAGTGGTGCGCCTATACAACTGAATGGGCCGTGACTGCACTTTAAGGTTGGGACGTCATAAATATTTGGATTTACGCTCTGTGTTCAAACATTGAAAAAGCTTTCTTTTTTGGAGAAAAGGTCATCCAGCACAACCATTTACACATCATGTCTTTTGATCATTCCACTGATGACAAGCTCGCTTTCGAGACTTCCGAAAGTGTAAATATACTTATTACCACTATATACTGAAGCCACTTGTAACTTAACTATTCGCATTAATATAGGTCAAAGTCGTACCCACTTTCGATTCCATTGGTTTAAAGGAAGACTTACTTCGTGGTATTTACGCCTACAACTTCGAAAAGCCTTCAGCTATTCAACAAAGAGGTATTTATTTATAGTGACGATGCTTTTACACGTACTTGCTTGGAGAATACGATTATTCACGCTTTACACTTTATATAGCTATTGTGCCTATTATTAAGGGACGTGATGTTATCGCTCAAGCTCAGTCTGGTACTGGTAAAACCGCCACCTTCTCTATTTCAACTTTACAAGCCATTGATACCGCCATGAAAGAAACACAAGCATTGATTTTGTCACCAACACGTGAATTAGCAGTACAAATTCAAAGTGTCGTTTTAGCACTTGGCGATTACATGAATGTTCAATGTCATGCTTGTATTGGTGGTACTAGTGTTGGAGAGGATATCCGTAAATTAGAAGCTGGTGTTCAAGTTGTATCTGGTACACCCGGTCGTGTTTATGATATGATTCGTCGTCGTACTTTACGTACACGTAACATTAAGATGCTTGTGCTTGATGAGGCTGATGAACTTTTAAATCGAGGTTTCAAGGATCAAATTTACGACGTATATCGTTATCTTCCTCCTGGAACTCAAGTTGTTCTTTTATCCGCCACTCTTCCCAACGATGTTTTAGAAATGACCAATAACTTTATGACAGATCCCATTCGTATTCTTGTCAAGCGTGATGAGTTGACTTTGGAAGGTATCAAGCAATTCTTTGTTGCTGTTGAACGCGAAGAATGGAAGTTTGACACCTTGTGTGATCTTTACGACACATTAACCATCACACAAGCTGTTATTTTCTGTAATACTAGAAGAAAGGTAGGAATCATGATTATAGGATTTGTTAGTTTGGAAGGATATAGTCTAACAAATGAAATGAATACAGGTTGATTGGTTGACCGAGAAAATGAGAGAGGCAAATTTCACAGTGTCTGCTATGCACGGTGAAATGCCTCAAAAGGAACGTGATGCTATTATGCAAGAATTCCGTCAAGGTGCTAGGTAAGATTACATTTGTGGAAATTTGATTTGTTGTCGCAAGTCGACTAAGTGCATCTTATATGTAGTCGTGTCTTGATCACAACTGATGTTTGGGCTCGTGGTATCGATGTTCAACAAGTCTCTTTAGTTATCAAGTAAGTTGCATGAGAAAAAAACAAGGAGCTTTTTGTAGGTAAAAGAGGTATTAATGTGTCCAATTTAGCTACGATTTACCCGCCAATCGTGAAAATTACATTCATCGTATCGGTAGATCTGGTCGTTTTGGTCGTAAGGGTGTTGCAATTAACTTTGTCAAGAACGATGATCTCAAGATCTTGCGTGATATTGAACAATATTATAGTACACAAATTGACGAAATGCCAATGAATGGTAAGTTATGTAAGCCATTATCCACTTTCGAAGCATGCTAACTTTTGTTTTATTATAGTTACCGATTTGATTTAAGCCTAGTAGATATAACATAATATAAAATAAAAACAGTGTATAAAAGTAGTTGTTTATCAACTCAAAGGATATGATAAGGATGGCATAGTCAGAAGTGTATGAAAAATGGGTAAAGCTTTAATATACGAATTGAGAGGAAACAAAAGAGTATTGCGCTATGGAGAGTTTAAATTCTCATAGCTCTTCCAGCTTTTGTGAGTAATTTATAGCCAACGCCCGTGTACATGTTGTTGTCAGGGTTACGATTGGGATCTACAAACAATGTCACATATTTGAAAGCTTTCAATAAGTCATCGGTTACCATGGAAACGCAAGCCCCACCATAGCCTTTTCGTCGGTGTTCAGACGGAGTGAAAACGATACCTATAGCACATCCATCCCGCATAGGTCTTCTTTTTCTTGCCATGCTGACAGGTATCCCATCAACAGACAAAATGTACACATTATTTCCGGCAATCTCTTTCTGACAGAGTTGCTTTAATCCTTGCTCTACAACTATTTTTCCGGCGTCATCATTGATAAAATTTTGCGTCCACTCTGTAACCCAATCCAGATCATCCAATGTTGCCTTATACAGTAACGTCTCAGGACTATCTCTGATCTCCAAAGAGCGTGCTGACCACTTTACTTTTTCTATCACATAGCTCCATGAGTCCTCTTTTTGTCCAAAATTTATTCCTCCGTGTTCAGTTAAGGAAGCAATAACCATGGACAATTCAGGCTCATAACCATGTATCCCACCTATAAGCAAAGGTTTGGATAGGAAGTCTTTCACCAGATGGTCGACCAACGACTTGCAATACGCTTCATTCTCGTCAGTGAGCATAGAAATTTTGGACACATATATCATCCCTTTCGTGGCGAGAAGACCGAATATAAAAGTGTTTGTTTTATTGTCCAAGAGGACTGCAAAGATACCTTCTGCTGAGCTCTTTTGTAATTCCATTAATACAAACGTGTTCTGAACTTCGTATTCTTGTAAAGACTCCAAAATCTTTGAGGGGCAATCAGAGAAGTTTTCATAGTGTTTGATGTATATATCATCCATATTTTTAAAATTTGTTCTTTTAAAAACAATAACAATAGTTAGAAAAGCTTCAAATTTTGCCAATCAAATACACCTGTTACATTTTTGAGTCACAGATCAGCAACGTGATCATGCACTTAACCGAGCTTAATAGACTACTTTTGTGCTGTTAAGCCTCTCTGCACTGCAGACACTTTATCAATTTTTTTTGTACGGGTGTCCATTATTTGAGGTTTAGATGAGAATTTGAATGATGGCTCCTTACTCTAATATATTGAGGGAGTAGGAAGCACTCATCACTTGAAACCTGTGAGACCATCCACTTCTAATACCGCTCACCGCAGCATATTGAGGCTGAGAAACACACTACCAGAAATCCGTCATAATAGGTACATTAAATAGTAAGAAGTGAGAAGATTTTTGAAATGGGCCAATTTTCTTTTTATAACACAAACTATTTTCTTCATTTGTATTTATTGTAAAACAATTATGTAATGGGTAAAGTATCAATTTGCCAATGGCGCAAGTCTTGAGCTTACTCTTCTAAAATGTACCGCTCTGCTTTACCTCTAAGTCGGTAACCAATATCATGGTAAAGGTTAGAATGCGGATCTTGTTTACCGTGAACAAACAAAGTCGCACGCTTAAACTCTTCCAGTATCACTTCAGTGAGCATCGAAACACACACTCTACCGAATCCCTGATGTCGATGCTCCTTGGGTGTAAATACATATGCTAGGGCGCAAGTATTCCGCAATGGTCTTCTCTTCCAAGCCATACTTACAGGCACTTCGCCTTGGTACAAAATATATGGGTATTCGTTGAGAATTTCTTGTCGACAGAATTGATCTACCACTATATCGTCGTCTATTCCAAAGTGATCCAAAAAGGCTTGTGTCCATTCTTTTAGCAACGGAAGTTCGTTCATTGTCACCTTACGTAAAGAAGTTTTTTCATCTTTTTTGATTTCCAAAGATCGGGGTGACCAATCCACTTTGTCTGTGTCACAGCTCCAGCTGGCATCCATCAATTTAAAATTTCTGCCGTCGTTTTCTTTGAGCGCTTGCAGAAGATAGGGTAAAGCAGGGTTGAAACTTTGGATTGCGTTGAATGGAAACGAGGTGGATAAAAAGTCTTTGACAAGCAATTCGACTACAGGCTGGTGAAGTTCTTTATCAATTGAGAGTGAAATATCAGACGCATATAGAAATGAATCACGAAGAGCAAATAAAGCAAATATCAATTTATTTGTATCTTTATCAACTACAACGCTGCATGAGCAGGAAGGCTGTGCTTTGTTAAAAACAGATAGCAGTATAGAGTTGAAAATTTCTTGTTCGTGGAAACATGCGTCAAAGTCAGCGAGACATTGGAGGTTATCGCTGTGGTAGTGCTTGGTTACAAAGTTATCCATTGTGGTTTAATGTGCAATTTTAAAGAGAAAAGATCGCCCAATTTTATATTCTTTTCAAATCGGAACTTTAAAGCGGTACCTCACTGTGAGTCAACAAATGACCGTTCACCAATAAAGTTCGGCTCAAGTATGTCAAATGCTCTTGCTGGAAGGTATTTCATTCAGATGGATTATTTTGACTAGTATTGCTCACTAGAAGAACATATATGTATAGATGGAAAATATCTACGACATAGAGGTGTCATCGCAGGGCATAAGTATTACTGAATTGTATATTACTTCTTGGCTTAACTCAGCCAAATAGAAAACATTTGCAGTCTCCGCACCAAATTTGTATAGGGCTAATAAGGTCACCGAGTTACCAAAGCAATGCTTGCGCAACTATCGTTTTAGTAATTCTTTCTTGAAAGGGGATACAAAGATAAAATTAACTTCTATACTTCTTTTGGAAATGTTTGCGAACAATACAAAAAAAGTGCAGTAATTTTGTGCGACCAATGCAAGTTGTTTACAAGTTGCTAAATCAAGACTTGATTTCCCAACACATAAAACGCAACACTTCTTTCATTTTAGTACATCCTTTGTTTCCACCATTTCATTATTCGCAAACTATCAAAATGACAGATTCCTACGATCAGTATGCCGACCAGCTATTGAATAGCGCCTTCCAAAATGCACGAAAGACACCAGCGATCAATACGAGTACTGAAGATCAGCTCTTGAATCAATTGTTCCCTAACGCAAGATACTCTGCCCCACTAACCCCGTCTCCGATGTTTGGAAATAACCCTACAAGTAACGAATGGTTTTTGCTTCAGCAATTACAACAGCAAAAGATGCTCTTGGAAAGGCAACAGCAAATGATGTCTCCTTCCGTCTTTCACCAAGTACCAATTCAATCATCTACTCCAGTGGTTCAAGAGGAAGCGCCAGTCAAAAAGATTGCCAGAGTCCCAGTGAACAGTGATCCCGTCATATTGGAAGACAGCAATCTCGAACCTACTTTGCAACAACAGCCTCAGCAACAGTTGAATAGTACAGCAGTTTCTCAACAACCTCCTCTAAACAAAAAGAAAAGTTTCTTGCGATCTCTATCTCTAAAAAGACCAAGCAATAAGGACTTGGCCACTGCAGCTGTCGCAGTTGCTACTACTGCTATTGCCGCTAAATCACTGAAAGAGCAGTATAACGAACGAAAAAGAGAAGAACAAGAGATGATCAGAGCGGAAAAGGAGAGAAAAAGACTCGCGAAAGAAAAGAAGATGGCTAGTAAAAATGCAGCAAAGTTAGCAGCTGCTTCAACTATTTCAGACTATGAAGAGGAGCCCGAAATAGAATATCAGTCAACATCACAACCAAAATACGTCGAAAGACGTCCCAGTTTCTGGAAACCAAGAGAAGAACGACCTAAGGGGTGGTGGAAGGGACAACGAGCAACACAAAAGGAAGAAGAGCAATATGAAGAGGTAGAATACGAGGAAGTGGAAGAGGAAGAAGAAGAGGAGGAAGTTGTACCGGTTGTAGTAGCACCTCCTGTCAAAACTAAAAAAATAGTGAGGAAAGTAGTAGTTCCCAAACCTGTGCCTTCTATTAAGTCATCAAAGCCAAAGAGACCGATGGCATTCAAACAGCCCACGCCTAGAAAAAGTAAACCAGAAAAGAAAAAGAAGGCAGGAAAGAATGCTAAAAGCAATACAAAGGACACTTCATCTACAACTGCTGCAGTTGCGCAACCGATGTATATGATGCCACAGCAAATGTATCAACCAGCTTACTATCAACAGCCAATGATGATGCCCCAACAATTCATGCCTGGCAGTTATTACCCACAGATGATGGGGCAAGTACCTCAGCAACAATCTACGCAACCCGAGAGGAGATCATCTCCTGCAAGAAAAAAATCCATATATAATCCTAGAGACAATTCTAACGATAAATGCTCCATCATGTAGACTATGTGAAACCCGTTTAATAAATATACATATTTTGTTTATATCTGTACATCTTTCTAATAAATCTAATTTTATACCAATATGCGAATGAAGTGTTGTAATATTAAACATCGTCTTCACATTAATCTTTTAAGTGTTTTTAAGCAATTTCAATTTCTGGCGATGGTATCAAAATAATAATTCGGGCCTGCGTATGTGATGGCCACTAAACTATGCGGTATCAACTACTTGGTAAGAGGTACTTTTGGTATTCTTCGTTTTCAGTATGATAGCAGAGTTCATTTTTCCTATAACAGCGTCCAGCATGCTCACTAACTGTAATACCAACGTTAGCTGCTTCTTTTTTTGATGTTTTACATGTTGAATCCTTACTGTATCTTCCTGCAACGAATCCACAAATTTTCGTTGAAGCGTGATAATTCGCTGCGCTTCTTTAAGTTTTCCTAATTGAATCAAATCTTCTGCATAGTATAGCCAACATTTACACTCTAGAATAGGATCTTTCAAGCGTTGAGCGAGTTTGATTTGTTCCATTGCTAAAAGGCCAGCCTTGTAAGACTGCGAATCAAATATCAGCAAAGCATGCAATTCATCTATGCTTCTCCAACTTACGTATTTTGTGTTACTCTTGCCTAATGAACAATAAGCTCCACCTAAAACTGAGTAATATGTACTGGTGACAGCTATCAAATGTGCCTTCGAAAATACACTCCACATACGTCGACACCACGACATGTCGAGAATCAACGATCTTCTTATCCAGTCACTTCTGTCCAAGACAATAAATATTGCTTCTACTTTACGACAGAATCCTCCAAGTAACATAGTAACACATAGGAAAGGAGAACTATCTAGAACGTTTGAAATGTACGCTAGAGTTTGACAATCGTAGACAGTGACAATGCCACACCACCTTCCAGTTAGTGCTGAACGTCTCTGTCTCTTCCCAAACAGTAAGCTAGCTGTACTGGAATTCGACGACTTTGAAATGTACACACTCGTTTCATTCAGGTCTGAAGTTTTATAAATGGTGAGTCTTTTCCGTAGAGGCAATTACTGAATTTCAAGTAATTAACCTGTAGAGTATTTTTTAGTTGCCTGCAAATTTTGGCGAGAGAATATGTCTTTCAGCTTATATTTTCGTGGTGCTGACATGTGGACTGGGAAAAGGGATGTGACATTCCTTCAGTGCAAATCAAATTGAATTTCTGCGTTTGAAATATTACATCAGTGGTGTGAGCCACTCACTTCCATTGTTACCACAAAATTGCATAATGATTTGATCATCTGCCATGATTTCCACGGGTTCAAATAGTATAAAAGATAAGAAGTTCTTTTCACTTTTTAACAATTTACTTGTTGATAACCAAAATGAAGAAATCAATTGCAACCTTTTTATTTCCCAGCGTATTGCTCCTATCATCAGTGGCAATAGCTTTATCAGACAACCCACAACAACAACAACACACTTTTAGTCAACCTGAAATTCAAATACAAAATGAAGTTTTCCAGTTGGCCGATGAGCTTATGGAAGTTGATTCCATCACAACTTCTTGCAGTAGTTGCATCTCTCTACTTCAAGTCATTAAGAAAATGTCATACTTCAGAGAAGGGTTTCTAATAAATACGCTAACAAAAGTCTGTAAAAAGTCCAAAAAAGTAGACGATGAAGTTGTAAGTTGGGATAGTACAGAAAGATTATAAGCAAATTCGCAATTGACAAATGATATATTAGTGCGAAGGTGTGATAAGGGAACAGGCACCAATTATCCGCAAAGTTCTTCCGGTAATGAAAAATCATTATTTCCTAATTTAGACGTATTTAACGCTTCATTACTCTTAGTCCATGGACATATCTGGTAGAGATGGCCATCTTATGTGCGCAGCGATATTGAACTCTTGTCCTTATCCAGGTACAACAAAATTAAGATATAAATTGTTATACACTACAATAGGCTAACTTAATATGTAACTATGACAGAGGTCGAAGAATGGGAGGTTCCGTTCCCCAAACCAAAACCAGACACACTTCCAGAGTTAGATAAATCTGTTGGACAGACATTTACAGTGCTACAACTGAGCGACTGGCATATTGACCCAGAATATCAAGTAGGTAAGAAGCTGGAAAAGCATGAGGACAATATGATTGATGATAGTACTTATATAGGCTGGAACGGAAGTGTTTTGTGATAAGCCATTTTGCTGTCGATCTGCTTATACTGACTTCACTAACATCACTAAGAGTGCCTCTATCTGGGGTATGTGAAATTATTGTGAAATGTCAAATTTATTGTTGTGCTCTACTTACATGCATTTTTTTCTTCCATCAAAAGGTGAATACACTTGTGATACCTCGCTACCATTAATAGAATCGATGTTGGAATTTATTCCAACTGTCGAACCAAACATAGATTTTGGTATCATGACAGGTGATGTACCTCCCCACGAGGTCTGGTCCACTTTACCTTTTTTGAAAACTCAATTAATCCAAGATGAAACCTACAAATTGCTGCATAACCACTTCGATTCGCAATATCTTTTGAATTCGATGCTATACCCTGCTGTGGGAAATCACGAGGCTGCTCCTACTAATAATTTTCCTTTAAAAGGTTCCAAGATTCCATTTGATCTGGATAGAGACTATCTCAATTTGAAATGGCTTTATAAAAGCTTAGCTGCAAGTTGGACAGGTTGGTTATCACCTGACATCGATACCGACGTGGAGTTAAACACTGGAAGCTACACTACTAGGCCTGTGAAAGGTCTTAAACTCATCAGTTTAAACACAAACTTTTGTTATGTGTTAAATTGGTGGCTATATGAACACCCTATACAAAAGGTTAGCGTGATCATGCCAAGCTTTTGTTTGTTGTTTGTTGACTTTTAGCATCTTTAGGACCCCAATGGCGTACTCTCTTGGCTTATCGACGAATTGCAAGATGCAGAAGATCGTAAAGAAAGAGTATGGATCATAGGGCATATTGCACCTGGAGACAACACTTGCTTCCATGACTACTCCAACTATTATAATCAAATTGTTGATCGATACTCTCATATTATCTCTGCTCAATTCTTTGGCCATACTCACAAGTAAGCACACGCATATAGAAACTTGCCTATAATTGTACACTAACTTTATAAATAAGGGATGAAATGACCATCTTCTATGGACATAACAAGAATCAAACAGCTAGTGAAGCTATATCCGTCGGCTATGTTGCTCCTTCGATTACACCTTTCCTCAATTTGAATCCAGGATTCCGGTAAGTGAAATACAATTTGTAATGATGTGCTTGTGCTAACTACTAGTTACAGAGTGTATAAGATTGATACCAAGACTTTTGAAGTGGTTGACTCAATTACTTATACTGCTGATTTAGATCAAGCCTCAACATGGTTAGACGGACCTGTAAGTGTTCGAAAAGATTATCAAGTATAGATCACTTCCTCACATAAATGCTCATACTTAGAATTGGCATATTGAGTACTCTGCCAGAGAGGCATATAACTCCAGTCGGGCTGCATTAACATCGTCCACATCCCCTTTAAGCGCAGCATGGTGGCACAACGTCACTGTGGATATGGAGGAAAATGAAGAGACATTCCAAAAGTACCACAGGTTCAGTTCCAAATCATCTCCAGTTCAAAAAGAATGTGTAGATGACTGTAAAAAGAACACAATTTGTGGCATTCGCGCAGGAAACTCTGAACATCGATGTGATTTTGAATCTGATGTATTTGGTCCTGAAGAAATTGGAACCAAGAGAGAGACTTACAAACCTGGCGCTCACAGCTGTGCATTGAATATGGTCGGCATTCGTGCTCAAATGGGATTGTAATTATTCTCCTTTAATTTTCTTTTGCAACCTTTTTTTTTTCAACAATGTACGTATGTACTTCTTTCAATAAATGATTGATACATTTGTTAATGTACTACGTAGCCAGAGAGGACTGGTATGCTCATATAGCTATGTACATTCGCAAAAAAAAATTTTGTTTTGCTAAGCATTACCAAGAGCAAAGGATATTACATGCGAAGGAACTACATAATAATAGAGATGTAACTTATTTTTCAATACACTCTTTATTAGCTAATTGAGGGCTACAATGCATGTATATTATTGATCGTATGCGGAAGTATGACTTCACTTATAAGTTAAGAGTGGTAACCATCTCCGAAACAACCGTGGATCTTGAAGGTTTGCCATGACCAGCAGACTCTGATGGGTCCACGCTTCTCTAAAGCAACTTCATCTTTCTCGGAGCGACGTTCAATCTTTTGGCAAGTGTAATCATACTTGTTATTGGTGGTACCATATCTTTGTTGGGTGTTTGCGTACCAGATCTCGACCCAGGTTCCTTGGTTATCAGCCTTACCACAGACAACACCGCTCTTATGGCAGGACTTTCCGGGACTTTCAAAGATCGTCATGGAATCTTTCCACTCGTAAACGTCGGTGCCAATCCAGAGCTTGTAATCAGCGGTTCTGTGGGTTGAGTAAGTGTTGACCTCGAACTCACCATCCATCCATACACATTGGGCATTAGCCTTGGCTGAAACTGAAGAAGAAGAGTTCTTCTTAGGTGCGGGCAAGGAAGTAGTAGAGTTCTTGGATGCTTCAGAAACCACAGGTCCAGCCAATGCCAAAGTGACGAGAGCAGCAAGAGCGCATAAAACGGTGAGGAATTGCTTCATGATGAGCCTATAAATTACATACATAGCAAGGTTTAATTACACAAGAGTATCAAGTCCGTTTAGAGTTCACTACATACCTTATTCAATTCAATGAAAAGAGTTGTTGTGTTGGGGACAGAGCTGCAATCAACGTCGTCTTATATAGCTTTTGCTCTTACAGATCAGAACTTTGACAGCAAATAAAAACAGTTTTCTGGGTCGCGGTCTTGTAAAACGCGGGAAATACAGAAATGTGCATCTGTTGAACACAGAACATGTAGAACAAAAAAAGCTTGACCAATAGCATAAACATTCATATTGCATGCAATACTTGAGGGGTTACCGAATATTAAATAATATTCCATTTATAGAGGAAGTACTAGCATATTTGAGAATGATTTCTGAAATAAATCGTAACATATAAAGTTTGAGGCTTTTTTTCTCACCATTCCTTTAATTGTCAACCTTGCATATCACACCACAGAAATTGGGTCAGGAGTAGAATCAACAGCGATATTCAAAGTATAAGAGTTGTAGATTATCTAACTCCTTTTGAACATTAACATTGATTTGTCGATGTTAAAGTCATTATGGAAGCATAAAGCTTAAACGAGAGGGGAAAAAGTGTTTGAAAGTTTCGTCTTGATACGTAGATGCAGAATCTATGATCATTACTGAAAAAACGTGTACAAGCGGAGTAAATGTACTTTGCCCCATTTTATTCGATAGACGGTCCATTAACTCTGTTTTTTCTGATCGAGGGATTTCTTAGTGTAAAGTTGCAATTTTCCGTGAGAACAGATGACTTCATTCTACCAAGTTTTTGGCACAAACTGGTGTTATACGACATAGTACTACAAAGAGGTACATTAGAGTTGAAAGTTTGTGTTAATTGTTTGAGTAACTGTCATAGATCTAAAATAGATCAACAGAGCTAATGAAAGTAGTTTTTTACAAAAAAGAAACTTTCAGATCTTCTGTTTGTAATAAAGACTTGAATGTACCCATCATTTCTACACGCATAGTCTGTTACACACTGTCAAGATGTCCAGCTCTTCAATCAGCGCTTGCAGAAATCCCTTAGCGCACACCATGATTTTGCATGGACGGCTTTCGAAATGGGTGGCTTTTTCGTCGAGGAAAAAAAAACGAGCTGAAGTTTATTCAAATAAAAAAAATTAAGAAACGACAAGTTCTCCTTTCCTTACACATAGGTCTTTATATTATTACACAATGGCTACTAGCATGGAGATGTCTTTGAGTTACCCTGCCTCTAAGTTTGAGGCAGACAACACTTTCACCAACCCTGTTGTTTTGGAAAAGTATCAACTTGCTGCTGATATTGTCAATGGTAAAAAAAATATAATAGTCGATCTATAGATCTTGGTCGAGTTGCTAATGATTTGATCTGATAACTCATAGGTGTCCTTCCTGTTGTCTTGAGCAAGGTTGCTGTTGGTATTTCCGCTTGCGATCTTTGTCAATATGGTGATGATCTTATTGAAGCTCATGTAAGACACTTTTTCCTCGAGTAGAAAGAGGGCTTTTAGACTAAATTCTTTATTATTATAGACCAAGAACATGTACAAGTCCTCTGAAAGAGGTATTGCTATTCCTACTTGTGTTTCCGTCAACAACATTATTCAATATTTCAGTCCTCTTGCCGAGAACGATATCAACTTGAAGCCTGGAGATGTCGTCAAGATGTAAGTTTCGTAAAATAGTATATGGGGAGAACGATTGATTGACATGAAGAGTTTATATAGTGAATTGGGTGTTCATATTGATGGTTATATCGCCACTGCTGCACACACTACCATTGTTTCTGTCAACACTCAAGAGCCCGCCACTGGTAGAGCTGCTGATGTAGTTGCTGCTACTCACTTTGCATATGAAGCTGCTCTTCGTATGCTCCGTCCTGGTGTCAGAGTAAGATATTGATACATAATAGGTAAAAATGAGAACTTTATGTTAAATATTGGATTTTTATTTTTGATAGGCTTCCGAGATCACTCGTGTCATTACTGAAATTGCTGCTTATTTCCGTTGTCAACCTGTTGAAGGCACCTTCTCTTCTCCCATGAAGCGTTTTGTTTTGCGCGCAGGAAAGGATATCGAGAACCGTTTCCTCGATGAATTACTTGTTCAAGATTTAGAAAAGTTTGATTTTGAAGTTGAAGCCAACCAAGCTTATCAATTGAACATTGTTTTAACTACTGGCAGCGGTGAAGTCAAGAACACAGAATATAAGCCTTTTGTTTATCAAAGAGATGTGAATAAGTCTTATCAACTCAAGATGAAGTCAGCCCGTCAAGCTTATGCCGAAGTCAATGCTAACCACACAGTATTCCCTTTCGCCACTCGTCATTTGTCTGGTAACACTGCTCGTCTTGGTCTTACTTCTTTATTGCAACATGAACTTATTACTGCTCACCCCGTTATGCGTACAAAGCTCCCCTCAGAATTAGTTGCCCAATACAAGGGTACTGTCCTCGTTACTGTTGACGGACCCGTTCGTAACACACGCGCTTTACAACTCCCTTACGTTCACTCTCAATACTGCATACCCGAAAATACTACTGCTGCCGCTGTCTTGGGCACTGGTGCAGTTAAGGAAATCAGACAAGCCAAGCCTTTAGCTGCCACCGAAGTTGTCTTTGGTGACCGTCGTGTTGAAAAGGAAGATGTCGAAATGGATATGGAATAAATTATCAAAAACACACCCACTCCCCTTCACAACTCACTTGCCACATTAACTTAGATATTTTAAAAATAAGACAGGAAACCAAAAAAAAAATAGAAACTCTTTCATTTGCATCCCCTCTATCCTCTTCCCCTCCAAAACTGTCATGTAAATAACAACTATTATTCACGGATCCAAAAAACAAGATGATTTTAATAAACTTAATAAAATGAAGTTACTTATATTTGTTATGTTTGCGGCATGAAAAAAAAAAAACTCACAATTATGCCAATATAGAAAAGAGTAAAAAAAGACGTAAGATATGTTACAAAGTAAAATAGTGCGGCAAAGTAGTTTTATTCATTTAAATGTATTGTAAAGAAACAGAAAAAAGGAATTTAGACAACGGTACCAGAAGCAGAGGCAATACGAGGCCAGAGATCAGCACATTCCTTGGCAATGGGACCAGTGATGGCGGAACTATTGATAAATCATGTTAATATCACCTTTTACATCCAATTTATGCTTATCACTTACCCCTTCATTTCACCCTTAGGGTTGACAATGACACCGGCGTTATCCTCAAAGTAGAGGAAGACACCATCTCTACGACGCCAGGCCTTACGTTGACGAATGACAACAGCAGCCAAGACCTTCTTTCTCAACTCAGGCTTACCCTTCTTGACGGTAGCGACAACCATGTCACCACAACCAGCAGCGGGGAGTCTGTTCAAACGGCCCTTGATGTTACGGACAGCAATGACGTACAAGTTCTTGGCACCAGAGTTATCGGCACAATTCATGACGGCACCAACGGGCAAACCGAGAGTCATACGGTACTTGGTTCCGGAAACACTAACTACAAAGTGAAAATCAAATGTCAGATTCCAATTTGATGCCGACATGAGGACGACATGCGGCGATGATTGGTACTTTAGACTTGAAAATCATAGACAAACAACCCTTTTCCATTCATCATTTTTCTCCCTCTTTCAAATAAAACTACTTTTACATTGTTTTAGAGACAAAAAGTGGATATTATTTGATAAAGTGATTTCAAAAAAGGAATCTTGTAGAAAAAGAAGTTGCTGATAATCTATCCATCCAATCCATCGTCCATCCATCTGCTACAATATCGTTTCCTCCTCTTTTTCCCTTTAAACAATCCCAACCCTTTGAATGAATACTTTACCCTTAGGCATTATACAGAAATATAGAAAGAGAGGAGGATCTACTTATTTCCTTCATCCATTTCCTATATGATGGACCCCCTCACCCCCCACTTGCCCAAAAAAAAAAAACTCGAGCTGTACTGCGGGATGCCAAATTCCATGAGCGCCAAAAGTGGAAATCTCCAAGTCCGGACCGGACCTTGTACTCCCCTCCACACATGGTGGGCTCCAAGTATGCTCACTTTGCTGTAAGCCTTTATTACAGAAGCACACCATGACAACAATACCAGAGAGACCTCAAAGTTTGACTGAATTACCAACGTAACGCTTTTTAGTCGTTATAAATAAAGTGAAGAAGCTAATCGCATTTCCGTAAAATAGAGTCATTCAGGAAATTCAGCATACCCCTTTGCAGTTAGATCGTTATGAGGAGGAATATAAGCGACGCATCGGTCTTTCCAGTACTTCACATGGCAACTTGCACTTTCATCCAGAGGCTCTGCGCTTAGAGTTGAAGGATCAACAGGTAAATATGATTTTTAGTTAGTCAAGTTTACTTAGTTACTTACTACTTACCTCTACGCGCGTGTAGGAACACTTTCACCATCTCAAGCACAACTATATTGATCGCTTAACGAAACAAAAGTTTTTGGAGTGCATGTTACAAGAGCCACCTATTGATGTGACGCTCAAAGATTTGAATACTATTGGTATATATAAAAGTAGGCATACTTCGTACAGGTTGTAGATATTGAAGTACTTTTCTACTATTGACAGAGAAGGAAAATGATGCAATGAATTCGCACATCAATGCGCTATTGGCGCAGAAGGAGGCTATTGGACAAAGTATAAAATCAACAATCTTTAATGTTGAGGCTGGTAGAGTTCAATTAAAAAACAAAAGAAAGGGATCGTATCAAGGTGTACTCATGTTTATTCTATGTGATAGAGAAGGAAGAACTGACAAATACGATCGACGAGACAGAAAAGACAATAGGCAATATTCTTACAATGGTAATACTCTACAGGCGAAACAGATAGCTGGATGTGGAATTGACATAGTAACCAATGCATATCTCGTAGGAGGAAGAAATACGTCGAATTCAATCCAAATTGAAGAATAAGAGTAAACTCACTATGGAAGAGGCAGAAGAGATACTAAGCCAACAAACAGATAATTTAACTCGACTTGCCAGAGCAAACGATGAACAAAAGGATGCATTGGAAGAGCACAAGTGGGATGTCTTGCAAAAGGAGAAAAAGCTAGAAGAGACGAGATTATTTGCGAATCAAATGATAAATGAGGCCAAGCAGGCAGTGAGAGCTAAAGAAAGTCAAACAGAGGACATTGATATTCAGTATAGAGAGTGAGTCTTATATCATGATTTGATCTATATTCTATATGCTCAATCTCTATTTGAATAATTAGGTATAAGCAAGCGATAGATTTATACAATCGTGTGTTGTTTGGTGCTAAATCGATTGACTTTTCATCTATGGATGTGATCCATGTCACTTTTGAAGATAAATACAACGGTGCTGTGCTGCATATTTATATTGACTATGAAGCGAAAAAAGTAGTGCATTTGGTTGTAAGTATTGTAGTAAATCAGGATCTGCCGAAAAAAATACTCATTACTTTATAATCATAGATTGATGGACCCAAACTTGATCTTGACAGCACGCTTAAATTAGCACAGCGATCATCTGTAAATAATGGGGTGAAAACTGCGATACTAGAGACATTAAATCGTTTAAAAAGACTCTAGTAGTACATAGTATTCCCCTTTCATTTTGTATATCCTCTTTTTTCTTTAATAATAATAGTAATAAGTAAGAAATAATAACAATTTATAGATAATTAACAACATCCTCCAGGAGTTTCTTCTGAAAGTGCACTTTGAGTATGTCCCAATCTGATACCAGATGTCTAATGAACATAACAAGATTCTAAGTACATATACATTTATCACTTATTTAACACATCATATATGTACTTACCTCGTTGGGAGAGAACACGCCTGATTTTATCTTTTCATATACATCCTCTGCAGTCTTTTGAAACGCTTCTTCTACATTTTCTGCTGACTTTGCGGATGTTTCAATGAAAAGTGGTATATCGTTATCGCGAGCAAACTTTTCTCCTTCCTCGCGGGTAACCTGTCTAGATCGAGGATCTAAATCGCATTTATTACCGACAAGTACAATAGTAGTATGAGGATTAGCATGTTTTCGGACATCTATGAATACACACACACATGTTACAAAGTCAATAAGTGATATTCCATCTCTCCTTTCCATGAGCCATGATTTACCTGCTAACCATGTGGACACGTGCTCGAACGTTTCTCTCCTAGAGATATCATAGACTTGAGAAAAGTCATTTTAGTACTGAGGAAACACTTGATTATCATCTAAAAGAAATGTATACCTAATAATGCTCCTGCAGCACCTCTGTAATAACTCTGTGTGATACTTCGAAAACTCTCTTGTCCAGCCTATCGATCATGTTAGCATTAAAATTTTGCTAGTGCAAAAGCCGTAATCTTTACCGTGTCCCAGATTTGTAACTTGATTTGCTTTCCATCAGACATGGTGATGAAGCGAGAGCCAAATTCAACACTATAGAACAGGAATTAACGACTTGAAACTCTCTCTTATGCAAAAAAAAAAAAGCACTAGTTACCCAATGGTCAACTCACGTCCTGCATAAAAGCGTTTATCTGTGAACTGAAGTAACAAGCAAGACTAGTTTCTCTGTATATTAATACACTGTGCTGTTTCCTTTGAGATAAATTATATACCTTTCCAACACCTATCCCGCAATGAAGACGTTAGTATAACAAGATAGTAATTAGGAACTGTGCACATAAATACTAACCGGAATCTCCGACGATAATGTACTGGGAAGAGGTAGAGTGTGTGAGTAACAGCAGTTCAACAAGAGGGTACAGAGTAGAGTGTTACCTTTATAATGTAATTGTATGTAGACATGTTTTAACAATCAAAGAAGAGAAAACGAGGAGTAGAAGAAAAGAAAATCAATATTTGTCAATGGAAATAAAAATGACGATGATCACACACACCTGAAGCCTAAATCAGGAAAATCCTACTTGAGCCAATTGTGGAAGAGATCCGGTGTGGTAATCAAACGCATTAAAAGAGTTTTTACATCTTTTCATGTTCGTACTTTTCTACTTTACAACTTTTCATATTTTATATGACACTTATCGGTATAATTTGGCTAGCAATTAGAGGATCTAATATGAGTATTTAAATAAATAACTACGTATCTTTTACTGGGTAGCTACAGCAACACTTTGTAAGCCTTGGAAATCTAAGGCTGAGCTGTACCAGGCACGCAGAACTTACGCTGCTTATTACAAAAATGTGAAAAGTCTTTAATGTGTCAATGCCGTATCGTGTAAGGAGAGACTAAATTATATAGTAGATGAACTTTCCGTGAATTGACAAAAAGCCAAACGAATACATATAGACAAAACTTACTGCCTGTTCATATCTATTTATTTATTCACAAGTATGTACATAGATATTTGATCTTTTCAGCCTCACAATTGGACTTTATATAATTTATATATACAAATACCACCCAAACTTGAAATCAGTAATATGTTTACTGCATTGATGATTATAGGATTAATAAAGTAACAACTTGTATACACGCACATTATGTCTTGCATTTTTGTAAATTCCAAGCACGAGTATGTGCCATGTATGCAATGACTTTGACACGAGTATATAATAGCAGTACAATGATGTCTATATAACTGCTTTTTAAAGCGCATTGACTCTTATGTGTGATACATATGTGTGTTGTTGAATTATCTTGGTGCAAGTAGGAACCGAGGGATCAAAATTAAAGTTTACATAATGCCACGCAAAGTACTCACGATTGTATGACAACTTGATCAAGTCAAAAAGAAAGTAGAAAAGAACCCCCTACGTTAGATGCATTGGAATACTTTTTTGTCTTTCCTTCATGTAGCTTTTCTGTACGTCATGCTTTGGAATTGAATTTAAATATTCTATATACGGGAGGAATTAAACTTTGTAGAAATCCCGAAATTGACTTTTTGTCGTCGTTTGGGTAAAGATCGGAACCGGAAATACGACACCAGCACTTTATTAATTTTGGAACTAAATATAAATTGGAAGCGATACGTATATGGTTCGAAAAGAAAAGAAGTCAAAAGGAAATACCTATGATCATTGTGTTCAATTTGACTAAACTTTGTGACTTTAACATTCGATTACTGTGCTTATGAGTGGATGATGATCATTTTACTTATTAAAGATGACTTGTTTACAAAGCAAGTGGGTAGTAATAGCAATAATAAATAAATGTTGTACCACAAACAAAACAACAATAATTTTATTAAGGGGTGGAGAAAATAAAGCAAAGAAGTTAGACCCCAAAGCCTGTTTGTAACCTTCCCTTTTTCCTTTACTTCTTTTTATCACATTAATACTAATACTTATGCTTAGACAATTAAATAATTTCTCTCGATTCACTACTTCCTCTATAAAATATGCAGCCAATAGCACTGCGACACTCGTCGGACTCAGTGCTACATCACAAGACGATCCTGCATTACCTTCACCGCAACTCATTGCATACTGGATTAATGAAACACAAAACGGCTTGGTAAGGAGCCTTTCCCCTGTGCGATATCAGTGTCTGCTAATGCTGACTTGTATAATTATGATAGAATGCTTTCTTTAACGATGAGTTTGAGGTTGCCCAAGCTATTTTTATGCAACATCACGAAGAATCGCCATTCCATGCCGTTGGATTCGCACTCATGGCGTATGTGGAAGCAATGCTTGGGTTTGAGACAGATAAAATACAAACAGCTTTGGATCGTATAGCTGCAGCAGAAGTATTAGCAAGGCAATTCGTGAAAAAAGCCAAAAGGAAAAATTGGCATAGCATGCATAGTAAACATAGCAGTAGCACAACAACCACAGGAACAGCAATAGATGAAGAAATAGAATCCATTTCATTCAATCAGGGTGGATACAGTGGAGGAAAAAAGCTCAAATCACCCGAAATTCAATATGAATTACTTGCCACCAACTGCATGCTGATGTCTTCGACTATCCAATTTTTAAGGAACAGCTGGTTAGAATACATGAAAGCGGCATATAAATTGCGGAAAGCGTATAAATTGTACGAACAAATGTTTGAATCACTGACAGGACAGAAAGCATCCGAATATGCTTCCACGTTAAAATCAAATCACAATAATATGTTCCCTTCAACCCCACCTTCATCCACAACCACCACCTCTTCCACAACATCCTCTTCATCTAGGAGGTCGGAAGCAGCAGCAGCAGCAGCAGCGACAGCGACAACCACAACCACAACTCCTTTTGAGCAACAACATCCGACGAATAATAACAACAACTTGTCTATATCTGCACTATTTACAAACTCTTCTCATGTTAAAGCTTCATGGAACGAGAAAAGAATCAGTTTATTTCATATACCCTCTCCAACTGCTATTGAAAACTTGAAGAAACGTCCCATGTCAACACACGACTTACCTATTGATCATATACCCTCATCCTACGATGCATACATTGTAATAGATAATGCCATTGAAAGTGGCATCTTTTTTGGAATTGGCTTATTTAGTCTGGTGTTTTCATTGCTACCACCCAGAGGTAAGAAGGCGATTCGCAAGTTAAAAAAAAAAAAAAAGATCTTCTGAATACTAACCTACCTTGCAGTCAACAAGATATTAAATACATTAGGATTTCATTCATCCAGACCGTTCGCACTTCATTCATTACAAAGATCCTTTAAAAACCAAGGATTGTATTCATCATTATCAGCACTTTCGTTATTAGCATACTATACCAATCTGTCATTATTTATTCACCCTCAATTACTACCCAACTCCCTCAGTCTCGAAAACGCTCGACATATTTTAGACGGGATGAAGAGTTTATTTCCACATGGTAAAATATGGAAATTATTAGAAGGAAAACTGTGCAAAATGGAAGGTAAAACAAGGCGTGGCGTGGAAATATTACGAGATGCCAGAAGAAGAGATAATAATAGCTTACATCAACAGCTACAATTACAAAAGAAACTACAGAGAGGAAACAGCTCAGCAGCAGCAACCACCACCACAACTATATGCGAGCTAGTCCAGCTGCAAGCTTTAGCAGTCTACGAGATGGGATGGTACGTTTGTTGTTATTTTTATTACTCCTGTCATGTATATAATCCCCTCCTCCCTAACCTCTCTCCGTAATTTATTTCAACTACTTTTTATACAGGGGCCAGATTTTCTTGGGCGATTATTTCCAAGCAGCAGAGACTTTTTTCCGATTGGAAAGTATGAACAACTGGTCCAGGGCCTTCTATCATTACATCGCTACCTGCTGTATGTTTGCAGATGAAGAGTACGATAAATCCGCGCTCGAGTTTATGCAAATACCCGGTATTCTCAAACGCAAAAGACATGTGGGAGGTCGATTATTGCCCAACGAAATATTTGCAGAAAGGAAAATCAAGCACTGGAGAGCGAAGCGAAAGCACTTGCGATACAGTAACGACAATGATGAGTTGGACGGACCTTCGTTGAAGCGTGTCGTCATTGTCAATCCATTATGGGAGCTGATTTATTTGTGGAACGGATTTTCTCAATTGACTCCTAACACACTCCAAGTGATGAAGCAGACAATAGAAACAAGTTTAGCTACATTATCCAGGGAGGAGATTGGGATAGATTTACCTCAGCTGTATCTTTTATTGGGTGTGAGTGTAAGGGAATTGGGTGATCACGATCTTGCTGATATGTACCTACGACAAGCGATCAAGAGCGAAGATGCAGCCAGTGAAGACCGTTGGGTGATACCGCATGTATTATACGAGATGGCCGCCCTATGCTGCTTTAAACTTTTACACACCACTGACAAAAAGAAGCAGAAAAAATTGTACAAAGATGCATTGGATTGGATACACAAATCAGAAAAACATTTGGCTCATAAAATTAATCATCATAATAATAATACTCAACAACACCAACAGCAGCAGCACGAGTCTGCCACGTCGGATAATACTGGCGACTCGGACTGGGATAGTAGATTACATGTCCGTTGTCAGCTATTGATAGAAAAATTAGAGGATTTTAATCAGAAATAAAATCATTTTTGTAATATGTACTTATGTTCCGTGCATCTTTGTTGACGTTTATTGTCTTTTAATGCAGGGAAAAGAGAACTTTGTAAACCTGTGCCTGGAATGGATTTCTAATGTGAGTACTGAGGTATGTACATAGCACTTTAGCAAATACAGTCTCGCACAGAGAATTTAAAAAAAGCTTATAATTGTCTGTGTAGCCCTTCAACTTGAGTTGAGGCTTGCCATACATTTGCCGCATAATTCATGAAACTCAAAATAAAAGCCAGAATTGATTGTATTGGAGGAAAAGTCATTACACCGGATTTGTTTGTCCCTTTAGCTTTTCTTGTACGATTAAATCTTGTCATCATCTAGTCAACATGGTAAGTACCTTTAACAAATCTCGGATACTTTGATCTCGGTAAAGAAGTAGTACTGACTTTTCCTGTCTGTATTTCTCTTCCCTCCGTTTGTTGACTTTTTTTTTGAAACAGGGAATGAAAATAGACGTCAAGGTACAGTAGACTGTGACATTGTACGTTGTATTAGTAAACTGAAATATGCTTTCAATAATAGAGACAACTGCTTTCTCGCTCTGCGAGAGTAAAGAGTGTAGACATTCACCCTTCTGAGCCTTGGTTGTTGACCAGTCTGTACAATGGCCATGTCAACATCTACAACTATGAAACTCAGGTACCAAATTATTTTCGTGCATACAAGTCACTCTCGGCCCTAATTTTATTCCTAATAGCAACTTGTCAAAACTTTTGAAGTATCTCAGTCTCCAGGTAAGAAAGAGCAATGAAAACTGCACCGGATACGAGTGATTAAATGCTTTCCCTGTAGTGAGAGCTGCTAGATTCATTGCTCGAAAGAATTGGATTGTTACAGGCTCCGACGATGCTCAGATCAGAGTATTCAATTACAACACGCACGAAAAAGTTGCCAGCTTTGAGGGACACCCAGACTATATACGAAACTTGGCTGTCCATCCTTCCAAGCCTTTTGTTTTATCATGTTCTGACGATATGACGATCCGTTTGTGGGATTGGGAAAAAGGATGGAAGTGTGTGCAAGTCTTTCAGGGTCATGATCACTTTGTTATGCATATCGCATTTAATCCAAAGGATACAAATACTTTTGCCTCGGCCAGTTTGGATGGTACCATTCGTATCTGGTCTCTGGGCTCAAATAGATCCAATTTTATACTTCAAGGTCATGAGCGTGGTGTCAACTTTGTAGATTATTACTCTGGAGGTGATAAACCTTACTTGGTTTCTTGTGCTGATGACCTGTAATTATATGGCTCCCCTTTCACAATCAAAATCTACTTTACTAAACATTTTTTTTACATATCATATGTAGCACTGTTCGAGTTTGGGATTATCAGAACAAAAATTGTGTTCAAACATTAGATGGTCATCGCCAAAATGTAAACTTTGCATTATTCCATCCTTCATTGCCTATCATTCTATCCGGATCAGAAGATGGCACCGTCCGTATTTGGAATTCAGATACCTATCGCTTAGAAAATACTTTAAATTACGGGTTAGAGCGTGCTTGGTGTATTGCCTGTCAAAAAAATGGAAACAGTGTCGCCCTTGGTTACGATGAAGGCTCTGTTGTCATCCGCCTCGGTCGCGAAGAGCCCGTTGTATCTATGGATACCTCTGGAAAAATTATTTGGGCAAAAAATTCAGAAATCCAAACTGCAAACACCAAGACGGGCGTTGGTAAGGAGAACATTATATTTTCCAAATATTGCAAATGAACTAACAACTGTGGATATTTTGATGCCTCAAATCACGTAGATGATCACATCAAGGATGGTGATCGATTGGCCTTGCCTATAAAGGAATTAGGAAGTTGCGAAATATACCCACAGACACTCAAACACTCACCTAATGGAAGATTTGTATCCGTTTGCGGCGACGGCGAATACATTATTTACACAGCCTTAGCATGGAGAAATAAAACTTTTGGTAACGGTCTTGACTGTGTATGGGCGTCAGATTCCAACATGTATGCTGTACGCGAATCCACTAGCCGCATCAAAGTATTCAAAAGTTTCAAAGAAAAAACTGGTCTGCTGCCTCCCAAATTGAGTTTTACGGCTGAAGGTATATTTGGTGGAGGGTTACTTGGTGTACGCTCCAAGAACTTTTTAATCTTTTATGATTGGGAAACTGGTGTGCTTGTTCGCCGAATTGATGTAGAATGCAAAGAAGTAAGTCCTTGAGTATGTCTTGGCTTTTATCGTTGGTAGCTTTGCTAACTTCTGTCACTCTATCAGGTTATTTGGTCTGAAAATGGTGATCTCATCGCTATTGTATGCGATGAATCTTTCTACGTTTTGAGGTACAATGCAACTGCCTACTATCAGTTTTTGGAAAACGGCGTAGATACCGGTGAAGAGGGTGTTGAGGAAGCGTTTGAGTTTGTCACCGAAATCTCGGAGAGGTATGTGCTTGAGGACATTTGGATATACGCAAATTCAAAAAAAAAAATAATTAACTGTATCAACGCATCACTAAATGTAGCGTGAAGACAGGCTCTTGGGCCGGTGATTGTTTTATTTATACCAACGGATCAAATCGATTAAACTACCTTGTTGGTAGTCAAGTATATACCATAAGCCATTCTGACAAGTAGGTGGGAGGCATATTGACTTTTTGGTGTGTCAATTTTACTGACATGACAATAAACAGGCAAATGTATTTGTTGGGATACTCTCCTAGAGAAAGCAGAGTATACCTTGCTGATAGAGTAAGTACCTATAGTCATATGAACAGCTGTGATGAAAACTGACATTATTTTTTTCGTGAATTTGATTAGGATGTCAACGTCACAAGTTACTCTCTTTCAATTGCTGTCATTCAATATCAGACAGCTGTTTTACGTGGAGATATGGAGGCAGCAAGTAACCTTGTAGAGGCTATTCCCCAATCACAACGGGGTCGTGTTGCCCGTTTTCTCGAATCACAGAATATGCAAGAACTTGCGCTCGAAATCACATCCGATGAAGATCAACGATTCGAATTATCTATTCAGCTTGGAAAGTTAAATATCGCAACTGAAATAGCAGAAAAATCTAACAATGTCGCTAAATGGAGAGTGCTAGGAGATAAGGCATTGGCAGAATACAAGTTCAAATTAGCTGAAAAGTGTTTGTTGAATTCAAAGGATCTGAATGGCCTATTGCTGTTTTATCTCTCTTCTGGTGATAAAGTTGGACTTAGAAAAGTCGCTGAAATGTCAAGTAATACATGTTTCTTTCCATTTGAAAAGTTGTGCAAAAACTAACTTTTTTTTTTGTCTATGTATGAATTTAGTTGAGCAAGGAAAACACAATATTACGTTTTCTGCATTGATGAGTCTCAATGCAACAGAGGAAATCCTTCAACTTCTTATTAAGACGGAAAGACTGCCTGAGGCTGCATTGTTTGCAAGAACTTATTGCCCTGAGAAGGTGTCCGATGTTGTCCAGGCGTGGAAAGTAGATTTAAAGTCAAACGGAAAAGTCAAGGTCGCTGAAAGTTTGGCAGATCCTGCCAATTACCCCAACTTGTTTCCTGAATCGACTAAATTTGAAGGTAATTACGTAGGAAAGTAGAATCAAAAAATTCAATCATTAATTTTGCTTTTCAGACTTAGATGACCTTGTTTCCCTATAAAAATTCTTATCGCTATAATTTCATTTCAACGAATTGATACAACTTTAATGGATACCATTCAGCACATCTATTTGGCAATTCATGTATATGTATTAAGCATTGATTTCCTCGCTTGCCTAAATACTGTAAACTCATACGTAAATTCACCGAAAAGATTTATGAATAAATTTCTACGGTATTATGTATTCCCTCATAGGGCTACTTTGTTACCTTTTGGTAGACCAAAATACATCACACGCTCAAGCAAACTAAATGTTTGAAAGATTAATCGGACTTCAATGGTGTTGTCACGCTGCACTGATTTGACTATTATCTATTGTGTTGAGTTCAACTTTCAGAAAAGAATCATTGTCTCATTCAATCTCCTTGATATACAGAATTAGTGAGATAAAGTTGTATAGCACACCACGGTTACAGGTATATGTAAAGATTTTTCATACATTATAAAAATTTGATCGTGCATCGTAACACTGATTCGGGATAGTGGAGATCTGATTTCCTGTGTAACGGTCTCAGATTAAGAAATTCCATTTTGTTTGTATAATTTAAGTGTGTACGTATTCCCTCATAGGGCTACTTTGTTACCTTTTGGTAGACCAAAATACATCACACGCTCAAGCAAACTAAATGTTTGAAAGATTAATCGGACTTCAATGGTGTTGTCACGCTGCACTGATTTGACTATTATCTATTGTGTTGAGTTCAACTTTCAGAAAAGAATCATTGTCTCATTCAATCTCCTTGATATACAGAATTAGTGAGATAAAGTTGTATAGCACACCACGGTTACAGGTATATGTAAAGATTTTTCATACATTATAAAAATTTGATCGTGCATCGTAACACTGATTCGGGATAGTGGAGATCTGATTTCCTGTGTAACGGTCTCAGATTAAGAAATTCCATTTTGTTTGTATAATTTAATTTAACAGTTTCTCGACATAAACATTCATGTCAGAATTATTTTATGGTTCTTTAGTACAAAAAATACAGCAGTGTTGGGCTCAGTACCACGAGTTTGAATTTGTAGAGATAGTTTCGCAAAAAGTGAGGTCTTCGAAATACATGTGTGGTGAACGCAAATGGTACTTTAAGAACAATTAATTGAAACTCCATCTAAAGTCCAAAAAAAAAAACTATTAATACAACTCAAAAAGATTTTTTTCTCTTTTTCCTTTCACAATCCTTGTTAATATCTAAAGAAAATGGGTAGCAAGATCTACGGAGATCAAGTGGTAGACGAAAGAGATTTAAAAGGCTATGGAGGTGTAACTACCACAGATCAACTATCTACTGCAAGTGGGACCTCAATAGAACCACCCAAATTCCGTAAAGCTGTATATCTATCATCCATTGTTGCTGCAGTGGGTGGTTTCGTTTGTGGTTATGATGTCGGATCTATTAGTGGCATTCTTGCCATGCCCATATTCCAAGCAAAATTTTTCACCGAAGAAAACATTACATATCTCCAAGGTCTTTTGCTTGCCTTGTACTTGACTACAGCTGCTGTAGGAGCTTTGACCTCTGGTTACTTCTGTGGTAAGTCACATTGAATTCAGATATACCCTTGTGCTTAAACTCTGATCTAACTTAATTGTATTAGATCGCTTTAGTCGAAAATATTCCATCATTGCTGCCGCCACTCTCTTTAGTATTGGTATTTTGTTGCAAATTATTGGTGCCAACTTCGGTGTTCTTCTCGCTGGAAGATGTGTTGGTGGTCTCGGTGCTGGTCTTATGACTAATGCAATTCCCTTGTACCATTCTGAAATTGCGCCTCCTGACATCCGTGGTCGACTGATCAGTTTCTTTACTTTAATGGGATGTTTCGGTCAACTCGTTGGTTATTTTACAACTTTTGGTACTAGTTATGTCAATTCCGATTGGTGTTGGAGAGCTCCTTGGCTTCTTCATATCATTGTCTGTATCGCTTTCGGTGGTATCATCGCTACTTTACCTTTCTCCCCTCGCTGGCTTATCGATAAAGATAGACACGAAGAAGCTAAGAAGGTTTTGATGGAATTGCATCAAGTACCCATCAACCACCCTTTGGTTGTTCGAGAATATGAAGATATTGCCTCCGAAATTGAATTTGAACGCTCTCTTGGTGATCGTACTTATCTTGAGCTCTTCCAAGGACATAATCTCAAGCGTACCCTTCTCTGCTTTTTCATTTCAATTGCCACTTCTTTTACTGGTAGTGTTGCTATCTGGTACTACGCACCTCAAATTATTTTGAGCACTGGCTTAGGAAGCGTATCTGCCTCTATCGCCGCCACAGGAGGTACTGGAATTGTGTCTCTTATTGCGGCTTTTATCTCTCTTCAGTACTGTATTGACAAATGGGGTCGACGTCCTGTATTCTTGGTTGGTGCCGCCTGTATGGGTATCAGTATGTTTGTAGCAGGTGCCATGTTTAGCGTTTACACTGTTGTTGATGTTGAAAGCTATACTGTCACTATTACAAACCCTTATGCCCGTAACACTATCATTGCCATGCTTTATCTTTTTGTTGCTAGCTTCCAATTCAGTTGGGGTACCGCCTCTTACGTTTATCCTTCAGAAGTCTTCAACATGCGTACCCGCGCTAAAGGTTTGGCTTTAACTTTCGGTTTAAATTGGGCCTTTACTATTTTAATTACCTACTGTGCTCCATTGTTCATGGCCCACACTGTAGCTGGTGTTTTCTTTTTCTTCGGCTCTTGTTGTGTTGTCTGTTTCATTGGTTGTTGTTTCATTCCAGAAACCAAGGGCAAGACTTTGGAAGAAATGGAATATGTTTTTGGTGCAAAGTAATCTTTCTTGATTTGAAGCGATCACTTTACCGTCCACATACTCAACATTCAAAACATTATACATATTATCTCACTTTTCTTTATTTAGATCTTAGTAATTTTTAATAAATAGGTTCACAGCGGCTGGTCTTCCTGGAGTAAACAAAGGTGGTGACGAACGGTTGCCATCAGTTCTCCACGCGTCTACTGTCGTCTTTGTGGGTCTTTAACAAAGTTCATCAACTGCATCAAGGGGTGCCCTTTAGTTCTTTCTTTTTCATTTTTGAAAAGAAGTTCTTATTGTGGCTGAGAATTTATACCCTTATCAACGGAACAGGATAATGCCTGCGTCGTGATGATGCGATGATGAAATATAGGTGAGGAGCCAGGAGTCTTCTTGAGGTGTAATTGTTGGTGCTGATATGATTAGTTTTGCGGGGAAGGGGAGAGATTGTCTTGAAAGGGTTGCTGTGGTTTTGGGAAAGAAAGGCTCCTCACATCCATCGTCGTACGGGGTGTTGTCAGTGTTGGTTGTGATTATAACATATAGGCTACAGTTTTGTAAATAAAGCACGAATTCTCTCTTTTTTTGATCATCTTGTCATTTTTAGTTTCCAACGTATGCAGTGCTGTTGTTTGCGAGGAGTGTAAGGCAAACGTGAACGTGTAAGACGAACTAAAACAAGGAAATGTCTTCTTACGACTTGACAAGTATCAACCTTCTATGCCAGGCAAAGGATACTTTGACTTGCATTGTTTGGCGATAAAAAGTCATTATTAAGGTTATCGTCACTTTAACCTGCAAATAGTCCAACCACTAACCACCAAAATAAAATATCATTTTGATAGCTTACCACTTGCAACTAGCAAACTAAAGCTTTCTGGTAACCATACTAATGTCACATTCTAACCAAAGGTAAAGAAAAAATAATATCACTTCTAAATACCACTCCTACCACGGATAACACCAACACGTTCACAGTCAAATTCTGTCAGGACAGTTGTTATTAAGTCTGTTCACTAGACTTACTATTATATTTGTTTTATTATACCTTCAGGGAAAGTAAATCTAAACTTTATTTACGTCTATCCTGGAACAATTTTAACACTTAATTATCAACGATATTTATTAAATACACCAAGAAAATTAACTACAATGGGGTACATATTAAAAGATGATTGTAGGAACCACCTCGCAAGTGGTCAGGTAATGTGACCTATTCGTGTAACTTGAGCGACCAATGAGCGATCGATGAGCTCCGCAGCAAGCTTTTAGAACTGTTTTTTTTCCCATAGCCCTCTTTCTCCCTTTTCTTTATCCTTCTACTCAATGGTAGGAATACTTGCACACTCGTGATGCATGGTTTACCTGTTTGTGTGGAGTTGATCTCTCTTGTTTCGTCTGACTTGCTTCATCGCTAGTTGAAGGAGCTTTGTTGCAAACTGACACACTATTTTTGTTTACGAATTATTGAGTAAATGGTACGGTCATAGTTTGTTGGTAAAACACTGGATCCCGTCCGATCTCCAAAGTTAAGCAACATTCGACTCCTTAGTACTATGTTGGGAAACCGCATGGGAAGTAGTGGTTACTGTACTTTTGAAAGGTAAGGAGTGCAACTTTAGGATAAAAAGTTTAGGACTCTGAAGACATTCGGCGACTCGTTTGGCTTTGGGGGTCTGCAATATGACCCTGTCCTTACTTTTTAGGCAGAGCTGGAAACAGGATCATCTTACGAGCTGGTATTATTTCACTTTACGTCAGAAAGTTGAATGAGAGTTACCAACAGCTCAGTTCAAGTGCACTAACATTCAGCGTAATTTACTGTGCGGTGTGTACGTAGTCTTGAATCCCAATGCACGCGACGGGCATACGAGTCGCCTAACTGCTATGTCAAACCGTCCTCTCAATTGCCTCCCTGTTAGCTATCGACTGTATACATGGTGAGAAACACAACGGGTCTTAGATCATTGGTTCTCTCTCCCTCTCTGTTTACACCACCGTAGTAACAAAGGTACGATGGGTGTGCTGGAGTTTCAGTCTCTTGTAATCTACTAGAGAGTGTATATAGGTTGTGCACCTGAGCTTCTTTCTGAGCACTTTTTTTGAAAAACCTGATTTGATCCAGTGTTCTGGGAGTGTTTTTATTAAAAAAGTCGAGGATAGCTCTGCTCTTTAGTATGATACGTTGAGATCCAGATTGTTTTAGGCCTTTCAACACATACGATACACGGCTTCGTTTTACGCATCGATTTACAGTGGATACATGGAAGCGTCGACTATAGTGGATATATGGACGCATCGATTTTAAAGCGGATCTCTAGCTTCGATAATCATTTCATCTCTCAACAACCTAAAACAATCGGCTCACGGGTCCCTATCTTTATCATCTTGTGTTGGACATTGAGGGTGGCACTTGATGATCAAAGATAGGATCATTGAAGAGGATCAGCAAGACATTACCAACGTAATTTCTTGCTAGAATAGATACCAATTTGGTCCCTCATCAAGAATTCGGCGCTCTCTCCCTTCAGTTGCACCCCTTTCAAGTCTTGTCACCAACGTGGCCTTTCTCAAGCATGGTCTCCAACGTGGTCCCTCTTTAGATTAGTTGATTTTTAATAAACAATTCTTTTGGTGTCTTAATTCTTTTGTCGTGTCTTCTTCGAGGTTCTACATGTTTACTAGTGGAGTACATGGAAGGACATCGACTACAGTGGAGTAGGTGGGACGGCATCGATTTCATAGCGGATCTTTAGCTTCGATAATCATTTCATCTCTCAACAACCTAAAACAATCGGCTCACGGGTCCCTATCTTTATCATCTTGTGTTGGACATTGAGGGTGGCACTTGATGATCAAAGATAGGATCATTGAAGAGGATCAGCAAGACATTACCAACGTAATTTCTTGCTAGAATAGATACCAATTTGGTCCCTCATCAAGAATTCGGCGCTCTCTCCCTTCAGTTGCACCCCTTTCAAGTCTTGTCACCAACGTGGCCTTTCTCAAGCATGGTCTCCAACGTGGTCCCTCTTTAGATTAGTTGATTTTTAATAAACAATTCTTTTGGTGTCTTAATTCTTTTGTCGTGTCTTCTTCGAGGTTCTACATGCTCCTTGAATGAAACTGTATTTAATAGTTTGTGTGTTTTCTTCCATATTTCAAAACGCGACGCGTAACACTTTTCGGCTCTTAAATTTGAGGAATTTTTATTTCGTGTTTCCATGAACTTCGCTCTTTATTTATGAAGATGGTGAATTCGCCAATCAAGACAACAGACAATACCAAAAATGCAAATATAGAAGAAGCATTATCAATACTTGATGCAGAAAGTAAGTTCTCCCTTGAGCAGTCAAGTCTTATTTGAGCTAACTAATCAATACTTTTAGCGAAAAGAAGAGTCGAAGATGTAAGACAGCGAATTGAGTTTATGTGCGCTTCACTTCGTGCTCAAGGAAACACACAAATCAACAAATTGTTGAAAGCAATTCGCGAATTAACAGTGGAGGATTTTTGTGAAAAATATGGAGCTGACACACAGTATTTTATGAGCCAGCAAACGATGCAACGTATTAGTCAAACGAAAAATAAACGACCTTCTGTAAATGATAGCGAAAAATTCGATGCAACAATTAAAAAACGAAGTAAAGTGCTCAAAATTGATGCGGAAAAAGAAATAGAACCGGTAAGCAAATCATGACATTCTTAAGGGACACTTTACTGAGCAATGTTTAATGTAGGGTTCTGATGCATCAAGCCATACCCACACTGGGCCAGTGATTGTCCGTTTAGAAAGAGATTTGCAACCTACCATCAGTATTCAATTAAATCCAGGTCATAGCGTGGAAGGATTGGGAAAACTATCGATTGACGCACCAATAGATATGCTAAAGGAATTAAATGAAGTCGAACGTGGTCGGATCCGCGAGCAAATTCAAAGCATTCAGGATGAGCTAGAAAATTTGAAAAAAATAGTATCATGACAACGTAAAAGATATGTGTAATTGTAGATAGATGTATATAAAGTCATAATGTGTAAATACTTCTTAGTTCACTTAATTGCCAGCGAAAGAGAACAACAGTTTATTGATTGATCAAATATGTAAAAGTGGTAGATATATAATGGAATTTGTTAGATTCAATTAAAGCTTCTGTTGTTCGTCAACCTGTTGTACATGTTATCAATGGGCTCTGAAAAAACGTCGCGGGCTTTTTCTCGTTTTAATTTAAAAGTTGGAGTCAAGAGTTCATTTTCAACAGTGAATTCGTTGGTTGTGAGATAGAGCGCCTTTACTTGCTCGAAGCTCTTCAAATCATTTTCTTTTCCATATGCATTGATATCCCGTAATATCTCGGTCTTGGCGTCCTCCGAAACACACACTTCTTCCAAAGTCATCGCCTTAAATTTTGCATGTTTAGATGCCCAGCGCATAATTGAGGCTTCGTCTGGAACCATAATACCAACTAATTGACTTTGCATAGAGTCGCCATGAACAAATGCCTGAGCAATCATTTCATGCTTTTGATAAGTGCCTTCAATTTTTTCGGGTGCTATGTATTCGCCTTGAGACAGTTTGAAGATATTTTTTAAGCGATCAATGATAACCAACTGATTTTCCTCATCCAAAAGTCCGATGTCTCCTGTGTGCAACCACCCTTCACTGTCGATAGTTTCGGCTGTCTTTTCAGGATTTTTATAATATCCTTTCATAACAGAGTTACCGCGAATACAGATCTCTCCGCGTGGAAATGGGAGATCAGTTGACAAATAGTTCATATCTGGAACGTCCACAAGCTTGATTTCAGAACAAGGAAAAGGCATTCCCACAGTACCTTTTTTATTATTGCCAAAACCAGACACAGAGATGGTACCATAGTTTTCAGTCTGTCCGTATCCTTCATGCACATCAACAGAAAAACAAATTTTGAGAAAATCTTTTACCTCCGGAGAAATGGGTGCGGATCCACTAAGCATAAAGCGAACTCTTCCACCTAGCAACTCTCGTACCTTTTTAAAAACCAATCGATCATAAAGCCAATGGTCGACGGTGGTTTCCAAATTTGCTTTCTTGATACTGAATGCGGTGTGAAATAGGTAACTTGAGATGCCGCCCTTGGCATTTACGGCTCCCAAAACTTTGTCATAGATGCGATTCAAAAGACGTGGAACTGATACAAATACAGTAGGTTTTAGCTCAGCCATGTCCTCCAACAATTTTAATGCACTTCCTTGGTAGAACCCGATAGAGCCACCTTTGATGATCACAAGGCCTTGAGCTGCTCTTTCTAAAACATGAGCCATAGGAAGGTAGGAGACATAAACATCATTTTGATCCAATGGAGTCAAAATTCCAAGGTCACAGTTGACTGAAACTGAATGGACTGCTGCAACACAATTTGCATGAGTAAGAACGGCGCCCTTTGGTACACCGGTAGTTCCGCTAGTGTAGCAAATTGTTGCTATATCGTCAGCTGTTGAAAGCGCTGAACTGTCAATAACACCTTCGCCGAGATTTTCAACCTCTGTAAAGGTATAAATAGTGAACCCATATTTTTCAGCGTTTTTGATATCCTCAATGGAAACATTCTCGTCCATAGAGATGATCTGTTTGAGGGAAGGTATTTTCGCTTTGAGCTGTATAAGATCTTTTATTTTGTCCTTGCTAGCAACGATAACCTCCATTTCAGTCTCGTTGATGATGTGTTCAATTGCTGCGGTACCCAAGGTGTCATATAAAGCAACTAAAATAAAAGCTTCTCGGTAACTTGCTATCTCTGCGATCGACTAAGTAGAGATGGTTAGAAATTGTGATCTTTTTTTTTGTTCATATTTTGGACTCACCCATTCACGACGATTTATGCTGAATACGCCAATTGCTTTTTGCCTTGTTAAACCCAATTTCCTGAGGCCTTTACCAAAATTTTCAATATGATTTCTAACCTCGCGATGAGTTTCCCATTTATATTCTTTGGCTACGCCATCTTCGATTTGCCTTGTGCCTAAAAATGGGCGATCTTTACGCGCGAAATAGATTACCTGGTAAGAATTTGATAAAATTACAAAGTATTGTCAAGATACTTTTACCTGTACTAATGTTGTATCCGGTGAGATATATTTGCCACATAGTGAAAACATCAGGAGGATGCGAAGCTAGTTCGTCAGCAAACTCTGAATGACGGTAGACAGCAGTCTCGTTGTTTTTTTCTTTACAGTTAGGTCTCTTTACTGCGTTGAGAGGTACTTCAAGTTTAGTTATCATGATAGTAGGTTGTGGTTATTATTATTAAAAAAAGGTTAATCACGTATAAAAAATGGATCCAACTTTTGGCTCTATTGGTATTTATATAATTTATGTAATGAGAGTGAAACAAAAAATCAAGATTTCAGGATAAGCAACCATAGAAAACTTTGTTTGAGAGGTGGGTCGTATATATAGCATATATGTAGAGCAGTGTTCCCATGTAAGCGTATTCTTACAACGTAGACATTGCTTGCTAAGAAGTTTGGCTCACCCTTTTATGCTTGTAACAAATTGTTCACACACAATCAATCTGTATTACGATTAGAAATCAAGTAAGCCGAACCGATATCAATAAATCTAGATTTCTCTGGTTAACGTCTTCAATTAATATATCCAGGCGGTTAATCCATCATTGTTGGGGGAATGTGAATAGTGGTTGTCTGATTGATGTCTGATAATTGAAAGGACTTTAAAATTTTTTCACCCGGAAAGAAGTTTAAATCGAAAGTTTTATCAATTTACCCAGTTCCCCAAAAGACGGTTTGGATGTTTCAATTTGATCTCCATTAAAAGCAGAGCAGATTTTTAAGCTTAATTTTACCCAAAAATTGTAAAAGTTAAGCGTTTGCCAAGTTCATAAAATACGTCGTTTTGAAAGTATTTCCAAACTCTGTTCGCAAGTAAATGATCAATGACTATCATCCCATCAACTGCTATTATTGCGGTATCAAATAATTACATACATATAGATGGGTGTGTGAGTACACAAGATATCAACGTAGATCTTCTTCCATCATTGATGTGATGTTTTGGTCTTTCCTTTGATCCGCTGCACATTTATTGTGATACGTAATATTACACATATCCCTATATGTTATAGTATGTACTTGCATATAAAGGTACTACCATTGCTCTTAGACAAGAAACAGTGAAATATTGAGGCACGCAAATATTACAGATTGCTTTGAATGCAAATTGTTTCAAGATCAATCACAATCATGAATTTCACCACCACTGACACAAACAGTTGGATGCATAATACTTGTACTCGGAATCGAAGTTTTTTCTGACTTCTTGCTTTTCTCGAAAAATAGTGCACGTAGTTTAAACGCACCCCATACAGGGTGACTTTTAGTTATGTATACTTCACGTCATTATGATCGATTTATGCTTAAAGCATCCTCTTCTAGTCTCAAATCTCGCTTTTTCTCTTTTACAACAAACAATAAAAATGTCCAACGTTGAAAATTTACGCCATAAATTTGGTAAGTACCCAGCCATATTATTGCATACTTCAATACATCGAAATTCATTGAATAAATTATACATGCGACAGAAACTCACACAAGTACTCCCTCAAATGAGCACTACAATATCTGTACGTATTCTGAAATAAAAATTTTGATATGAATGTTTAGAACTTAAAGACATTTTAAAATGCGTGTAGATTTACGTTCGCGTCAAAGGGATGATGGCAAGACAGTGACAACTATACAAGGATTCTCACAGAAATCTAACTCTGAAAGATTGTGCAACGATTTAGAACACAAATTTGGCTGCCAAGGGCAAGTATTTAAAGACGAAGAGCTCGGTAGTACCATTGAGCTCTCGGGTGATCAACAATGTTCAGAGGTTGCCGATTTTTTGATTGAAGAAGGTATAGCTTCCAAGGAAGCAATCAAGATCCACCATGCGTAAAGGATTGATATATGAATAAACTTTTATTTGACTTATAACTTTGGTTTATAATGATTATCCACAAAATCTCAAGTGATATTTTCCTGTAATGCGCACAGGTCTGTCGGTACCAAATCACTTTCAGCAGTGTTTGCTGCACTTTAATACTTTTTATCCACGCTGGCTCGGTTATTTGTGTGATAAAGTTTCACCTATTATTTAATGCGTTTGAACAATGCAGCCAATGTTCATAAATAATGTTCATAAATGAAATGTAAAACATTTAAACGACGACAAATCCATGAACGTTAAAGCTATCACACAAGTCTCTTGTACACCGCATTTTCAGCTACAACTGATAATTGTTATAATACGTAGTCTTATTTCCGTAGAGTACATAAAAAAAAAAATGAGAAAAGCCAAAAAAAAAAACCATTCTTTGACTGGAAAATCAAATTGGGGTATACGTTATACTTGATTTAAATCGAGTGCGCCTTTGCATGTAAAAAAAATGCGTACAAAAAAGAGTGTTTAAAGACTAATATAAATGGTTGAAGTAACACTCAGAGATATGATCAACCTTTAAAACAAGGCGAAGTGAAGTACGTAGCGCTCTACTGTAATGTAAAATTATCACTGACTTTCCCCTGAAATGTATAAATGAAACAGAATTAACTGCTCCTCTGAAGTATAAAAGTCGCTATCCAAATAAATGAGACAATGTACTGAAAACGTAGCTTTCTTGAAAGAAAGCACACTCTTTCCGACGAAAAGTACATGATCCAATCATTTTGAATATATAATATAGTGAAATGCAGTAAACAATTTGGCTATGTGTAAAAGAGCTGCACATATCTGATTGTGTTGTTTTGTACCCGTGCATAGGAGCTGAAATAAGTGATTTCCCCGTTTTTTTCTTCCCCTTTTTTACATACTCTTCATATTTCTATCTTTCTCTAGTCAAAATTGATTTTCAATTTGCAATTTATCACTTCTCTTTAAAAGATATTGTATTTGAGCTTTTCACCGAATACAGAGATGGAAAAGTGTCAATGTTTCAATGTCATACACTCTGATAATCCACATAAATGCATGCTGTGTAACCGAAGTCTAAGTGCATGTTTATACGTCAACGAACTTCAGCGTAAAATCACAAGACAAGCTATTACAATTGACGAACTGAACAATGAGTTGGAAACAAGTAAAAGTGACTTAAAACGCCAAAAAATTGATTACGAAATGCTTAATTCGAAATATATGAACGTAATGGATCGTATGGCAACAATGAAAAAACAGAGAGAGCTGGCAGATCTAGAAATGGAGGAACTGAGTACTCGATTATTCGAGGAAGCAAATAGTATGGTGGCAAATGAAAAACGCAAAAGAAATCAATTAGAGGAACTGCTTCGTTATACAGAGGACCACTTAAAAGCAGAGCAAAGTCAACTACATGAATTGAGAAGTCGTATAGAAACAGCCACCACTTTTTCTCCACAGCATCCATTGTCAATTAGCACGAAAAATGATATTACAAAATCTATGTCCGCGGCTCAAATCATGCAACTTCATGACGAAATCAAGAACCATCATAAAAAGTCCAGATATAGCAGTGAAACCATTCAATATAGCGCAAATACAAAATTTTTATTCGATGACATCAAAGTTCAGCAAAGTTTACTTGTAGATCCTCAAAGGAAAGTAGATAGGATTGAAGTAAAAAGCGCCACGCCATCAATTAAACCACAAAGCATGCAAAGTATGGGCGATTTCAATCCAATGCCGCACTCTTCTGACAGTGCATACTTTTCACTTGATAATACTATAACACTGGAAACAACGGATAATGGTACGGAGGAAGACGATGCTGAGTTTTCTTTCCGCAATAGTTCGCTATACATTCAATTTCAAAACTTTATTGAGCAGTACCAAAAAAACAGAAATGAAAGTATTCCTTCTCTAATATCAGATGTCGATAGTGATCTTCGTGATAGTGTGGAGAGTATTAATTACTATTTCGATTCAGCTTTTCAATTACATACAGACTCAATGGCAGTTACATCGCAGACGCCGGCAGATTTTATTAGCCGTGTGGAGATAGAGGATATCGAGCCTTGTCTTCAGTTTGGAAGATCAGACTCCCATATCTGTGTCAAAACATTAATGGAACACATGAAGGTAGCACCCTGTTTTATAGAGCCCATCACCTTAAAAGAAGCGCGAAATTTACCATCACCTACAAACGCAAATTCTTCCGCATATTATCGGCCACTATGGGAAAAATTGGTTTTGTCATATGTAACACCACATCAATTAGAGTGTTCGGCTTGTGGCAATAAATGTAGAGCATCAACAAGCAGAACAAGACACAATGAAATTTACTACCGCTTTCGTTTGAAGGAGACAGAAGACTGGTTGTTTATTGACCAAAATTGTCGTGATCGATTAGTTGCAGTGTGTGATTTTTATAACTTTATAAACAACATAAGGATGGGTTTTTACAAGCAACGTCCTATACATGGTTTATATTTAGAAAGCATTAAGCTGCGGCTCAACATTTTTTATTCCCGGTCCGTTTGAAGAATTAAAGTATTAGCGTTTAAAAAAAGTGTTTCGCATGTTTGTAGAAAAGAGTGTCGTACAATCAAAGAAAGTAAATCCGTGCTTGTTGAAAGAAGGGATTTGCAGTTTTTAACACTCGAATGTTAGCAAAATAAATTGTTTGCACAGCAAAAAAAGAAATCCTTTGTGGTTGCGCGCACTGCTAAAATAAATGCCCTAAATAATTCTAGAACTTCCTAACAGCATAAATAAAACATTAAACTGGCATGATTTCCAGCGGCGTATTTTACTTTGTCAAGTTAGTTACGTTCTACCGCAATACAACATAAGATGAGGAATTTATTGCAATTTTCTTTTTATTAGAAGTTGCTGTCCCAGTTTTCCAAGAGGTTGTTGAACACGAGATCGTTTTCTTATTATCTAAGGACCGGAAGCTTCAACGTCGCCCTCACAATTTCTACTTTATGATCCTACTTTTGATTAGAAAGTGGGATGCAAGTTCCTAAAAAACTCGATCATATCGCCTTTTACTAGCAACTCCGTCGCATGAAAATGCATGATGTATGTCATGGGCCAAATGATTTTTAATGAACTTACAACTTCAGAGTGATGCAATGACCATCGTTCACAAGTTATAGACTTTCAGATTTTATTTGGGTACGTGAGGTTTTGAGTTGTGCATATAAAAGTTGTTTATTATCAATACATAAAAGTACATATAATACATATTAATCTAAATGAAAAGTATAAATTTATAAAAATAGAGGAATTGCATAGTGTATGAATTGATACATGGCATAAATAGTACATGAGTGTGGGCATAAGGAAAATGAAAATACATAATTGGTAATTAATATGAAAACGAATAATGAAGTTGAATATGAAATGTAAATGTTGATGCGTAACGCAATAATATAGAATTTATAGCTATTGCGATGACTGAATAGAACCTGACTGACGAAGAAATTCAGCGAGAAACAAACAATTAGGTTGATGCAAACCATATTCGGGTTCACAATAATCACAATGTGTCACTGGGAAAACCATTTCATAAATCGATACAGGCATTGCTGGTGCATAGTTTTGAGTCATAGATTCATTTCTGTGATTAATCAAAGTTGAATTTTGTCCATATATGGGTACATTTTCAGGAACATAATGAAATCCAGCAATTTGGGTTGGCTGGTGAAAATTTGTTCCCGCCAAAGAAAAAGGATCTTCCAGAGGCGCTTGAAACGAATGCACGCTAGCCGGATAATGTTGTTGCTGTTGCTGTTGTTGCTGTTGCTGTGGAAGAATGGGAGACGAAGAACTGCTTCTTAATGCTGTTACTCTATTGTTTGAGGTTGATGAAGTTGGAGGAGCAGGTAATAGGAATCTCTGTCTTGGAGAGTGTTGATCGACAATAGGATGAGATAAAAGGTATTCCCTCTCAACGCACCTGTTTTGATGGGCGGTAAATCCAGCATTTCTAAATCCTCGTTGGTCGAACCTGGGAAACTCTTTTTGACATACTTTACACTTCAAAAAGTCGGTCTGCTCCTCTGAGATCATTGGCAATATCTTTTGTTGGAAGGATATCATGTTGATTTTTTCGAATGTTTTCCGAAGCCTTTTTATTTGATTTCTAAACCCTATTTATAACACAAGTAAAATGAAAGTAACAAGAACAATGACACAATAAAGTATAGGTATTATGTTGTGATTGAGCAATACGTATATTCCATCATATTTACGGATTTTTGACTTTATAAGTAATTTTTAGTGATTGTAGGGGTTCAATGAAAGTTATTTTTATTATAATATTCGTCAATTTCGCTCTTACATGTAGGTGCTAAATTCGAACAACACTAATTAATATACACTGCACTGTACTTAATATAATCAATTGTTTTTTTTTATTCCTGGTTAGAAGCTGTATAATTCAACTCTATGGATGATAATACATATCTATATTTATAATAAGTAAGGGATATTGGGATGTGAAAAAGAATAGTGTGGTCTAAAGAATGATAGTAATACTAATAATTTGCTGAAATTGGTGTGCAGTTTTATGAACAATAATACAAGCAAACAGATGCGTTAATTGAGAAAAGATAACATGTATAATACAAGAATTTGTAAAACCGATTGGAGGCAAAAAATATAAAAAATAATTTTCTTTACCAACCGTTTTCGGCATTTTTAGTTCGAAGATACTCGTAGATTTTGTTGCCAGTTTGGTCTTCACGAAGATGGATCATGTAAACAATACTAGTTTTGGTTGTTTCGTCTACCAGTAAAAATGAAATTCTTTTTGAACTAATCATTTCCACATTGCCACTTCTCACAATAGCACTAACAAGCTTGGTTTTGTCGTTTTCAATTTGAATGAGCATTCTTAAACTGGGTGATTGTTGAGAGATGCGCATTGTCACGCTACCGAATGTGCTCCAGTTGGATGTTTCATTCTTTATAAACAATTTCGCCTTACACTGCATTACTGGCTTCAATGTTTGTGGCACATTAACATTATCAACAGGTTCAGGCTCCTCTATCTCTGGTTCATGGTGATCCATCATTGTTTGTTGTAATTGGTAATTCGATTCAGCTTGAACTTTCCTCAAAATATCGGCACAAACGTTGGCATCGCTAGGATGTTCAAAGTGAATAAGATAATTTTCCTTTTGTGAACCCAAATAAACAGATAAACTGACATCCGTGGGGGATGGAGTTCGAATGACGGTTGTTGGTAAAATCCAAGCGTTTAAATAGAGTTGATTTGTGTTTTGGAGTTGTACGGATACACAGGCACGGTTGGTATGTGTAACTTTAACCTGGAGCAAGCACTGTCCTTCCGCTGCATACCACGACTGGTTGTGCCAATGGAATACATCGCATTGGCTGTTACTGAATAGAACCTGTCTCACATCATTTGCTGAGTTATAGGGGTTGGGCTATTAAAATTGAATTAATTAACTTGTAATTTCAATCATTTTACTTCTCTTCGAAATACTTACACTATGAGGAGGAGAACTTAAATCTTCGAATGAAGAACCATTGGGTTGGAGATGGGCCAGAGAGGGAGATGGAGAGTTGAACCTCACAGGAGGTTGTTGTAATCCAGCAGAAGGATGGCCATTGTTACCAGGAGGAGGAGGTCTTCTTCCAGTATTCGATAAACTAGGCGAAAGAGTAGGAGAAGCATAACCCATATTACCAGGAGGAGGACCAGGCCTAAAGTGTTGTTGCTGAGGAGGAGGAGAGGGCATGGGTCTATTATTATTAAATTGTTGACCAGGAACAAGTTCGACGCCTGGATTCGAAATACGTAATTGATATTTCTATGGGTAGACCAATGAAGGAAAAAGTTAATTATCATTCATTTCACATGGCAAGTCTATTTTTAGAAATTTCTTTTGCAAGTCTTACAATTTGTGCTCCTCCATGGAGATCGACGGTTCTTGAACAGTCAACTTGTCGCTCAAAAGTGGTCAAATCGGATCCATTGGGTTGGAGATGGGCCAGAGAGGGAGATGGAGAGTTGAACCTCACAGGAGGTTGTTGTAATCCAGCAGAAGGATGGCCATTGTTACCAGGAGGAGGAGGTCTTCTTCCAGTATTCGATAAACTAGGCGAAAGAGTAGGAGAAGCATAACCCATATTACCAGGAGGAGGACCAGGCCTAAAGTGTTGTTGCTGAGGAGGAGGAGAGGGCATGGGTCTATTATTATTAAATTGTTGACCAGGACCAGGACGCTGTTGTTGCTGTTGGGGCATCATATTGCCATTGTACCCATTTTGTTGTTGTTGTTGCTGGCTACCGGGATATCCGTTCTGTTGGTGTTGGCCCATAGGAGGTCGAGGTTGATTTCCCATGAACTGCTGTTGCATGGGTGAGTGAGGTTGCTGACCAGGATAAGTTGGAGCGCCATGTTTGGGCGGAGGCAAAGGTCTTTGGGGTTGATGTTGATTATATTGAGGTTGAGGATTTGATCTTGGGGATGAGTTTTGATTATTGACTGCAACTGGAGCGGGTCCTCTCATTGAAGATGTTCTGGGTATAATAGGCGTAGGTGCCATGTTGGATGTGGGTAGTTGCCTATTATTTTTATCAGAAATGTACTCGTTGGTATTTTGAGTAACGGCTTGCATCATCTCAGGGATCACGGCTCTTTGTACTTCAATGGCTCTGGGGGAAGATGGTTTTGTGTCGCTCATATTGCTTTTGAATCCTGCTCCAACAGACTTATCAGGAGATACTGGTAAAGGGTTGTTCTTGAAAGTGGAAGAAGAAGCAGAAGTGGAAATTGAAGAAGGATTATTTAATGCTTCTTTGGTAGGAGAAATCGACATAGTCGCCATCTGAGCTGTAGGTGCTTGAATATAAGTCATTTGAACATGTGAAGAATCTTTAACTGGCTGGTTACCAGCAGGTTGTTGCTTATTAGGAGGAACTGGAGGAAGGCCATCTTTCACGTTGAAATTATCTTTTTTAGGAGATAATGTCGGGATAGGGCCGTTGTTGAAATTTTGTTGAGCCTGTGTAACATTAGGCACATGGGGAAGAATCTTGACAGATTGAGGAGCAATGTTGGCCAAATCGTCATTACTTTTCACAGGTGGTGGTGGAGGGAACTGTGATCCCTCTTCAAAGTCATACAAATGGTTATCGTAAATATCCATAATAGTATCTCTTGAGTTACCAGAGCGTCCACTATCAGCCTTCGGTTGCTGTTGTGCTTGTTGAGCATACTTTTTGAAAATAGGATTATTGTCTTCCTCGTCAGAACTTTCCAATGGAGAAACGCCGCCAGATTCAGAGTAAAAAGTAAAAATATCAGTATTTCTAATACTCTTTTGCGTTTGTGGTTTTTCAACTGTTGTATCAATGGGTGCGAACTTGTTAAAGTTGTTAGAATTGGATAGCAACTTCTTCTGTGCTGCTACGCTTAAAGTTCGAGGGGTGGTAATCAACGAGGTTGAAGCATCCTGATCTACACCAATCCACGTGTTTCTAATTTCTTTTGAATCTGCACGCATTACAATGTGTTTTTTACCCAATACAGAAAATCGAATTATGTATTCCCCTACAATTTCTCTATCCAATGATTCCGATTTAACCGTGATGTCACCGATAGGTATAGCAGGATACAATAGCAGGAATTGTGAAGGACTTAGTTCTCGACAAATAACCAAAACTTCGGTGGTTAGGACCAGGTGCACTCTAATAGATGATCCATTGTCGTCTTGAGGTAACATAACAAAACTATCTCTCATAACAAGTTCGACGCCTGGATTCGAAATACGTAATTGATATTTCTATGGGTAGACCAATGAAGGAAAAAGTTAATTATCATTCATTTCACATGGCAAGTCTATTTTTAGAAATTTCTTTTGCAAGTCTTACAATTTGTGCTCCTCCATGGAGATCGACGGTTCTTGAACAGTCAACTTGTCGCTCAAAAGTGGTCAAATCGGATTGGGAGGGAGATTGACCAGAGGGGTGGAAATCCGTTTGAATAAATGGAAGGTTATTCTCCAATTTTTTAGGAATTGGGAAGGACTTAGTTCTCGAAAAATAACCAAAACTTCGGTGGGTAGGACCAGGTGCACTCTAATAGATGATCCATTGTCGTCTTGAGGTAACATAACAAAACTATCTTCTCATACAAGTTCGACGCCTGGATTCGAAATCGTAAATTGATATTTCTATGGGTAGACCAATGAAGGAAAAAGTTAATTATCATTCATTTCACATGGCAAGTCTATTTTTAGAAATTTCTTTTGCAAGTCTTACAATTTGTGCTCCTCCATGGAGATCGACGGTTCTTGAACAGTCAACTTGTCGCTCAAAAGTGGTCAAATCGGATTGGGAGGGAGATTGACCAGAGGGTGGAAATCCGTTTGAATAAATGGAAGGTTATTCTCCAATTTTTTATGTTTGACTTGCTAGGGGCACATTTTTTGCCATCACCATAATCATATCGATTCTTTTGTTGGCCTTCAACAAGAGCTTATGATCTGCTCTTCCAGAATCAGTGCCTTCTAATAATCTCTATCAAAATTCAATTACATTAAATTCACTGATATAAAACTTGTCCAGTCCAAATCCATTCTTACACTATACAATCCCTTATAATACTTGAGTTGTTGGATAGGTGCATTAAAAAGCGACTCTAGATTAATATCGTAAGACGCATTTGCAGACAAATTCTATTTTAGAAGGTGCAATTAATGATCGTGTATCCCCTAATTAGACCATTTTTTGATCACTTACACGGAGCGTGCTTTGAATAGAGGAGTTGTTCAAAATGTCAGAGCGCTGATTAAGGTTTGGTATGTAGCTACGACAATAATTAGCATAAGGAACTTCTAAATCGTCAACCTATAAAAAATAACTAATTACTACCCATTCCACCCTACTTTATAACATTTTTCTTTTCTCCCTTACCCATTGCATAAGAACGTCACCAAGCTCACTGATTGCTTTTGGGTTAGCAGCAATCTTTGTAAGTTTCTAATACGAAAATTATCAACCTCTGTTTGCTCCTCTATGAAAGCGACTGTGACAAACTCACCATGCAAAAACGCTTGTTTGCTTTTAAAATATCGTGAATATATTTCAAAAGTTCTGAGAAATCAGGTGCAGCAGATGTCATTTGTTTCATCCAAATAGGTGCAATATGCTATGTCCGCCTAGTTAGTACGAAATTTATTCAGCCCAATTTGATAATCGTCTACATACAGAGTCAATCATTTTCAAAGTTTCCATAAACGACTGCTCAGTGTCAATGAGCTCAGTTAAAGGGTTTCCGCCTGCTCTTCGAGAGTCAGTGGAGTACTGAGATGAAGGCGTGCATGCACCTGCATTTGCACTGAAAGCACTTGAGGATGATGAAGAAATGGTAGATGCTGATAACATTTTGAAAATCGTGTAAAAATAATAAAGGAAAGGAGTGAATGAAGGCGAGTTACGCTATCAGTTATTGTATAAGTTTTAAAGAGAGTGAAAAAAAAGGAATGTAGAAAAGGAGTGTATACGTTATTTTGTAACAAAAGAAAATATGAGGAGAGTTGAGGAAATGATTACAATCAGGTAACTAACTTGACATGTAATTTCTTGACTTGATTAAAAAGAAAAAGAGAGTCTGGAAACAATTGAATCTTTATTTTGTAGTACCATCGTGGTTACTTAACTTTCCAGCTTCGTTACACAATCAGTATTCAGTTTAACTGGTGGGCCATTGTTGGCAATGGCTGGGTGCAAAAACTCAAATTGAATGTCGCACAAGGTATTTTTCAATAAGGAAAAGAACAATAGTAATGATCTTTTGAGGCATAAGCGCGGAAAAGGCTCAGAATTTCTTTTAAAATTAAGGTGAATAAACTGCTTCAAAAAGTTAAATGGAACACTGAAATTTCAATCCTCTGCGAGTTGGCAATACATCCTAGGGATTATGCGCACGGAAGCAATACGTATTAGTGCATTCTTCGTGATAAAGGAAAAAACAATATCCTATCTTTCAAACTTCATGTACGTATCCGTGGCAGCATCGCGTAACTTGATTCGCGTGTGATTTGAATATTCTGTGCTGGATGTCATTGAAAAAGATTCGCATATTTCTATAATTAGTTAAGGGCCATTCTAACACATAATAGCTTGGCAGTCGATAACTACCACACAAATCTGATACTATCGCTACAGGTATTTGTATTACTTTGAGCAGCACATTTTGACAGAGTTTCTGGATTACACTTTACAAATAATGCTAACGCGCTAAATCAACTAGAATAGACTTTCTTAATGATACTGGTCGAAACTACGTATATGAGACAATGGTTTAAGAAGCAAGTACTCGCGTACTTACTTCTAGTCATCCCTCGTTTATTGAGGGTGAGTTTCTCAGCCATACAATCAAGTTTGCCTTTTTGATGGATGTCTTCATCGTTACCGCCGAAAACAAAAATACGTAGCTCCCTCAGTCATCGTCCACACATCTCTCTCCTTCTTGATGCTTTGGTAAAGATTATTGACTTCACGCTAAAAAATACCAATAGAAGAGTTAGCAATAGGTACATACTATATGTATCAATAATTTAGATTATAGTTTTACTCGAATAATCTCCTTTTCAGCTCGTGCATTCCTCGTCTCCATGAGGGACATGATGCGGCTGTCCATCTTGACCGCCAAAAACCGTCCCTATCCACCACCACAGCTCTCCAAGTGAAAGGGAGCTCACCCTTTGAATGTTATTGTTAACGCCCAAACATCCGTTCTTGATAATAACATTCTTAGCGAATTCTTTGTTGAACATATTTAGAAGGGTTCTTCAGCATTTGACCTGTTTATTAAGTTTTACAATATGTTTTCTGGCGAGTTCGGTGCCCATATGTCCCTGTTTATTCGGCTTTCTTTGAATGTTGTGGTAAGCATGGACATTAGGGCGTAAAACCTCCTTGAAAAGAAGATTATTACGCTCCAAAAAGCGGAACCACTCAGCAGAGGCATCATCGAATGTCTCAGGAGTGAGATTACCCCAGCCATTCAACAAGGTGTGACCATTTGAACCAGAATTAAGTTTTTTTCCGGAGGCCCTCCTTGTATGTATACATCGCTGGGACCTGTCTTTGATAAAGCTTTCACTCTAAAAGCTTTCTCTTTAACTCTTCCGTCCTTTCTGCATTTCGTCTTTTATATCAGTACATAAATTTTTGAGAAGGACTTAAAACTTTTGTTGACAGTGTTTAAAAGTATTCGGACGTCACCGCAAACGACTTGACTAAAGTGGTACACAGGGGTATATTGGAATGCTTTTTAAAAGAAAAATGATATTTTTTTTTCGCATTTACAAAAGTATATTGTTCCAATCATAGCTACCCATGCCATTGTACTTCATCAAGTTCAAACTCGCTTGTCTATTGGCCAAAGTTCGTTTTTGGCGTTTTACAGGAGTATGAATAAGCCTTGGTAAATGCAGAAGTAACGCTTAAAATTACCATATAAGGTGTATGATGGTTCAGACGAACATTGCCATCTTGGCTTAAAACTTGCAAAATTACGATAGAATAAACTTTTTGTATCCTTGAAGTGTATTAGTGAGGGGGGTTCTTTATCCACGCAGATTGAATAATGAAATATCAAAATAATGGCAAGTGTCCAGCTTGATTGTTCTGTCGATAATAAATCTTTCGTGATAAATCAGCTTATATTTCTATAAATATTGACTACAAATGTGTTTCATTCTACTCTCTCTTCTCCTTTAATATTTCCTCTATCATGGATTTTCACATATTGAATTTGTTCCCTGCATTTTACATGAATGCAACTTCGAAGTCGCACAGAGCCGTATCAAACGCTCATCGGCTTGGCCTCACTGGTGACGGGTTGGTGACGGTATTAAAAAGGGACGGATTGGTGACGGATTGTTTCTCCTTCTCCTTTGCGTTCAAACATGGAAAGGCAGAAGTGGAAACCGGGCTCGGATCTTATGAGTAAAATGTTGCTAAGTAAACCAGAAATAATGCGTATAGTTGTTAAATCACTTTTAGATAATACATCGATATTTGTATTACGCGTTCGAAAATACTAATACATAAGTCTTATATAGGTAAAGACGTTTCTGCCAGCTACTCAGTAGCATCTACTGAGTGGGCTGATGGTAGTCGGTCTGATATGCTTTACGCATCGAAGAAATTTCCGCCCATCTTAATCGAAGTCCAATACCGAGTGGATGAGCAATTTATGTTGAGGCTTATTAAATACTCATCAAACATTTTCATGCGCTACAAAGTATTTCCAATCGTTTTAGTAATCGTCTCTAGCGCTGAATTTAAAAATGAATTCACCACCAATGCTGAGGGACTTCTGCTCGAAGCAGCTTGTAAATTTTAGGCAAAGAAATGTTTTTTGTTGACTGTGGATGCCGTATCCAATCATTTTAAAAAAGACAAATTAAATCCTCTGGCAGCACTGGGCTACTTCATCACACACCACACAATGAAGCAAGTACCACCACAACACTATAGAGACCCAACATTAGCATTAGTATTCCGTATTGTACATAGACAATATTTTAGAAAAAGAAGATAATGAAACATTGCACAAATCAGATACCAGGTACTTCTTAAGTCAAGTGAAAAGAAATCTTGAGGAGATCATTGAAAACAGCAAGAAACAAGGAACTAGCAGTAAAACAAAAGCAATCACCCACGCTGAAGAAGGGCTTTTCTCGATTAAACAGATTGAAAGGGATCTCGAAGACAATAACAGAAGTGAAGGAGAAAGCAGCGACCCGAAACAGTATACCATCGAAGATGCTGAATTTATTGAAACTTGTAGCAAGCCTGGAAAGAGAAAAAGATGGAGAGAAATCTTTGATAAAGTTAAAGCAAATGGCCTGTTCAAGTCATATAAATCACCTGCCACCCTGAAGAGTTCATATCATCACATCCAAAAAAGAAACAAAATATCAAATGAGTGATCTACTTGAAAATAAAGTTTTATTGTTGAGCCCGTTTGTGTGCTTCACAAAATAAATATAATTTGGGTGTTTGAAGGGTGCGATAAGGTGAACGGTTTGTTGGGATTTGATATAAAATGGGGGTGCAGGCACTGTATATTAAATTTAGGCTTTTGAAATCAAACGCTCTACATAAAAAATTTGATTAAGGTTTTTGAACCATCAGAGACAAGGTTTGGGGTTGTTGACACAAAGCTGCTGGTTGAGCTTTCCCAAAGTAAAAGCCCAATTTTGGTAATTCTTCCGCATATTGTGCAAGCCTTGAAAGAGTGCATGTAACCAACAGGTAAATGAGGCACGTAAAAAAAAAAGAAATAATACATATTCTAAGTGGATATGATGTGTATGTAAACAATAGCTTAGTATCATACTTTGCTTTACACAGCAGCAATCTGAAGAACAAATTTCACAGCTTTTTGCTCATCAAACTTTCTGGACTTGCTGCAACATATAACACAAGTTTTATGTGGATGAATTTAATGAGTAAATATTTGAATTAAACAAAGCAAATTTAAAAAATACGCATCCTCGTACATCGCGTTCTCACCAGAGATCTAGATTAACATCATTAAAAGACAACCGAGAAATTGTTTCTTACGATAAAAGATTTTTTGACAAATATGTATAAAAGCACATATCGTAAAGACTGTCATCCCTGCACTCTTGAAGAAAATGTGTATCTCTGGACCTTTTTTTGTTTTCCGTGTACATATCTATTTATGAAATCAAAGAAAGATTTTGTTTTCTTTTGGGAACAAAGGATAGAAGAAAGCTAATTGGTAAAGGTTTAAATCTGATGAAGAGGTTTTATGTATGTACGGGGAACAACAGGTTTTACTTTATACAAATTTGTGGTAGAAAATACATATTCTTGAGTATGTAGAAACTTCTTATTTTGCACTGTTAATGGTAAATGCTTTGAAACACACATTACATACATGCTCAAGATATGCTTGGTTTGATAATTAAAAGAGCTAAAAGGAGTTTCGTATTAACTTTTGTCTTATTTACCCCAGCAACACTCGGCTAAGGATAAATATTGAGCTAAACGAGCAGATAGTACATTAACTGTTCAGTTTATGTCTGCAAAATATGAAACACACTTGGGAAAAATGAAGATCGCCCATTAGAACAAAATTTTGCAACGAGCTCATTGTACGTGTATTTCATAAACACTTTTTCGGATTATCACGATCCGCGTAAGGTTTAATGGCCAAGTGCAAAAGCGACTGATAGCTACATATGTATTGCGCAAGCGGTGTTTATCATCACAAAAAATGAATGCAATTCATTATATGTAAAAGTACGTGTGTATATTTCTTTTTAAAAAAACAATCGCAAACGATGTTGTTGATGAAAAGGTGTATGATTATGGGCGTACTAAATGCATATCTTCTCATTATATGCATATGTATTCCCGGCTCAGTGTCATAATCTTCTTTTGATTACTTGGAGCAGGAAGAAAAGATTCTTATTTAAAGTATTTGTTTTTGAGAACAATTCTTTATACATTCTGCAATTTTTCTGGGACGCTTGAACAACCAACCGGAAATTGGTGCTCTAGAATTCACCCTTCTTCTGTTGCTGTTGGGCATAAATATTTGGCATTACTATCACTTAACCTTTTAAAACTTTAATTTTACTTTACTGTGTAACATGCTTTAAACCCAGTGTACGAATGAGGAATAATTTTATTTTTTAATTATATCAAAATTGTGTTGGAATGCAAACTTCGCGTAAACAAATGATATTAGACAAAGCCCATATCGTGATTAGTCAATAAAAAATAAAGATTTAACGAGCTACATTGTCAGTCAAAAGAATAGAAGACGACTTGAGTCCCAAGGAGGTTTTCAGATATTGTTCCTGAACTCAATTTTACGCAATGCCATAATTCAGCAGAGTAGAGCTATAGTCGATTACCAAAAGTTTCAAGACAAATTTTTAATGCAGTGATTTTTTTTTTAATTAATATATATATATGCCACTACAATGGACAAAGTTACGATAATAAACAGTGTCATAACAAAAAAGTTAGATTAAAATTCAAAGCAAGAAAGACAAAGGTTATAGTATACAAACTTTGTCTCTACTAACATACTAATGTAGAACCTTAACTGAGAATATTTTAAATAAATAGAGGATATATTTGAGAATTTTGTCAGTCAGTTCTTGGTTTTTTTAATCTTTATCTCTCATAACCGAAAATGGCGGGAAAAGATCGCCACAATAAGATGCTTGGGTTATCTATCGTAGCATCACTTCTCTTAAGTAGAGTCACAGCTTTCGATGATGCTTTCGAACAACAACAAGCCGAAGGTGTCATCACCCAATGCGATTATCCCGGAACTGCCGGTTATTTTATTTCGAATGACAGAGTTCCTTATTCTGAAGCCGAGAATACTTGTGCAGACTTAGGTGGTTACTTGGCTGATGTTTCAAACGAAAATTTCCTTCTTATTACTGATGTACTCACTACATGTGCTGGTCCTAATAAGAATGCTTGGATTGGGTAAGTTTTTCTTTCTTCTTCGAATACGCCAATCTGATCATTTATGCTGATATTTTAAACTGCGATCATTATTTAGCTCTTGGGATCATGTCGATGACAATAACGACACCAACCAAGATTGTATGTCTATGAGTGTGGGTAAGATTGGCCCCGGAGGTGGAATTGAGCAATCATGCGATGGTGAGAAGCGTGTTATTTGTCAAGTCCAATCTTCCTCTACTCCCCACGACCCATCTTTCTCTCAACCCGCTTCATCTCAAGGCGGAGAAAGTGCTCATCCCACTGATATTTCAGGCGCTTCTCGACCTGGCCCATACCCATATCCTCAACCTTATCCTTATCCATATCCCTATCCATATAATGGTGGTTACCCAGGTGGTGTTTATCCTGGTGGTCCAGGCTATGGTAATGGTGGATATCCATATGGATATCCAGGAAAGAATAAAGACTGGAAGAACCATCAAGGACAGGCAGTTACAGTTTACAAAACTGTTACTCTCAATGGTGGTGCTGTTAAGACCGTTACAGTCACTGGTACACCTAAGCCAGTAACAGTAGTACAAACTTTGGATGGAGTCACTGTAACAAAGACTGTCGATGGTGTTCCTGTCACAATTACTGGTACTCCCAAGCCCGTAACAGTGGTTCAAACTTTAGATGCTGTCACCATAACAAAGACTGTCAATGGTGTTCCTGTTACAGTCACTGATACTCCCAAGCCCGTAACCGTAGTTCAAACTCTGGATGCTGTCACTGTAACAAAACCGTCAATGCTGTTCCTGTCACAGTCACCGCTACTCCTATTCCTACAACTATTACTCAAAACATTCTGTCTACACTTGTTGTACCTGGAGTACCTGTCACTCTCACTAAAACTATTGATGGTGTTCCTGTTACTGTCACAGCTCAACCCAAGCCAACCACAATCACTGTGGATATTGTCTCCACAACTGTCATCACAGCTGATCCTATTACTTTAACTCAAACCGTCAGTCAAGTTCCAGTTACTATTACTGCCCCACCCAGGTCAGTCACTGTCACTCAAAGACAAATTGCTACACAAACTATTATTGTTACTCCTGGCTCTAAAGGACAACCAACAACATTCAACTATGGTGGTGGATTCATCTTCCCCTTCATTGTTCCTGGTTTCCACGGTGCTGGTAGTTATGTGATTAATTCTGAAACTGAAATCGTTGTCAGATCGGATGGTTCTTGGTCATTCACTAAAGGCGGTGCTATGACGACAATTGGTTCTACTACCGGTGTCTCATTCTCGTTCCCCTTCGCCATTCCCGGCTTTACTGGTCCTGGAATTTACACATTGAGTCCTGGTAATGTTGTTGAAGTTAACGATGATGGTACATACTCTTTCATCATGGGTGGCCCAGTCTCTTCCACATCAACTGCCACTAGACAAGGTAATGGATTCACATTTCCCTTCTCTATTCCTGGATTTACCGGTCCTGGAACTTATACACTTGGCCCTAGCTCAACTGTGGCAATCAACAGTGATGGTTCATACTATTTCCTTGAAAATCAAAGTACCACTTCTAATTCCGCAAATCCTTATTCTTACGTTTGGAACGGTAAAACATACAGTTTCCCCTTCCCTATTGATAACTTTGCTGGTCCTGGAACCTATTTTGTCAATGGTGACAGTCTTGTCCAAGTCAACCCTGATGGCACGTACCATTACCTTGTTGCTCCAAGTACCGCTCAATCTAATGTACCAACTAATGCACCTACTTTCACTGGTACTGGAATTTACACTGTATTTCCCGGTACTTCTGTGTCCATTAATAGCAACACTTTCTCATTCATCAGTGCAGCACCTACAACAACTAGCAGCTCAGGTGGAGGTATCACTTTGCCCTTCAACGTTCCCGGATTTACTGGGCCTGGTACTTATACCTTAAATCCTCAATCAACGGTGGTTATTAATAGAGATGGCTCTTACTCTTTCTTGCCCCAACAAAGCAGCACAACTTCTATCAGCAAGTCTTCCACTAGTAACACAAACCCAACTATTAGCACCACCAACCCTACTACTACCACACCTTCCGCTACTTCAAGTAGTTCCAGTGAAACAAACTACACTTACAGCGCTTTTGGCAAGCAGTTTGTCTTCCCCTTCCCAGTTCCTAACTTCTACGGTCCTGGTACCTATATTCTCGGTCCTAATTTGGTTATCAGAGTTAATGATGATGGTAGTTACATCTATCTTTCCGGGGGTCCATCGTTCACTATCACCAAGACAACACTCACTTCTTCCGTTAAGCCTACCACTACCGTCTCTTTACCCACCATCACGTATCCTAATGTTGATCTTCCATTTGGACAAGGTCGCGTTAGCGCTTACTCTGGTACGGGTATCTATACTGTCAATCCCAATCAAGTAATCACGGTTGATAAAGATGGCAAGTACTCTTACATTTCCGGTTCTGGTTTCCTGGGAGTAAAGACTGGAAGTATCAGCGCGCCATTATTCAGTTTCCCAACTCTTTCCCTTGGAGCTGGCTTTAATATACCCAACTTTGCTGGTCCTGGCGTCTACAGTATTAGTCCCGGTAACGTAGTCTCCGTCAGTCCCTTTGGTGGTATCTCTTGGATTTTAGGTGGTCCCGGTGTGGGAACAATCACTGGTGGCTTCTCTTTCCCTAGTCTGACTTTGCCTTCCATCACTTTGCCCAGCTTCACCTTAGGTAGTCTCACTATCTCTGGTTATACTGGTCCAGGTCTTTACACACCTTCTCCCGGAAACATTATCTCTCTCGGTAAGGGTGGTGGTGTAAGTGTTGTTGCAGCCTCTGGTAGCGCTATTGCTGGTGGTTCCGCTGGTGCTACTCTCAGTATTCCCGGTCTCACTTTACCTCAATTGAATTTCCCTACTATCACCCTTCCGGGTGGCTACGTTATAGATGGTTATAAAGGTCCCGGTGCTTACACTTTGAGTCCTGGTACCGTTATCAGTGTTGGTCTCGGTGGTGGTGTCAAGTTCTTGGAAGGTTCTCCTTCAGGTTCTGCAACTTTGAATCTCAACGGCGCTGGTTTCACTTTCCCCGTGTTCAGTTTCCCTCAATTTACCTTCCCATCATTCCAACTGCCCTCTTTCGCTTTCCCCACACTGCCTTCATTATCAATTCCCAACATCTTTGGATTCGCTGAAGGAGAGCCCGGATTCCAAGCTGCTGGCGCCACTGTGTACGCACCATCTTCTGCTCCTGAAGGATCTGTTGCTGTTCCTACTGTCAAGCCCAGTTCTCAAGGCTTTGTTCTTCCTGGATTCTCCTTATCTGGATTCTCAAGACGTCTCCAAGAGTCAACAGAAGCTGCTGCCTCTGCTTCTGTAGCTTAAATTTAATTTATTTTTATATCATTTTTCTTTTATTTATTTCTTTTACATAGGTTCCCACAAATAAAATTTTCATTTATTATTATTATTCTTCTTCCTGTTGTGCTGCCATAGCAGCTCTTGCTTCGTCCAATTCATCTTGCATAATTTTTTTACGAGTTAAAGCGGCTTTGGCTAAATCTAAGCGACCATGTTTTTTGAATATCAGGGCTAAACGACGATCGGCGTCCATGCGTTTCTGTACGTTGCTCAGGTAGGTGTCCATGTCTAATATGCCCGTTTGTACTTGGATCACAAGCATGTTCATCTTGATTTCGATGGCTTGTTTACGGTCCATCAAGTCCTCCTTTACCTTGGCTGATTGTTTGCTGGCAATTCCTGCATTGACGAGTCCCATTTCGTGCTCCATCACCATATTGGAAACAATGTTATCCACGCTATGTAAATGTTAGTTTTGATCCACTCTATGGATGATCTGCTTCAAGTTACCTGTTGAACTCTTCTTCTGCTTGTTCCAGTTCACCTCCTTCCTCGTTTGCTTCCGTCATCTTGGTGTCCTTATCCTTGGTTTCAACAATAGGATTAGGTTTGGCAGTTTCGTCAGAAGGCGCGGGTGCTTCTTTGGTGGCAGATGGTGGAGGTGGTGGAGTCACGGAGGGTGGTTGTGGAGATGGCGTACTTTGCTGAACTACCGGTGACTGAGATGTAGATTGTGGAGGTGGGACGTAAGGTCCGCCGACAGTGAGTCCAGCATTGGATAAACATTGAGAAACTGTGCTTCCAAAAGAATCCAACACCAACCACCGCTCTGATTTCTTGACAATGTCCTCCCCAGTCAATGGTTCTCTGAGATTGACTTGAATTTCAATCTTTCCTCCCGTCTTTTTTCTGCTTCCGTCCAAAAGCTAAGGACGCAAGACGCTTTTAAAATCAAAGTATAGAATGAAGCTATTCCACTACTTACCTCGAACAATCCAGAGATAGAAGACTTTGTTAGAAGACGGTCCATAGGAATCACAACTTTGCCTAGCGATGTAGGTCTTCTGAATAACCCATATGTGTATTTGTTGTGAAATACCTCGATGGTGAGTTTTTTTCTTTGCAGGTAACGGGTAAACAATCGGTTGGTGCGACTGATGGGTATCTGGGTTGAGAAATCGTATTCTGGGTTGATGCCAGGAACAACTGGAGTTTCGCCTTTATTCATGGCGGCCTGTGCTGTGTTTTCTGGTGGCCAACCTCCAAAATCCCATGTAACAAAAGGCTCCAATTTGGTAGAAATATCCAATGTCGGTAAACTCACAGCGCGAATAATCTTGAATTCCATCATATTGTCTGGTATATTATCCAATATATTTTTATAGGTGTAGTCGACTTGTTCATAGTGCAGTGATGGTATACTTTGATTGCTGGATTTGTGTGCACCCAAGGAGACCAAGTCTGTTGAAAAAGCCTTTTCGGCTTGTGCGTAGTTGTCGGATACATCGGATAGCATTTTACTGCTCTTCTTTCCTTGACTTCCGTTTTGAATAGACAAGTTGTGGCATATGTTCATTTGGTAAGTCAGTTGTGCTTCGATCTGCTCGTAAGAGTTGACACCAGCACTCACTTCTGCCACTTGACGGATTTTACCGTCTCCCAAGTTCATGTCGGGAGCTTCGGGTAACTTGATGGCGTTGATGTTGGTGATTTCTCCATTCTTTAAGCTGATGCCCGTGTGTAATAAATCCTTGGAAGTGCGCACCATTTGCTTGGCGGCGATGAGATTACCCACATGCTTATAGTGTAATGCTGCCTCCTTGTACTGTTTTTGCAAAACGATCACTTTATTGAGAACCTCCTGTACTTGCTGCAAATCTTGTGTAGTCTGCTGAGCAGTCCTAGGTGTTTCAACGACGGGTGGTGCTGGTGGTGTTGGAGTGATCTGAGGAGGAGGTGGTTGTGGTGGTGAGGCAGTTTGTGGGGAAGAAGGCTGTGGCACTTTAGCTTCGGATACTGGTGCAGGTATAGAGGTAGCAGGTGTTTCCTCTAGTACATCCATAGGTTGATGTAGATCCATTAAGTCCTGATATTTCGCGTTGAATGCTTTGGATTCTCGAAGCAAAGCAACTGCTTTTTTCTTATCACCGCTTTTTTTGGCTGCTAAAGCCAATTTTTGATATTCTGCCGCCTTGGCCTTCCAAAATTGAGGATCGATCGATTCCTCCTCCTCTGTTTCTTCCTCTCCATGCTCTTCCTCCATGTCATCTTTTCCATAATCATATCGAATGGGTGTAGGCTGTGTGCGAGTTGTGGTGGTAGCAGGTACTACTTTCTCTTCTTCCTCCTCCACCTCTTCTTCTTCTTCGTCGGCATTGCCTGGAGAATCAAATAAATAATTTGCTGCTCTTTCGAGATTATTATCAAACATTTGGAGTGCTTTTTCCGCTTGCTTCTTTTTGAATCCCATATTGATCAATTCCACTGTCTCCTTGCTGAGTTCTTCCTCAGGTACAGCTGGGGATGCACCAAGCGAAGAAAGCTCATTCTATTGGATATAAACGAAAAGAATTTAAAGAGAGATACAAGTGCATGCATAAATACACTACTTACTAGTAAGCGAGGGTCTGAGAGATCATTTTCGTCGAAATCCACGTGAACATCGTCATCATCACCCTGCGCTAAAGCGACAAACGAGTCTATATCGATATCCATATTCTGGGCAGCAGGCTTTCTTTTAGGTGCAGGTTTCGCTGCCGCTTTCTTGGAAGCAGAAGCGTCACCCGAAGAAATATCCTGTAGTTGTTTCTAAGCAAGTAAAAGAAGAGCTTTTAGCATAGAATACTTTTGCATATGTTTCAAGTTATTTTATTACCAGTAACTCTGGGTCATTCATATCCAAGTCGTCATCCACATCTTTTAAAGTCGAGTTGAGTAGTTCATCCAAGTCGAAATCCTTGGGTGCCTGTGGTTGTGATTTCGGTTGCTGTCGACCAAACATTCTTTTTGTTTCAAAATAAAGTCAAGAGTGAGGAGAGCGAGAGACAGAAGAAGGATAGCGCATAGGCGTGGATCTTAATACAATGCCCGCTGTATGACTGCTTTTTTAAGGTGATAAGTCTTCAAACAATTTGATTTCAAGAAAAAAAAATATCAGATCTTGTAAAATTCTTTAGATCATGTCAGAAGTTGTAGAGGAAAAAGCAACCACTCAAGACGTTGTCAAGAAAGAAATCCCTACAGGTGCGATGCGGCAATTGTTGTCAGATTGGAGTGTCATGAAGAAGACTAATTATTTGTATAGGACCTGTCGACAAGCGAATCTACATTGGTGGTTTGCACTCTTCAGTCACTGAAGAGCAGATTCAAGAGCGTTTCGGCAAATTTGGCAAAATCAACAATGTGACGGTAGCCAAGAATACTGACAGTAATATTCTTTCGCACACCTTGAAAATCTGCTGAGAAATTAACTAACTGATTCGGTTCATGTAGATGAATGTCGAGGTTTTGCACATATGAGTATCCACACAACACCAAAGCAATGGGAGTCGTGTAAGCAGTGCATATACTCTACCTTGTACCTTCTATTTTCTTACTTGCCTTTTTTTTCTCTAGGTTTATCTGTGTATAATGGTGCCAAGTGGAAGGGTCAATTACTCAAGTTGGAAGAAGCCAAGATGGATTGGCAAGAAAGGAAGCGTTTGAGAGACGAAAAGATTAAAGAACAAGAAGAAAAGAAGAGAAAGAGATTATTAAGATGGAACGACAGTGATGGTTTCCATGCCAAGGACATGACGCCTGTGACAGATAACAACATGGGCACAAGAAAGGGTTGGAAGCGTGGAAGATATGGTAGAGCTATTGCAGTGATGCGTTTAAAGAAGAATGATGGTACCAAGTTTGTCTTTGAGCCCACCCACTACAAGAACAACTTGACAAAATTATACAATATTGGTGTTCGTATGAAACCTGTGCGTCAATTGATTACTAGCATAGATAGTGAAGAGTCTGATGAAGAAGATGAAGAAGCCAACTGGCCTAAATTGCGTCCTTTACCTAAAGACGATGACGAGGATGAAGTGATGGGTGATTATAACGACTCAGATAATAACGATGACAATCATAAGATGACAGACGATCAAAAGAGAAGAGCTGCTATGGAAAAGATGTTTGAGGAACAACGTGCAAAGAATGACATGATCAAGAAAGCACTTGCTGCTCAAGGAGATGATCGTACTAACCACACTACCTTTGATAATGACGACGACGATGATGATATCAAGGTAGATGATGCCTTCAATATGGACGATAACGAACCCGAAGTTAAAGCACCTGTCGAAGCAAAGAAATGGATGTTTGACTCTGATGAAGAAGACGAAAGTGATGGCGAATTCAATATTAATATTAACCCTGTACTTGAAGGTGAAGAAGGTCGCAAGAGATTAGAGCTTCAAAAGAAATTCAAGGGTGATGACCGTTTCAAACTGAGTGAAGATTTCATTGACGAGGAAGAAAAGAAGGTGAAAAAGAAGGATTTGGGCGATGAAATCTCTCAAGAATTGGGTGCTGAAAAGAACCAAGCAATGGATGTGCTTCGATCCATGTTTGGTGAACAAAAAGTGGACACACGTGTACAACCTAGAAACACCGCTTGGACAAGCTCTGCCAGATTTGATCCTGATGCTGATGATTCATCTAAATACCTTGCTGAAAAGCCTCAAGATGATTCTTTGGTTGGAGATGATAAGGAAGAGAACGAGGAAGAAGAAGAAGAGGATGATGATGATTTGTTCAGTGCACCTAGAAAGGCTGAAAGTGCTATACCAGTTGTCTCTACTGAAAAGCATTTCGAAGTGAATACCAACTTGAAGCCCCTCTTTGGCGGTGCTGATGATGCACCCTTTACCCTCTTTGGCGGTGATGATGACGCTGCGCCAGCTGAACAAAAACCTCTCTTTGGCGGTGCAAAGACAGTCAATGACTTTGCAGCCAACTTTGCGCCTAAAAAGACAGAAGGTCGTCTTGGTCTTGGTGTGATGTTCTTTTTCCATTTAGACAACCCAGCATTGAAAAACAAGTAAGTTTTTTATTATATTATGGGCATAGAATCGTAGTTTCTGATTGTTTTTTCTTTTAGGAGTTGTTATGATTATGATCCTGAAGGTGTATTCCAACAAAAGCTGGAAGAGAGAGACAGTTACGAAACAAAGTGGAGAACACAGCGACCTGTTATCAAAGAAATTTTGAAGAAGCGTCAAAAGAATGCTATCCGAAATCAGAAAAAACGATCCACCAGAGATTTAAAATAATAGTTTTATTGTTACATGTATTTTCATTCATTCCCCTTCCCCCTCCCTCATAAATTGTATTATAATTTTAAAAAAGTTACTTGTTTTGTCCATTCATAAACTTTTTCACTGTGACCATGACTTGATCTCCGCAAAATCTTCCTAATACGCCATAAGAAGCAGATATTTCATCAAAAGAGCGTACTGAGTCTATGTATTTGTTCTTGCTGTCAAGCGAACTAATACAAAATGGCACTGGCTCACAGCTGTGATCTCCATACAGGCTAGGCGTTGTATGGTCACCCGTCACAACAATGGTATACTATTGCATTCAAAATGATGATGAGTGAGTGATACTGTTACCATGTAGAAAAGAAGGACTTACATTCGTCTCTGTCTCAGTGGATAATTGATCTATAACAGATCCAATCATTGCGTCCATTTTCTCCAAATAGTAAATCTAGGACAGAGCTTCTTTTAGCTCAAAGACATGCGACTCTATCTTTGTACGTTCATACCTTCTTTTCAACGTCTTGATCATGGCTTGCGTCATCCACTGCTTTCAAGTGACAAAATCCAAAGTTGTATTTATCAGAAGTGATGTGGTGGAGTGTGGCCTTGGCCTTTGCATTAAAGTCAGTGTGATAATCGCCTGTTGCGCCAGGCACCTCTATTAAATCCATACCGACTGTCTTGCCAATGCCTGCTATAATACATGTGGGTGCAATCAAGAAACTGTCAAGTCCGTGCAATTGCTTGATGCTTGGTACCTGAATGACCGTCATTAGCGTAAAGTTATTTTCTCATTCCGCACTGTACATTCTACTTACGTCGATGCAACTACCACAGCCTCTTAACAGTACACAGTTGGCAGGGTTTTTACCCTCTTTGATTCTGTCTTTGTTGATGGGGTGTTCTATCAATATCTTGTACAGTTCCTCTGACAACTCATTGGTCAGCTATTTTCGTTATAGTAATGAGCAACAAGAAATCAATTATCATTATCACTGTAGTATCCTACCTTGCTTGTCATGATAGATGCCTTGTCTTGTACTGTCGGCTCACAGTGAATTAATGGTAAACTAAACACACTCGTTAATAAGCATAATAATCTGTTCTCAAGTCGACTAGTACCTACTTGTCCTTTAATGGATCTGTGCCAGTAATTGTATCAGTGAGGCCAGGCCCTCTTACTCGCACGCCACATCGATGTTCTATTTGGAATTTGACAGAGACTTGATGGTTTGGAAAGGAGGGTAGTTTACTATTTGACAAACTGTAAGACGCTTTTGTATTACCATAAAAAAATAACTCTAAAATTTACACGCCATCAATCGCCTCGCATAAAATTGGTCCCAATCCATCAAAATTTCGATCCGCCTTTCTCAGTACAACCATGTCCGTCTCTTTATCCAAATAAGCAAAGTTTGACTGTGTGTATGTGTATTGAATATGAGTATTGTTGTAGTCACACGTTTTTTTTAAATTTATCCCTTTTTACCTTGAAGGCGATATCACCTGGGATCATGTCAAGTCCTGCGCCCATCGTCTCAAAAGCACCTCGGCCACGATAATATCTAATAATGCGGTTACTATTTTGAAGCTTATTTTATAAAGGTTTGCTGTATCACTACTTTCTAGGATCATAGCCTAATATCGACATGTGTGCTGTATCTGAGCCACACGCTAACCCAGGCTCAACAGGATCTAACAGTCCATTCATGCCATGTTCTATTACAAAAAGATGGAATCAGTGTTGAGCTATTCCATGTTTGAATGTTGGTTCCTACGAGCAAGTTTGTCTAAATTGGGTGTTTTCGCGAGTTGCAAAGGGGTCTTGTTATTCATGTGAGGGATGCTGACATCACCCAACCCATCAATCAAGAAAATAAGCAACTTGTTCTTCATGTTCTAGTTCTGTTTTCTGGTAAAAGCGGGTAAAACGAAAACTGACAGGAGATCAGTAGTTGAATGGGCACACTGAGTCACAAATTCAGTCACATAATATATCATAAAATCGCGCATATAAACACACTTTCAAGACCAAAGAAAACTATTTATTCAAATATATGTATATACTTTAATTTTTTATAAGGGATATTATTAGAATTATTTAGGTCTTATAGGATCTAATAAAATTTAAAGTTAATTTATCATGTACACACACACAAAAGTTACTTATTATACATACCAAAGTAAGGATGCGACATGGCTTCCTTTGCAGTAAGACGTTCTTGGTGATCGTATCTCAGTAATTTGTCTAAAAAGTCAATGGCTTCTGGTGTAGCAAATCGTTGATTGTCGGCCGTGATAAACTTGGCCCAAGGCTTGCGAACATGTCTTCCCAAGATATTGTTATATTCTGTAGCAAGTTTGATGGAATACTTTTCAACGTATTTAAAGAGTTCATCTGTACCAAGAACACGAGCAATCTTGACTAATTGATCATAGTTGTCATGACCATGGAAGAAGGGCTCTTTACGGAAGATCTAGAGTAGAGGATAAGGTTTAACTTCTTTTACTGCTTGACACATCACCATGCCAACCCCTCCCCCCCTTTTTTTTGTTGCTGTACACGTTACCATAGATGCAAACATGCAACCATAACTCCACATATCTAAGCTGTAATCGTATTCTTGGAAATCAACTAGAAGCTCGGGGCCCTTAAAGTATCTTGAGGCTACACGTACATTATACTCTGTGCCAGCATGGTAAAACTCAGCCAAACCCCAATCAATTAAACGTAACTATAAGAAAGAATATATCAATATCAAAGGTAAAAAGGGGGGATAAATAAGCGAGAATTTACCTGTTGCTTTGCGTGGTCAATCATCACGTTGTGAGGCTTTACATCGCGATGCATAATACCCTTAGAATGACAATAATCCAGCGCCTAAGTTGTCCCATTTTTGATTGAGTAAAAGAACTATATCACCCAACCCCTTGTTATATAAATCTATTTACCTTTAATAATTCATACATGTAAAATTGAATATCGTAGACAGTGAATCGAGGATAAAGAATCTTGAATTCCGTATTGTTGACATATTCCGAGATAATAGCAGGTGTTCTCGACTACGAAGCTAATTTGAGTAACAAGAAAGTAAATGAACTACAAGCTCAACACTTACAATAGGATCTCGGACAATGTCTATTAAGCCTACAATGTTGACGCCACCAGCAAGATTTTGAAGTATCTTGATTTCTCTTCGAATCTTCTTCTTTTTCACGGGCTTTAATGCTTTAATAACCACCTTTTCATTGTTGGTGATATTGATACCTTGAAATACTTCAGAGTATTTACCACGTCCAACTTTGCGGACAATTTCGTAATTTTCTTGATTTCTATGAAGAGGGATAAATAATAGGTGAGTTCATGTCTTCTATCCCGATAGAAGCTGCTTTCATTACCCCCATTCTACTTGTAAATTGTCATAATCCCAATAAGCAGTGGGCATTTTTGCATTGACATCAGCATAGCACCGGGCTATACTTTTACTGCCTATAGGGTTTACAGATGAACTCATGTTTTTTTATATCTTGCAATTTTGAAAGAGAGAGAGAAAAAGGAAAAGGAAATTGTTCTGTGATGGTTGTGTGAGTTCATGGCTCTGTTTTTTTTCAAGTTCAGCCAAGTAATAGCCCAATCTTACGTAATTCTGATGAGCTCCATGCACGCTTTCTCAAAATTCAACGCGTTTTTGTTTGCAGCACGGCGCGTCTCCAAAAAATTATATAAAAATTTCCCCCTCCTTTCCTTTCCCTCCATGCCTGCAAGAAAGAACAACACTACTACTGCGCTCATGACGAATAAAACTTCAACTGCAACAAAGAATAGTGTGAAAACAAAGACTGTCAAAGAGAAGCCTATAGTGACAGTAACAGATGACTCTTCACCAGGTAAAAAAAAAAAATCATGAAAAGTGATTGTACTTTTCACCATAACTCAACAGTGCTTTTATCATAGAGGAAATACTTCACTCTTCTTGGACTTTTCTTAACGTGGTGCAATTCTTTAATACGTTTTACGCTTATTTCCACCTCAAACCTTTCTCCATAGAGAAACTCGAACACGCTTTGTTGATTCAAAAGAGTAGCAATACTCAAGATCGACTACAACAAGAAGACCGTGAGCAGAGTGTGTTGTCAACCACCAGCAGCATTGACGATACGCCCTCAAAGTCAAAACAATTTCTTGCAGAGTTTCTCGTTCAAATTATACGTCCCTTAGTGCAAAAGAAAAAGACAGGATTGAACGTAGATACAGTCAATGAGTATTTATGGACTTTGTTACCTCACTATGGACGAACAGACTTTATTGAAAGACCAGTACTCGAAAAGATAAAGATACTTAAAGAGATTCAAGATTTACATATGGAGGGTACGGACGAAGAGATCAATGCGCTGAAAAATGAGAATTCACCCGAAGATTTGGTAAAAAAAAGTGAAAGGAATTATGAATGCTTCCCTCATGCTGATATATCATGTACGTATGTAGAGAATATTGCCCCTGGGAACGGATTATGAAGGATGGACGTATTGGTATTTTGGAGGTACATACATATAAGGATTGATTGGGTACAAGTACGCAGTATATTCATACTATTTGGCATGCTGTGATAGATACTCGACTTTACAGAGAAATCCCCATTCCCAATGGAAAAAGAGGAACGGATATGATGAATACAACGGATTATACCTTTCAACTTTTATGCGCGACAGTGGAAGAATGGCATCAAGTGGTGAAAAAGTTTCAACCCTCAAAGCGTGCAGCGTCAAAGGAAGTTGCTTCAAACCTATGCGAGATAGGATTAGAGGTTATTGCAAAGTTGGAATCTCGTGCAGCTGCTTTAGCAAAAAAGGAATTGAAAATGAAGCGGGCAAAGGAACTAGAGTTGATACCCAAAAAGAGAAGTAGAAGATTAGAAGCCAAGGTAAGGATTTTATTATCGCACATCAGCCAGTCAGTCAGTCACTCATCTACAATAACTAGTTTGATGAGGAGGCCAAGAGACAAAAAATTGTAGACGAATTAGAACAAGAGATTGCATTAAGAGAATTTGAAGAAAAGGAAAGGAAAAAAAGAGAAAAGTTACAGGCCGAGCAAAGAAAGCAGGAGTTGCGCGTAGAAGAAGCACGGTTAAAGAATGATGTTCACAGTCATATCACAAAGCTCATTTCAGAAGCAGAGTCAGAAGAAGTTGCGTCTCATTTAAAATCTCTGCGAAAGCAAGCAAGTGTTACGGCAACAGAGAATGATCGACTTTATAAAATGCAGCAATGGATCAAATTATCAAATCTAGACATATCATTGGTTGATGGAGAAGAGATTAATTTTAAAGGAAAAGATGTGGAGAAAGGTAACTTGTACTATGTGATTTATACATGCTTATGGTATATTCACTCATTATATTATTACTGCATGATGTAGCCCTTGATTCTCTCCTCTTTAAAAACACGTTGAGTACTTGTCTCATGACAGTCATGAAATTCCATACTGAACCAGACACGCCTACTTATCACCACTATAGAATGATGCGTGAAAAGTTGATTTTAAACGAATATCAGAGCTTGAATGACTTTTGTTCTCAATTGGACTCCTCTGACCACGATGCTGCGCATAGACTCTTAAAATCTATTTTCTCTCCCCTTGTTGTAGTTGATGCTGTTTCCATCTAAATCTCAAATCATACCTTACCTTATATATTGTACATACATAATAAAATTAGAGCCCGCAATGATCCTCGGGAACATCAACTCTAGCGGAAATTCATAATTTTTTTGAAACAGAATTTTTTTATTTTGATTTCTTCCCTCTCAACTCTCGTTTTTTTTTATCATTATTTATTGTGGACAAGAATGCAACCTAAACGTAACGGTACACCACCTTTGTCAGCACCTGTGAATCGTCATGGCAACTTGATTTACGACAATGCTGCTGTTGGACATCAACTGGGTGTGGATCGTAATGACATGTTGGCACCAGGTAAAAGAAAGCTTTCAACTTGAGTTTTTGGAAGCAGTCGTTTTAATACGTTTAAACAATAGACGTATCTCGAGTTTTAATTATTTATACGGGTGGTACTATTGGTATGAAGCACACCCCCGAGCACGGCTATGTTCCGGTGAGTTTACCAGCGAATTGAATAAAGTATTATACCCTCTCACACTTGAATTTTTTCATGTAGCTTCCCAATTACTTTGCTGAATCTTTATCCAAAGTGAGACGATTCCACGATCCCAGCAGCACGGGCAGTAATGGCGATCAGTCTACTACGTTATCCCGCAGTTCTTCACACGATAGTTTGGACAGTTTAAACATTTCCGATAAATCACAAGAGTTTTAGAAAGTATGGGTGAATTGATCAACTTGAATTGCGTTGATTATGATGGTCGTGTGCCTCTTCATGTTGCTTGTCGAGAAGGACATCACAAGAGGGTGTGGATCGTAATGACATGTTGGCACCAGGTAAAAGAAAGCTTTCAACTTGAGTTTTTGGAAGCAGTCGTTTTAATACGTTTAAACGTACACACTATCTCGAGTTTTAATTATTTATACGGGTGGTACTATTGGTATGAAGCACACCCCCGAGCACGGCTATGTTCCGGTGAGTTTACCAGCGAATTGAATAAAGTATTATACCCTCTCACACTTGAATTTTTTTCATGTAGCTTCCCAATTACTTTGCTGAATCTTTATCCAAAGTGAGACGATTCCACGATCCCAGCAGCACGGGCAGTAATGGCGATCAGTCTACTACGTTATCCCGCAGTTCTTCACACGATAGTTTGGACAGTTTAAACATTTCCGATAAATCACAAGAGTTTGGCAGAATCACCAACACCGTCAAAGCCATTGAACAAGAAGGACCTAACAAAGGTCAAAGCAAGTCCTTTCAATTACCTAGTCTTATCACACCTGTCAGTTTATTTGGCAAAAGAATCAGGCAAGTTGGAGGTAAAAAAAAAACGCAAAAAGATATTTTTCTCACGATTTTTAAAACTTTAGATATTCTATTTTAGAATATGTACCTCTTTTAGACTCGTGCGACATCACAATGTCAGGTAAAGTGTGTAAAATACGCCGAGAATAGTAAAAATAAAATAGATGGGGACTGATTTTGTTGTTTTATAGATTGGGTGCGTATTGCAGGAGATATCCAGGAAAACTATCAATTGTACGATGCTTTCATTGTGTTACACGGTACAGATACCATGGCTTATACCGCCAGTGCTTTGAGTTTCATGTTGGAAGAGTTGGGTAAAACCGTCATTGTCACTGGGTCTCAGGTCCCCTTGACCGAAGTCAGAAACGACGCCGTGGAGAACCTTTTGGGCGCTTTAACGGTGGCTGGTCATTTCGTTATTCCTGAAGTGTCCTTGTATTTCGGAAAGAAGCTGTACCGCGGTAATAGAACGAGTAAAATCTCTGCGGTTGACTTTGAAGCGTTTGATTCTCCCAATATTCCCTCCCTTGTAGACGTAGGCATTAACATTGGTAAGTATCGTCTGTGTGTGTGTATGTGGGATGATGAATCTTATTTTTTTTGTGCGTTTAGATGTCAAGTGGCCGTTAGTACTTCGTCCTACACAAATTGCCAAATTCACCGTACACAAACGACTCAACCCCAATGTGGGCTCACTGCGACTTTTCCCAGGTATCAATGATAGTACCATTCGTGCCTTCTTGGCTCCTCCTTTGCAAGGTGTTGTTTTAGAGACATTTGGTGCTGGTAATGCTCCAGCTCGTCCTACTTTATTAGCTGCTTTGAAGGAAGCAAGTGATCGCGGTGTGGTCATTGTGAACTGTACTCAGTGTCGCAAGGGTCTTGTCACCGATGCTTATGCTACTGGTAAACAATTATCTGCTATCGGTGTTGTCCCTGGTGCTGACATGACACCCGAGTGTGCATTGACCAAACTTGCCTACTTGCTAGGCAAGACGCCCGATAACCCAGACCATGTTCGTAAAATGATGACAAAGAACCTGCGTGGTGAACTCACTGTCAAGGCACCTTATCAAAAGTTCAGCGCATCCAACAACAGAACGAGCATGCTTGTGAATATTCTCATGAAATTTTCTGCTCGTGGTACATTTGCAGCCAAGCAAGAATTGGAGCGAAGTGGGGCGACACCCGCTGCTCTCGACTTGGATAATCCAGACTTGACCATGTCTGTGGAAGAAGAAATGTTGGCACAAAAGGCACTTGGCCCCGTTTTACTATGTTCAGCAGCTGGATCCAATGATTTGGATGGACTGAGCTTATTAGTAGAAAGTATGGGTGAATTGATCAACTTGAATTGCGTTGATTATGATGGTCGTGTGCCTCTTCATGTTGCTTGTCGAGAAGGACATCACAAGATTGTCGAATATTTATTATTGCATGGTGCCTCTATTCACGTGCGTGATAGATCAGGCCACACACCTTTATTTGACGCCATTGTCGAGAAACGAGTGGAAGTAGTGCGTATCTTGTTAAATGCGGGTGCTCATCTTGCAGAGAGTGAAATCAAAGATATGGGTCATTATTGGTTCAAGGCCATCAAGAACAATAACGTCAAATGGGTGCAAAATGCCATTGCTGCAGGATTTAATATCAACTGGGCTGATCCTATTGAGGGACACCATGCTATTGACGTAGCTGTTTGTCTAGGCAAACTGTCCATGTTAAAAACGCTTTTAAGTCAACCCAATGTTGATGTCATGGCGGTGGACAAGTGGGGTATGAACTGTTTAGAAAAGATAGAAATGATCAAATCTAGATTACCTTTTATGGATCCTTCCAAGGCTTTATCTGTAAAGGTCTTGAATGAAATGGAAGCACTCATTCTCAGAAAAAAGGATGCCATCATGAGTAATTAATTCATAGAATAAATTAGACCTTTTGTAAATGTTTTTTCCTTTAAGATCTTGATCATGTTCTTGTGTCTTCGATTCATAAAGAAATTCGTTTTCCGAAAAAGAAGAGGAATTGTCGAGTCTATTTTTTTTTTTTTTTTTTAGTTCTTTTCTCTTCTTTTAGCTGTTTTCTCTCTTTCTTTCTTATTTAAAGATCTGTTGCTCTTTACAGCATTTCAAGTAAAAATGAATCAACAGAATCCAAACATACCTAATAATCAACAAAATCAACAGCAAAATCAGCAACAGCAACAAGCGCAACAGCAAGCACAAGCACAAGCTTTGAACCTCAATTTACCCAATGAAGTACCCAACGCTAACTGGAGAGAAGAATTAAACGTGCAAGATAGAGCTCGTTTTGTTTCTCAATTGTATGTGAATTAGACTCTTGATGTTTGATTCAACATTCATCTAACTCGATTCTTTTTTTTTTACCTTTGTTGTAGAGGTAATGCTTTAAAGCATCTCTCGCCTTCCACGTCTGACAACGATATTTTTGCTGCTGCAAAGAACTTTGAGCTTACATTGTACAACAGAAGTACAAGCAAGGTGAGCAACTAGTATGCTTGGTTTAATAGACAGAATATTGACTTGTGTGATATTTAGAATCAATATATTTTGGCGTACGCGCGAAAATTTCATCAAATCAAGTTCCAACTCCAGAGTCAGAATGGAGGTGCCCCTATGATAAATGACAGTCAATTGCAGTTAAATTTGAATACGCTTGCTGGTGGACAACAAATGTCACCACTTTTACAACAGCAACAGCAACAACAGCAGCAGCAACAACAACAAGAACAACAGCAGCAGCAGCAGCAGCAGCAAGGCAATGGTGCTTCCCCACAGGTACAAAATTTACAAAATCTTTCTTCACCTTTAAATATGAACCAACCTCAGCAACAACAACAACAACAACAACAGCAAAACATGGCTGGACAACAGAATCAAATGAGACCAAACATGTTTCAACAACAACAAAATATGATGCGACCTCAAAACCAAGTTGGAACGCCCAATCAACAACAGCAACAACAACAGCAACAACAGCAACAACCAGGCGTAGGTCAAATGAACCCACAACAGCAACAACAAGCGCAAATGTTGGCATTGCAAAGAACTGCTGCTCAAGCCATGGCTGCTGCGGCTGTGGCTGGAAATAACAACAATAATAATAATAATGCAAATAATGCAAATAATAATACGAACAATGCTGGGGCAACAGGGACAAATACGTCAGCACAAGTAGCTCAAAATGCTGCTGCTGCTCAACAACAAATTCCACTCAGCGTACTTCAAAACCTCAACATGGGCACTGTCAACCAGGCAGCTGTTTCCATGTCCCCACGTCAATTTCAAGTCTATTTAGCACGTCAAATTGCTATGCACCAAGGTCCTAATGGAGGTCAACAGCAAAATCAAAATCAGCAACAAACTCCTCAACAACAACAACAGAATGCGAACGGTACTTTTCCACAGAATATGACTGCAGATTCTGCTTTATTGAATATGAATACTAACCAGAACTTTCGTCCACCTGTTTCTGGTGCCACAGGATCTCCTATGCAAGCGAATAATTTCATTAATGTAAAGTAATGATTTATGTGTAGTCTTGACCTTATTACTGATATATTATCCGTAGAATAATGGTATGGGCCAGCAGCAATTGAACCCCGAGATGCTGATGCAGCATTTGCAAGCACAACAGCAACAAGCTCAAGCTCAAGCGCAACAGCAGCAGCAGCAGCAGGCTCAAGCTCAACAACAGGCACAACAACAAGCTCAGGCCCAAGCACAAAAGTTGGCTCAGCAACAAGCACAACAACATGCTCAACAGCAAGCGCAACAACAATTGGCGCAACAACAAGCCCAACAATTGGCTCAACAGCAGCAACAGGCTCAACAGTTGGCTCAACAACAACAACAAGCCCAGCAGCTGGCTCAGCAACAACAGCAGGCTCAACAGTTGGCACAGCAGCAGCAACAAGCACAGCAATTAGCTCAACAGGCTCAGCAAGCCCAACAAGCTCAACAATTGGCTCAACAGCAACAGCAGGCCCAACAGCAACAGCAGCAAGCTCAGCAGCAACAACAACAGCAGCAACAGCAACAACAGGGTACTCCTAATTCTACTCCTGTCACTTTGCAAAATGGTATTCCTCCTGTGGGAGGAACGCAACCTGCTGGTGCAGCACGTCCCATTAGTTTGCAACAAAGAGCTGCTGCAGCCGATATTGTGAGACAAATGGATGAAAGCATACGTACTACACGAGGTAAGTCATTAGGAAATCCCTCAAGATCATTGCACTCAAATTAAACTTTTTGTGACCCTACATAGTCCGTGGAAATCCTATTGAAGGATTGTCAGATCAAGAAAAGGCAGCTATTCGTGAACACACTGCACTCATGAAACCCATGTACGACAAGATTGATAGCTTATTGCCTGTGTTTTTAGCCCTCACATCCAATATGGAAGCAACACGACGATTAATTTTGATGAAGTACATGTTTGAAGATCAATTGACGATGTTGGGACAGAATAAATATGTGATCACGTTGGAGCACTTGACAAAATTAAAGGAGCAATTCAGTGGGTACTTTTCTTGGGTACGTAATGCTGTAGGTGTGCCTAACCAAACTGGCTCTCCTCAACAAGGAGCAGGAGGGGATGGTCAACAACATCAACCTGGTATGGGAGATAACCAACAGCAACAATTGAACCAACAAAACCCTCAGCTTCAACAGCAACAACAACAACAGCAGCAGCAGCAACAGCAACAGCAACAAGCTCAAGCTCAGGCACAAGCCCAGGCACAAGCACAAGCTCAAGCTCAAGCTCAAGCACAAGCTCAGGCTCAGGCATTACAACAAGCGCAAGCAAAAGCACAGGCTCAGGCTCAGGCCCAAGCTCAAGCACAAGCGCAAGCCAAGGCAGCTCAAGCACAAGCTCAACAATTAGCTCAACAACAAGCGCAAGCACAACAACAGGCACAACAACGTCAGCAACAGCAACAGCAACAACAGCATGCTCAACAACAGCAATTACAGCAACAAACGGGTACTCCTCAAATGAATCGTGGACAAACACCACAGGATCCTAATATGACGCACTCTAATAACTCCACACCTGTACTTCAAAATTCTGGAGCCGCAGTAGCAGGATTAAAACGTGCCAGTATCGATCTCAAGTTACCACCTTCCAAGAAACGTGGTGGTGCTGGGTCACCTTCCTCCACTGCTGGTACTCCACAACCACCCAAGCAATCGCCCACTGTTCAAAACCGTGTTCAGCAGCAAGCTAGTCCTAATGCAGGTGGAAGCCCTGCAAGTGCTGTGGGCACCCCGCAAATGGTCGATTTGACAAACACTTCACCCTCTCAACAACAGGCAACCACTATGGATAACAATACTGTTGGTACTGGTGCGCCTGCGACAGAGCCTATGAACAATGCTGCCGCCGCTATCACTGCTGCCAGTCAAGCCAACATGAGTATCAGCCAGAGAGCTGCACAATCTCAAATGATCTATCAAGCTGCCATTGCCAGTGGTCTTTCACCACAAATTGTCAACTTACTACCTCCTCGTGCACTTCAATGCAGTTGGTTGCTCCAACAATCTGCTCAAAACAGAATCACACTCACTCAATCTCAACAACAGCAAATCCGTGCCATGTTGAATGAACGAGTAGAAGCTGTATAGTCCTAATGCAGGTGGAAGCCCTGCAAGTGCTGTGGGCACCCCGCAAATGGTCGATTTGACAAACACTTCACCCTCTCAACAACAGGCAACCACTATGGATAACAATACTGTTGGTACTGGTGCGCCTGCGACAGAGCCTATGAACAATGCTGCCGCCGCTATCACTGCTGCCAGTCAAGCCAACATGAGTATCAGCCAGAGAGCTGCACAATCTCAAATGATCTATCAAGCTGCCATTGCCAGTGGTCTTTCACCACAAATTGTCAACTTACTACCTCCTCGTGCACTTCAATGCAGTTGGTTGCTCCAACAATCTGCTCAAAACAGAATCACACTCACTCAATCTCAACAACAGCAAATCCGTGCCATGTTGAATGAACGAGTAGAAGCTGTAAAGCAACAGCTGGCCAGACAGCAGCAAGGCCAAGCACAGCCTGTCACTGCTCAAACTCCACAGATGCAACAACAACAGCAACAACCGCAACAAATGCCACAACAAATGCCACAACAGCCAATGGCACAAGATAGACGTCAAAGTGGTGCCAATACCATTGATCTTACAGGTACTACGCCAACCTCCACCACCGCTCCTGTTGTGAACATGGGATTGGACAAGATGGAAGATGTCAAACCCGACACCTCTGCTCATCAACATGCTGCCCAAATGATGCATATCATCCAACAAAACCAGCAACAAGGAGTCTCTTCAGCGCCCCCAGCCCCATTAAATACCGTAGCTGTAGCAGCCAACAAGCTCTCACCTTCGCCAAGACCTACCATGGCTGCTTTGAGACCCGGCATGGGACCTGATGATAAGATTGTCAATACAAAGATGTATGCCAACGACGTACTCAAGGACATTGCTGCTATTTTAGCATCTGTGGAAGAACACAAAAAGACTGAAACCTATACTTTACAAGTGATACCTGAAAGTGCCAGAAGCACTTTATTATTTGAACCCTATACATTAGATGATGACGAACAAGCAGAAGATGAAGAAGAGGAAAAGCGTGTAGAAGAAAAAATAGATGTGGCAAACACTTGGTACGAAGTGGGTATGGAGACGGGTGTGCCAAGTCTAAGTGATATTATGCCAGGATTTTACTGGGACGATAATGATGTTTCTGCCAAGTTTGAACAACAGCAACAACAGCATGTACCCGTTTTCATTAACAAGTCTGTTGTATAAAATCATCATGTAAATAAATATAACGACAACATTATTAGATTATGTATGCATTCTTATTTCACGGGGACAGTGATTGCTTTTTATTTCTTTGTTCTCTTTAATACGTACTGAAACGGTACGTACATGAACATTTCCTTGATTTTCATTGTCAGTTGCAAAGACAAAACTATTTCTTTTTGATACCTGCTGTTGTGAGTTAATAACAATAATCAATGGTTTCGTCATATAAACGCTAAATGGTCAGATTGCAAAACCTACTAGATAACTATTGTTTCTCGTCATTGATTATGGTAGTAACAGATGTAATCCAAGACTTCAAGGTGCCTTGATCTCCTACTTTCGTTTTTTTTTTTTCTCCTTCTGTCATTTAATGATATGGTGAAGGTGGTGGTGATTTGGTTCCCCTGATTTTGTTCAAGTACACAATTAGTTAATGTGTGGTAATAAACAAAAATTGAGATATCAAACAAGAATTTCCACAACAAGCATGCTCGTGATAAGAAAGAAAGAAACAAATGTCGTTTTCCATAGTAAGGAGAGACAAAGAAATTTACGATTTATTGTTTAGAAAAAATAAGATGCTGCTTGCAATCAATAAAAAAAAAAGAATTAATTGCGCAGGTTATTGCATACGTACATCCAATATGTATTTGATTCTCTACCCATACATACAGGAGCCGTGAAAAATTAGCTGTGAGTCCTGTGTCTACTTTGTAAAGAACTGCAGTAGCTTTTTCTTTTTTTGTGAATTTTCTAGGAGATGATTACCTATTATGGGCCCTCCTTGTAGTTGCACATAAATGGCTGTCTACCTGATGGGATAGCGTGGTGATGATGGTGATGGTGGTGCTGGTAGTGGTGGTGGTGGTGGTGTTGGTTAAATCCCTCATCACTGACCCTCCCCTTGACCTTTTTCGTTACATGGTAGTGACCTACTTACTCTACACGCATATGTATGTACGCACTAATCAAAGATCAATTATGTACGCATTCTAAAAAGAAGCGTCGTGGATATAACAACATAATCTGGAATACCTTACAATAAAAAGAAAACGTTTGTTCGCCCTGAAATTGCTTTTAAATCTGGCAATTGTCCATTGCGCCACCCTTCTTTCTTCGGTTGATATGAATCTATTAAAAGACAATCGTCGTACAAACGGATTAAACGAATAAAAAGTGCAATAAGGGGGTCAGATTATACTTAGGCAACCCGCAGGGAGAGTAAATAGGAGTATGCAAAGTAAATCAAACTATATATTTGATCTAATAACCTATCTTTATTTCTTTTTAGATGCCTTGTTTGGTGTAAGGAGTATGATTGAATTAAAAAAATAAAAAAGTGTATAAAAGGCCTTCATAAAAACCTCAACGGGATACGTAGTAATTCGATACTTTCAACTCACGTCTTCCTTTCACTTTTCACCCACATACATACATATTACCAATCTTTTATACAAATGAACAAAATTGCTTTTTACATTTTACTTTTCGTCACCTTGCTCTCTATCAGTTCCACCACCAATGCGCTTCCTTTGGATCCATTGCACCTCGGAAAAACTGTCAAAAAACTTTTGTCCAAAGCCGGTATTGCTACTTATTATGATGTAGAAGCTGGTGTAGGTTCTTGTGGATTGAAAAGTAAACATACAGAAAGAGTTGTGGCTGTCAATTACATTCAAATGGATAACGGTGCCAACCCTAACGAGAACCCTAAATGTGGACAACAAGTGCGTATCATTGGTCCTAATGGTGATCCAATCTTGGCCGATATCGTCGACACATGCCCTGGATGTGATGCTGGATGCTTAGACATGTCTTCCTCTTGTAAGTTTCAAAAAAATAATTAGATACACGAGCTCCAGCTTTTGGATTAGATTACTTATTTCTTGTTTACATTTGTAGTATTTCAAGATGTATGCGGTAAATTGGAGTTGGGAATCTGCAAGATCACTTGGGATTTTGTTTAGACAACTGCAACAAGGAAATTGATTTTCCACTCGATGCAATCATCATCTTGCAACAAAGAAAAAGGATGCTGGCTCACTCACACTCACACATATAAATTATTGCACATTTTGTAAAACTAGATTACTTTTATACAAACAAACCTTTCATATCAAATCTTTTTTTTTTTAGAAACGTAGTATGTAACAAACAAAACTTACCCTTCAAAACTTTTTTATATACCTATATACATAAGTGCGTATCATTGGTCCTAATGGTGATCCAATCTTGGCCGATATCGTCGACACATGCCCTGGATGTGATGCTGGATGCTTAGACATGTCTTCCTCTTGTAAGTTTCAAAAAAATAATTAGATACACGAGCTCCAGCTTTTGGATTAGATTACTTATTTCTTGTTTACATTTGTAGTATTTCAAGATGTATGCGGTAAATTGGAGTTGGGAATCTGCAAGATCACTTGGGATTTTGTTTAGACAACTGCAACAAGGAAATTGATTTTCCACTCGATGCAATCATCATCTTGCAACAAAGAAAAAGGATGCTGGCTCACTCACACTCACACATATAAATTATTGCACATTTTGTAAAACTAGATTACTTTTATACAAACAAACCTTTCATATCAAATCTTTTTTTTTTTGTAAACGTAGTATGTAACAAACAAAAACTTACCCTTCAAAACTTTTTTTATATACCTATATACATATTATTTATACAAATAAATGCTCCCATTGTTACTATAGCTATAGTGACCCTTCCTTGTGATGCAGTATCAAAGCACGCACGCCTAAATAAGACTTTTGATGATAATGAACATCAGTACATAATAAAATCAAACGTGCTGCTTATCTACATACATAATAATTGTACTGGTTAGTTTTGTATACATATGACTATGATGGTATCTATATTATTAGAGAATCTTATACATCATTGGGAGGTGTATCTTTCGATATTGTGAGTGTAATAATTCATGATGAATTGTTTCCCTCGCTGATCGCTTTAAAATTACTTGAAAGTGTACTAATATTTATATATATATCTTAAACACTGCACATTGTATACCTATAGTAACTAATTGAAGTTCAATACCATGTGTAAGCAGTGGTGGTTCTCGGTGCTGAAACCAAAAAACCAAATCAATTTGAAACTCACTTTCAATTTTAAAGTTGCGGTATGCATAATTGCTATGTAGAGCCATCCAGCATTCGATCAAAGGATTATGAATATGAGTTGTATGGGTTTTTGATGTGTGTATAATACTTTAAAAGCTGGTAATTTTTTTATTCGATTAGTTTAACTTGATGTCTTCACCAGGAAACACTATTTCCAATTTACGCATTACTATTTTCTTTAAATGTCAGGTACAGATAAATTTCATAAATCCGAGAGGTATTCGAGCAACAATAATTATGTTGTATACAGTACCATAACAACTCTATGTGGTACAAACATACAATGGGTATTCACTGCCCAGGCAGATGTCAAGGTTTTGTGGTTGTACAGGTACAACCTTCAAAGAGAAACTCATTTCATGCTACTTTGATACACCTGGCGATCATTTTGCTAAAGATTTTCACCTTTGAGTGAATAGTTTGAGCGCAATTGCACACATTTCATTTAAACACGTGCCCTAAACTCACGGTAAGCTTGTGACGTCGGTCGGCATCCCATATATTTTTTTCCTATCATACTCACACGCTCTGTCTTTTCACCCATTCCTTCATACTTTCTACTTCTATTGATATACCATGGTACTTGGTTTCTGTTTGGTACGTAGAAACTACCTTTATAATACACTTGACTTGTATTGGCAAGTTATTGTGCTTTTTATTTGTGATTAATGACCTGGTTACTCATAATTATTACTTATTGTCATTAGAACGCGTATTCAGGCGCTGGTGCTAATGCTTCGCTTCTGCTGGGACACTCTGTGGAGCTATCTAAGTATCATAAATGTACTTTCTATTCCCTTTTATTTCGCTTGTTTGCTCTCACTTGTTCTTTTTTTATTATTATAGCTTTAGGCTACTCTCGTGAGTTTTTTGGCGTTTCGTAGAGTGTGTACGTGGATGTAGAATGACTTTTAGGCATTATGATGGTAAAGGCATCTTACATTTTTCCTCTTGTTCGTTTGTATTGCTGTAGACATACCGAGAAATTTCTACAGCATATTAACGCAGCAATCCACATCCCAATAAAATTGAAATTGTTAACAACTTTTTGCCCATATTCTGATAATTCTATCATAGGTTCGATTTGTCTCAGGAGCGTTCAAATAATGATTGTATTCTGAGCCGAAGCTAAACTTAAGGATGGTTTATGTGATTAAATGTGTATGTACGATATATTTAGAGCAATGAGATAAAAAGAGAAGAGATTACAATGTTTAAAACATAAATTTATACACAAGTATTAAATACAAAATCACTGAAAAGAAGAAGAAAATGTCGAAAAGTTCTTATCGTCATTTTATAATAAACATCACACCACAGTAGTACATACGCCAAAGAATATTTTTTGCTTTCGCTCACAAAGAATTATACTCACACACAAAAAGAATATCGAAAATAACCCATCTTAAAAAGGACTCCAGTCACACTTCGAAAGGCTGTAAATAGAAAGTTTTTTAATCATTTCCTCCTAATTGCAAGAGCGTCAAGTTTTAAAACTAACTTTTATATAGTATATTAGTGGCCCCAAAGGTGAATGGATAAATGAATGGTTTTCTGAAGATAGTGCAAGACTTCTGCCACCTGGTATAAAGGTAAATAAATCTCTTGCCTTTTTGATTCTAAACGCTTGCTAATGCGCGTTATTTCCCTTAGTTTTAGTGGCCTATCAATCTCGATTTAGTCACCTATTTGGTGTCTTTGGTGTTCGAGATCCGGGGGTTGGGATCTGGGACTTCTTCTCTGGTGTTTGCTCTCTGATGTTTGTTCTCTGGTACTCGTTTGTCGGTATTTGCTGTATAAACATGTTACCCGCAGTGTTTAGGTAACTAATTAAATAAGACCACCTAAATAAAACGCCTTTACTAACCAATTTTATCAATTTCCATAGGTTCTTTTTCTGGCCCTTCGAGTGAGACGTGACCTATATTCTTTTTCTTTGGAAAATTTTAGGCCCGAGTGTCTCATCTAGTCTTGAAAGGGGCGCTTGACGTTGTGTATATGGGTGAAAAAATACTGTTGAACCATCCCTGGTGGACGGGAAGGTAACCCCACGTGCGGCTTCTTATGAGTAGCGGCGGCTGAGGGTTGTGCGCCTGGAGTGAAGCTGGGTATTCTCTGGAAGGGCTGGTACTGCAGTAGTCCTTGCTCCTCTTGTCTGAGTAGGCCCGGCTGCGTGAAGCCGGAATTCCTGGTGACTTCTCTTCGGTGTTCCGGCCCCAGTGTACTTCAGTGCTACCTGTGTGAAGCATGTGTTGTCTTAGTCGTTGATCAGTAAGTATAGCACTGTTAAGAGATGATGCAAAACGCGTCGTGCTAATGGTTTTTTTATTATTTAGTTGTTGATTATTCATTTGCAATTTATTTGTAGTGTTTCGCAATGATGGGGGAAAAAGTGGACCGGATTCGCCTTTGATGGTCCAGCAGCTCATCAAAGGAGTGTATGAAGTGAAGCCGAGTACCTGAGGCCGAAGTTTAGTAGCCCTCAGCCTGGTTGAGTGATAGTTCCTGGGAGGGTATGGGAAGGAGCGATTATGTGAGTAGCTATAGTATGGTGGATTTATCCCCTGCTCCCTGGCGAAAGTATGATCAGTCTCTAGTAGGAAAGAACTGATCTCTGAAAGCACTGGAGTCTGCATTGTGTAATTCGGTGCTAGGGCAGGGGCGAAAGAGATGTTAGCGGTAGCATTTCTTGCCGTCCCCCCCTAGTATTCGGTTGCCTTTGTAGGAACTATGATGGTGCACTGTCCTAGGTCGTGATCTTATTCATGAAGCTCATATAGGGCAGGTTGGTGGTGTAGTAGACCGTAGCCCGTCCCCCCTGAGTGTGTAGTGTTATATGTATCCGACTAATGATGGCGGACCAAGGCAGCGACTAGTCCCGGAGCTCAAAAGCATGTTGTTTGCCGCTAGGGCAGGAACGAAGGTCAAGGGATGGGGCCTTGCCGTTCCCCCCTAGTCGGTTAAACACTTGTCTGGCGAGCGTAGATGGGGCGTGTGTCTTTATGGCATAATGTTGCAGTGATTAATGTACGCTCTGTGGATCCTTGTAGTCTCTGATGATGGCTGGGTGCTTCTTCGGATTAAAGGGGCATCGGGGTGGATGATCCAGGTTGTGATGGTGGATCGTAGTTGGGATGAAAGGGCAAGTTGAGTGAGGGCTGCTGTGGTGCCAGTTCGGAAGGAGGGTGCTCAGTGGATCTTCAGACGTGCTTCTCCTCTGTCCGGTAACGTTGAAAGTAAGTTGCTAGCGTGGAAAGGAAGCCTAGCCCGAAAGGCAGGGTTTGGGGTCTTCTAGGTTTTTTTAGACCGCATACAAAAGAAGGTGCTTTGCTTGAGATGAAAGTGGGTCTTGGACTAGATAAGTACCTTGGTTGAGGGGTGTAGGAGCGAATTGCTTGTAGTCCACTGTCCTTTACTCATCATGATGAGTGTTGAATATAATCCACTTTGAATGAGTAGTGGTAGCAATCGATTTCACTGAGAAAAATCGTTGATTTCCGTTTGGAGTGAATGGCAGCAAATACCGACCCAAGGCTGGTTCTTGCTCTTTGGTCTATGAAACTCGGTGATACACGCGGTGTTTGTTCTGTGGAGTTTTGGAGCTCGGTAATACGATTTTGGAAACATAAAATTAGACTAACTCTATGCTGCACTTCCTCTGGTGTTTAGAACGCTCTCTTTTAACCTTCGGGTTTTCGGAGCCTAACTGAAGTAGAGTCATGGTTGGCATGTGCCTTTCAAGGCGAATGGGTTCGGTTCCCATACTCTACTACATAATACATCCCATTTGATCCCCCATAAAACTGTCTCTAGTATTTCTTTTTAAAATAATGAAAAAAGTAAAGGAAGCAGAAGAGAATGAATTAATGCCTTTCTGTTCCGGACTATAATGCGAGATGTGAATCAATTGGCGGCTGTACCTACTTGTTTGCGTCTATAACTGTTTAGTCTATAAAGCTTAATGGCAGCTTACGCACTTGCATTACTTGGTTTATCAGTCTTACGACGTAGTATTGATGCTAGCGCTTTCTTATGTAGACGTGATTTGGATGTCATTTTATAGCCTCAGATATTTGATCTTAGCCATATGGTAGAATTGCCCATCGGAAAACTTGAGGCTCTCATAAGTCGATCTACGTATGTATTAGTTCAAAGAAAAGCTGTACGTAGAGGCATCCTTGGACAGTAACGTATGCCTATAATAAAAAATAAATTGTTTCGGTTTGTGTACATAGTGTACATACAACTATTTCATCAGAATAAAAGGGACCAAGTACAGTTTTATTACGCTGAAGGAATAAGTGCAATTGTAACTAAAGCAACTAGTCTGATATCTCTACTGAAGTAGCTCTTAATACCTTTTTTTTTTTCATATATATTTGTATTAAGTTACACGAGTGTATAATAGACATTTTTTAATACAGTGACTTTTCTTTATAACACACATTTATCCAATTTGTTATCGAAATTTTTGAACGACTGTAAAAGACGCACATAGCGATTATGAAAGGAATACATGCTCCAGAGGTGAAAAACTTCATAATCTACTGGGGGAGGGATACATTTCTGCATTATCATAATCATGACTCCTCGATATTAATTTTTTTCTTGAAGACGTTTCGTATACTTGCAAACAAGTGGCAGGGTGTTTTTAAGGGGAGTTGATATAAAAGAAACTCCAGAGATAGGTCCGCAAGTATTGTAACCAGAAAGAGTTGCTACCTTGTGCTACATATTAAATTAGTGCAACTGGGAAGAAAATAACAATCGTAGATCCACTTTGTGCCTTTTATTTTTCATTTTTTATTTCATCCTCTTTTTTCTGTTACTTTTTGCAGCTTTTAATCATTCAGCCTTAGACATAACTGGATTCTATATTTGATAGAGGAGGAGTTTGAAGATCACATACAGCAATAGGGAAGAAAAACTCTTCCTATCATTTGGAGAGAAAATAAAATAAAATAAACACCAAATGTCAGAATCACTATTAAAATTGTTTGGCAGTGTCAAAATAGTTCAAGAAGTTTCTCAATCAGCCTCTTCGTCAACGACATCTCCCGAGTTGAATGGAGAAAGAAATGAAATGGCAATTCAGCACCAGAAACTTACGTTTAGCTATACTAATAAACTTAATAAAAGAAAGCGACGAAATTCGCTGTATGCATTGAATCAACTTCGAAAAATTAAGCAATTGAAACAATTACAGCCCTATACCCACCATTTAAGCAGCTACCAGCAAAATTCATATATCCAAATTTACAGTCATAAAAACAAATCGCAAAAGCTACTCTGTCTTTGGCCATTACCGACAATTACTCGTTACACCATTTTCATCTCCTTCATCATCTCAACACTGAATTACTTCGGCTTTTTTAATATTGTGTGCTCCTCCCCAAGCTTTGTCATCTATAAATATGAAATAACAAATTTGATTCTATCCCCTTTCCTATGTAGTCCAACTATTCCGAGTATATTATTGTACGCTGTCAATGTCCTTCTCTTAGGGCTATTCGAGGAGTCCCTCACTCATATGCTGGGAGGTCAATATTTTCTCAAAATATTCATACACATTATTCTTTCTGTAAGCACCGTTCGACAAGGGATTGGTTACTTATTTTCAAAAAGCACTGGATGGGCTGTACCATCCTTGTTTTTCAGTGATTCAATGCATGAATGTAATCAAGGTACGTCTATTATCATTCACTTCATGAGAAACGTCAATTTAGCTTGTGTATACCATAGGACTAGCTCCATTTTTATTTGCACTCCTTGTCATTCAGTCTATTAATCTTGAGGACAAGTATATATTTATGTATGGCAAAGATGAACAAGTCACTGTAAGAAAAGTCATCTTACAAACAGTAATGTGTCTTGTCAATTACACCATAAAAGATATTATGTGGTGGTCACTGGCAGGGCTTATCACAGGATTTATCACTGCAATCATAATACAAACATGGTTGGCCCAGAGAATTCGTTGGGATGAAGCAGTCGAGGAAAAATCACCGTGCGATATGACCAAGGGGAAATACCGGCCGATGCCTTTGTGGCATACCTTACAAGAGTCTTTAAAAAAAAGCTTCTTAGTTATAGCAATAGTGACGGCAATTCTAGTCGTATTTAATGGGTATTATACAAGGGAAAAATTCGTAGACGCTGCAACCTTGAATGAAATATCTCAAGATCAATACCTCTTCACCTTTGTAATTATGACAGCGCCTCGAAGAGGTGATCCGCCTTTTCTCACTAAAACACTTGATTCTTACGTCCGAAATTGGCCGGAAAACCCACAACTAGGGACTCTTTATGGACGAATTCAGACCATTGTTTACACGCACTTTACAAATCATTTGGAATTTGACCGAGCAAAAGCAATATTTGGTTACACGCAAAGAGGAAAGAAGTATATTCGTTGGGTTCGTGAAGAAGGAAGTACCGTAGATCAGCGCCGCCATGTCTCGAAGGCTTTAGGAATAGCAGCTGGTAATTTCCAATCGACATACATCGCATTAGTAGAAGACGATTTCCCAGTTTGTGGAATAAAGGAATGGAAGAATATTGAAAGTGTTGTTTATGCAGCGAATAAAGAATCACCCAATCACTGCGGTGTATTTGTTGGCACTGGGGGTAGTGGTTTGTTCCTGAAACCTAAAATAGCGAAGCTAGCATCAACCTTGCTTTTAAAATATACTGATTTACCACCAGACATAATCATTCAACAGTGCTTATTGGGCAACTTAGACGAGTGTCAGGAATGCGCTCACACATTAGTGACAAGCAAAACTCTACTCATGTATCACATTGGTTACAATACATCGACAAGTATAGACCGATCATACAAGAAAAACGAATTTCAATGCGGTTGGAGACATCCGTTTGTGAGTTAAAATACCATGTGAGGAATTATATGTAAGGTTTGGTTACTAACTACTGTTATTTACTTCTAGAATGGAGATCCAAACGTCAAAACATTGTAATTGTATAGACACAAGTGCATCAGTTAAAATTATATGGATTTCTAGTTTAGATACATATTATGAAAGATAAACAAAACATGCATATGTATAAAATTTAATAAAATGTTTTCCACTTTTTTCTTTCGATATATAGATGGCGAAGAACAAAACAGTACTGCCTTTATTTTCAAGTTAAGTATTATCGCAACCTCTTTACATATGTATCTGCGCAGGATCTTCAAAAACCTACGTCGTTTTCAAGACAATGAATTCTCGTTAATGAAACAAAACAGGATACCCCACCGAAAAACAAGAAATTTTCATGCCATATGTATATTTGTCTCGATACTACAAAATACCGGTTTAATAATAAATGATATACGTAGAGTGAAGGCCATCAAACCCTCGATATTGAGAGACCTTGTCATAGATTGACGGACTCGGTGATTACAACACAGACAAAGTATCGGTCACAGGAAAAACTGGTTCTATATGAATTAATTCCATCTAGATCTCAAAAGACGACCACAGAAACTTTAGTACACGTCCTTGGTCAATAAATTAGATTTTGTGTTTCGTCATAGATCTGGCCTATTGTGATAAATGAAACTGGTTCAAGTATACTTGTTTAAGTTATAAAGTACTTGAATTGCTCTTTTCACACTTCGATACCTCTCGAAAAGTTGCTGAAAAGTCTTTTTCATACCAAACAACAAAATTATGTATGCAAATTAATTAAGGACCGGCGAGCAAGTAGTAGTTGCACATACCTGTAACCTTATAGGTGGCTAGTTCCCTTCCCTTGCATATGAGCGTAATTTCGCGGGAAGGTGCCTCTTTTCTTTATAAAAACAACAAACAATTGTTCAAGAAGCAAGGTCACAGACTCTTTACACAATTATTAAGAAGCATATATAAATAAATGAAGATCTATGAATGTGGTTGTTAATCAAATAGATGGTTCGCGTATGTACAACAATATAATGCAGCCGCTAATACTATTTTAGTAGTTACACATTATGTACTTACCTGTGCTACTGTAACTCTTTTTGATTCTTTACTTTACTATTGACACTTTGTTACTTGAAGCCCCTTGAAAAAAAAGGGGGGATTTTACTGGCAAATAATCAAATAAACAGTTTTATAAGGTATTGGGCTTATCACGGGTATATTTTATAATCATAACATGATGCAACAAGATAAAAGTATGGGTTAGTGGAGATAGAACGACTTGAAACATCCTATTTTGATTACGTTTTGGAATATTATTATCATCCCAAAATACAATACGCGAATTTAATCCTTTGAGAACACATATCTTGAGTTTAAACAAGCGTCTCATTTTGCTGTAATGTAATAAACAATACAACTGCTATCATCAACATAATCATAAGATTATCCCATACAATCAACTCTTCTACCTAACTCTAAAATCATTCGGACATACAAAATCTTTGATCGAAGTACAATAAGCTATATGAAGAAAGACATGAGTGACCATTCTACTATAGTAATTCAACATAGCCATTAGTTCTTCCTTTACTCTTGTGCATAATAACAGAGCCACATAAATCCCCGTCCTTCCACCAGAGATTTATACCTTTTTAGGGAAAAGCGATAATCAGTGACACAGGCATACAACACACACATACACCCACACACAACAAAAGTATTTATTGAACAAAAAGGATAATACGCGGAAACCGGAATGATTTTATTTGACCATGTGAGCACTTGTTCTTTTCATTGTGAGATATTATGTGTTTATGAAAAGTTTTTTTTTTCCATTTTTCTTCTTTCTCTCTCTTCCCCACTTCACTTTTTTTACATTCTATCTTTTTTTCAATACTTTTTCATTTCAACCTTTCAGTATACATATACAAAAGTCACAATCTATAAATATCTTTTTCAGCATCACACAAAAAAAATGTCTGCCATTGCCATGGTATCACCACAACATGCATCAAAGAAGCCGTGCACGTCTGCGAGTTGTTGCTCACCTTCTCGTCTTTGGAGAAACATTCAACTTTTAATTAATGGAAATCAGAGAGAGGAATTTCGTAAACTTGCCTCTGATACGAATAAATTGCCACATGTTGTTCGTGTTATCTTGACTCAACGTTTATCTAACACCAACAATAATAGTCGATACGGTAAACCTGTTCCAATTGACCAACGCCTGCTTGATAAATTTGGAAAAACTTTATCAGCCACCGTAAATGATGTAAACGCGCTTGAGTTGGCATTATTACAACGTCATGATCATATTGCTTATGCTATTCTTATGATATTGAAAAAGAATGCAACGTCGGCTGAAGTAAAGCAATTTTTAAATCATCAATGGGGTAAGGAAAAGCTTACTGCTTTACATCTAGCTGCTTTCTGGGGTATGTCTAAACTTGTACGACTTTTACTCGACTTGGGGGCCGACCCTTTTGTTCAAAATCATCTTGAACTCAGACCAATCGATTGTACTACCCATTCCGATACAATCAACATCTTAAAAGAACAACAACAACAAAAATCACAGCAACAGCCTGTAATCAAGAAACGTCCAAGCCTTTTATTGAAGAAGGCCGAAAAATCTATGTTGCGTCCCTCCACCATTGTGGATTTTAACCCAGCTCCAACTTTTGTTGTCCCTTTGGACAATAACGATAGAGCACCTACTATGTCTCCTCTCTCTTTCTCCTCTTCTTCCTCTTCCTCTTCTTTCTCATCTCTTTCCTCTTTTGAATACCATTGGACTCCTCCTACTTCCCCAGTACCTTATCAATTTGAAGAAGCTCACCCGCCCTCACCATCTCCTTTGACCGCCATCGTATTACAGCAGCAATTTGCTCAAGTGAAGCTCGCCGATTCTCCTTCGCCTTCACCAGTACCAACAACAGCAGTAACAGAAGAGGACGAGGAGCACCAACAACCCGAAAGACCTGGATGTTTTCCTCGTCGCAGCATCAGTAGCAGTATTGAAAGTATCAGTAACAACGATGACAAACAAGAAGGTATTGTGTCACAGAAACAAAAGAAGGTGCATTTCTGCCCTCAGACCATTTTGATGGATGCCTGTATTCGTGGAGATAAAGAGGAACTAATGGAAGTTATCACCGACCATAATGATGCACTACAACTCAACAAAATACGTGATGCCCAGAACCGCTCTTTGCTTCACATTGCTATTCTCTATGGACAGGAGGATATAGCAGAATACTTGACAAAAAAAATTGACGTGAATTTTATTGATAATGATGGTAAGAATGACATTTTGGGTAAACTATTAATTCGATATGCTAATCAAATATTGTTCTAGGTTGGACGTGCGTTCACTACGCTGCTGCCCTGGGTTTATGGCGATCCCTTCAATTTCTCACGTCACTTCCTCATTGTAATGTCAATGCACGGACCAATCATGGATTAAAGGTCGAAGACTGTCCAAAATCCGATTTCGGAAGAAGAAAGTGCAAAAGTAAGTGTTAAAGAGAACGTAACCGAGGATTTACATTTACTGAGATGCTCTTATCGTAGTCATCATAGATAAGTCACTCAAGAAATCAACAAAACGAGAAAATTTGTAAATAATAATGACGAGTTTCGCAAGTCCCCTTTCTACTTCTATTTATATATACCCTTTCCATTTCCTTTTGTTTATACAATATAATATTTGTGCTATCTATTTCTTTCCTTCTTATATTTAACCTTCACCGCTACATACACACACACCCTCACACACAATTTGTATTTTAACTTGTCTCCCCCACAACCTTTCATTTCCTACATAGCAACAAACACACACACATTACACTCTTTACATATTTATATTGTATTGTCGATACTATTGAAGCAATACACCATTTTTTGTACTTTATAATATGATATTTTATGTACTTTTTAAAAAAAATCCCCAAAATTATTTACATATACCGACGTCTACAACACAGGTCCTATTCCAATATATGACTCCTCTCCTCTCTTTTACAACCAAATAAAAGTGATTTTAGTAATTTTTATAATTATGAAACTTGTATAACCTGTGATGTTTTGTTTATATGTACGTAAAATGAACTTTTGTATGCACGCTTCAATAAATACGTACGATAAATCCTAATTGTGTCCGTGCCAGCTACGAGCACTCTTAAAAACAACCACGTCTGGGGATTATTCTCTCAACATGACTACTATCCATAAAACTTTTTTTCCTTTTTCCCTACTTTCATACAGTGTTTCTCGAAATTATTCGCGCACTTGGCGAAAAAAATTTCAAGCACAGAATTATAAAAAAATCGTGCACTAACCTAAAAAAAATTGCCACCAAAATACGCACCAGGAACAGACTTAATGAGTAAATGGATATTGAATCAGAACTAATCGTTAATCTTATTGTAAAAAGTGTTATTGGTATGTAGAAAAGTTTCTTATTAAGAATCCTACTAATTGCTTAAATTTTACAGGTGAACACGCTGAAAATGAGTACAACACAAAACCCACAGGGGAGTCTTTATCCACACATATTTTTTTTGGATAATAAAATAGCAAGCGTCCAACTTGATTGTCCAGTCAATAACTAATCATTTCCTGGGCTTTTTCGTGATAAACTAGCTTGTATGTATTTCTATAAATATTGACCACAAATGTGTTTCTTTCTTCTCTCTTTTCTTTTCTTTTCTAATATTTCCCTATCATGAATGTTTACATATTGGATTTTTTCCTTACATTAAGTGTATTCCGGATGAATTCAGTGGTGTACACACATACGCGATGCAAGATTTCAACGGCCGTATAGAGGTTCAATTTTTCTGTGTTCTTTACCTTTTCAAAAAGGTACTAGTTGAAGACTTTGGGTGATAGGCATCACCTAAGACGGAAAAGAATGTTACGCAAGAGGCAAATTTCTGTGTGGTTGGTAAAATAAACCTGTGCGGATAAGGACTCCCAACCCACAGAATGGACGAACTACACCAGATCAGATGTATTTTACTGTCCAATTAACCGTGCAAAAACCAAGACATTACCGCCTGTGCTTATCGAAGTTCAATACGCTGCCAATGGTGCTTTTTTCCGCCGTCTTAATGAGTATTGCCTAATGATCAGAAAACAACACCCAATATTGCCAGTGGTGGTAATCTTTTGCATTCACAATACGAGCCAAGAATTCAAAGACCTCACTTACGATTGTGAAGAAATGCCATTCTGCAAGCGGGTACATTGTCTTGGGTGGGCACAAAAGTGTTATTTCATTAGCGCAGCAACTATTTCTGCACACTTAGATCAACAGCCACTCCATCCCTGAACAGCGCTTGGCCATTTTTTCTCTGAACAGAAACTATCCACATTGGACATGGTGAAAAAAGGTGACCCGACGATCAAAGTAAAACTTGATTTACAAAAAAGAAAAAAATTAACGTGTACTTGATTGTGTCTGTGCATTTTTCATTAATTCCAATACACATACCTTGCCTATTTATTTATTTTGTCATCCCTTCTTTTAATAAAAAAAGCTGAAGGAGTATAGGTTCTTTACACAAGGGTTCTAAAAGGTGTACCTCATTTTCCTTATTTTATCGCGACCGGATTAGGGGATGAATATACGTATTTCTGTTGACACGAAATGTTTCACCAGTTTATTTACAGTCGTTCCAACACCAAAGGGCGCTTTTTTTTAAAAAAGAGGGCAGATTCTATGGTATTCAGTGCATGTTTATATATTATTTATCTTGATTGAATCTATATAACTATGTGGGTTAATGAAGACAAACTTATGGGAATATATCAAATACAACTTACAAGTATATTGATCTTTAAGAACAAAGAGATTTCATTGAGACTCCTTCACCTTATAGATTGAGTAGCCGTTTTTTAGGTGCTGACAGGTTTTCACCCTCGCACTATCTTGTGAACGACTTGACACTTTTGTTCTCAAATTGTACCCAGTTGTCCCAATTTTTTGTGAGAATGTTCTTCATTGATACCACTTTAAATTCATACATACATGCCTGATTGTGAATTGTCCTCAAGATACACAGCGTTCAAGAATTGTGATAATTGGGAAACTGCATTTATGAATGAAGTTGTGTATAGTCATTTGCTACCGGCATAATATAGTTGAAGATATTTTTTTTAATAGTTCTGCATATCTATTGCAACACGTTCTGTGTAGAAGCCAGTGTGGAAGCCAGTTTATAACACTGTATTTTCTTCTTAATTGGAGGGAATCTTCATCTACACAGGGTTATTTTTTATGTATTGTTTTCCACCTACCCTACGTCTAATACCCAGAGTCTCCAATCGGCAAAGAATGCAGGAAGAAAGAGTTCTTATACGGCCGTGGAAATAATATAAACTGCGAGAAGTCTTAAGTGGTGTACACTACTGGATATACCAAGAATGCACTTGACGCGGGGAACAAATCCTATATCTGAACGTTCATAAAAGAGAAAAGCAGAACGAAAACTCATTTGTGGTCAATATCTTTAGAATATAAACTAGTTTATCATGAAGGATCCCAGAAAGCAATATACTTTTGGCTGAAAAATCACGTTGATATAAAAAATGGACATTCACCATTATTAAGTTATTTCATTATCTGAAAAAAAATCTGCGTGGTTAAAGGCTCCTTTTGGGTAATTATATACCGCCCTTTGGCGTTGAAACGACTGTATTTATGTTTATTACAAAAAGAAATGAGTATGAATTCTACTGGAATCGTGAACTGACATTTCATGTAGTTTAAAATGATTTAATTCTTGCTTAATTTGTTGAGCTATATTTGCCGTCAAACGCGTACACACAGCATCGGGGTCTGAACTACGGTCGTATTCGCCCTTTGACCAAGTTTCATGCACGTTGACACATTTATTAAATTTCACCGCTGTGGTATTGTAATTTTCTTCTTGTTCCCTTCGAGCAGATTTTTTTCTCTTCAACATAGTGACAACAGAAAGCCGTTTTGAAGGTGTCATAGACCATCTTTGCTGCTTTCTTCTTTGATCTAGCCCTCCACTGTGTCGACGTCTTGGTAATATCAACGGTGGAGGCTTTTGTGATTGCTGATGTTGCTTTCGCTGCTTTTTCAAGATGCTTTTCACTGGGTGTGATGGAGGCTCCTTTACTACTACTGGGTTGGAAATGGAAGTACTAGTTTGAGGTTTATTTTGTTTGAAAGAAGCAGCAGAGAATCCACACGAATGACGATTATACTTTTTCGTGGAACATATTGATGCAGTATCCTGAAATGTGGCCGCTGCAGTGGTAGTAGATGAACAAATTGAAGAATCTATCGAAGGAGCCCATCTTTCATTGGTTGCAGTTGAAATACTGGAAGGTGTTGAAAATACCGGTAACGATTTGTTACTACTATTATTTACACCTGACAATCCAAATACTCGTTTTACTCTTGATTTCATTTGTGAAAATTTGGATCTTTGAGGTACTGGAGGTGGTAATGAGAGTGGAGGCAGTTGTTGTTGCTGTATGCAATTTGGTTCCAAATATGATTGAATAATTGAATGGTGGTCATAAAAATCAATAGTTTCGAGGTTATCAATGGAGGGATCGGGGTGGAATGAATGTTCGATTTCATCCAGCCAGTCAGGATTTATAATTGATATATCAACTAGTGATTTATTGCTATCCTTTACTGTGGTAACTGTCACTTCACTTGTCTGATCGTCATCGTCTTCGTGGTCAATATAATAGCTATGGCGATACTCATCAGAGTATTGTTTTTTATGATAGTCCTAGATGAAGTATTATAAGCTACATTTCTGAAGTACAAAAAGAAAGTAACGTTGATATTTACTTGATGAGAGATTGACAAGGCATTCATCCCATGCGCAATAGCCTCTGTCGTTGCTGTAGTTGTCATTGTTTTTTTGAAATGAAAGGAAAAGGAAGGGAAAGGGGGATTTGTTAAAATGTATAGAAAATGAACGTAAGGGGAAGTTTTTTTTTTTAGTTTGTTTCGACAAGTAACGAAATACCTGTTTGTTATATTTTACTTTTTCACTATTTTTTAACAGTAAGTAGGAAGAAAGAAGAAAAAAGAGATAAACTCATACCAAGAAGTAGAATCAACTTCACTTGTCTGATCGTCATCGTCTTCGTGGTCAATATAATAGCTATGGCGATACTCATCAGAGTATTGTTTTTTATGATAGTCCTAGATGAAGTATTATAAGCTACATTTCTGAAGTACAAAAAGAAAGTAACGTTGATATTTACTTGATGAGAGATTGACAAGGCATTCATCCCATGCGCAATAGCCTCTGTCGTTGCTGTAGTTGTCATTGTTTTTTTGAAATGAAAGGAAAAGGAAGGGAAAGGGGGATTTGTTAAAATGTATAGAAAATGAACGTAAGGGGAAGTTTTTTTTTTTTGTTTGTTTCGACAAGTAACGAAATACCTGTTTGTTATATTTTACTTTTTCACTATTTTTTAACAGTAAGTAGGAAGAAAGAAGAAAAAAGAGATAAACTCATACCAAGAAGTAGAATCATTTAAATTTATCACCAACTTTCTCCTTAAATCCTACTTTTTTTCTGAGGTTCGGTTTATTATATAAAAACTGTTGGAATGATGGGGATTTTATAACTTACTAATTTTAGTAAGATATATGAAAAAGACCTTAAACGTCATACATACAAATCACTTTTGAACGTTTATAACATGTTGAGTTTTACTACATTTTCAAACAAAAAGTGATATTTGAAAGTCCTTACAAAAGCAATTTGCACTGACAGTGCTACATTCGTAAAAGGCTTAAATGCAAACTTTAAATCTCTCCGTGAATAGAATACTGCGTGACCCAAACATTCTACCAGCAAAATGCCTTGGCCTACGACTATCTTAACAATCACCAGTTAAATCTGTGCATGTTCCTAATATTAGTTATGCATGATCGTTGATCTTGTTACGTGCACTAAAATACTATTTATATTAATTTGTTGAGATAGATCAAAAACTTAGATATAAATATTGCTCTTGGCATACGTAGAAAATTTAATTATAATGTAAATTTCTACGCTGTACCATACGAAAAGCCATATAGTTTCAAAACATATTTTAAAATTATTTATGACATATACTCAGTCAATTACTATTATGTAACTCGATGGGATAACTAAACTGTCGTAATTGATCTACAAGCACCTGCTGTATTTAGGACATAATGTGCAATAAGTATCTCACTTTCTTGTTTACGTCAATACTTCTTGCTGAATTTCATATCTGTACGCTCTTTCATTACAGGAGACGATAAATTTGACATTTTGTTTGATGTACGTATCTACATATATTCCATTAGAGGCTATGAAAACTCTATGGTATAGCACATTTATGCGCGCATAGTCAATTATCTGTCAAATACATATCAGAACCATAATTCCATGGCAATGAGTCCGAATGCGCGCGTGCGCTCTCAGGGTATGTGAGAGAATTTGCAATTGAATAATCTAGTCATGGCTACATAATATGTACGTAAGGAAAATGATAGCCAACTGGTATGTATTGGACACATTCTAGTAGGGTCTAATAAAAGCATCGATACTACATTTGATATGATCACGCCATGTATTTGTCCGTTGCTCCTATTCATCCTCCATTAACAAGCATCAATTGATGTTAAGTGGTATAGTCATCTGAATAACTTTAAACTTCATTTGAGTCCTTTCTTCTTGCGCACATGGGAAGAAAAAATAATAATATGTAAAACTCAAGGGAACATAAGAGTGCTCTCCCATGCATATGGAAAAAGAGGTTCAACTACAATGACTCTAACGCGAGTGAGTTTCCGCAGATTCTGTTTTATTATGTACATACCGTATTCTACACAGATTACATTTGCACACATGTATGAGGGCTTTGCACGTACGCCTTTTTTTTAGTGACAACATCATTTGTTTCAGGTCGTTGCTTTAAAAGAGGAGCTCTTTGCCCACAATGAACAAAAGAGATAGAAAAATACAGAGTTTTATTAATTAATAAATTAATTATTTAAGATGATAGCTCAATACCGCTCCTTCCAGCTCTTGAGCTATTCTCTAAAGTAGCAACATTTGTGTAAATCTGAGGTGGCGGTGGCTGTTGCTGTTGTTGCTGGATATATCGTTGTTGCTCTACAAAGAAGGTAGCTGTTTTTGATTTGGGCTTCACCAAAATTTGTTGCGCACTGTTTACGTACACTGTGGATGCAAAAATGTCAGGTGAAACCGCAGAAATACGAACGGAGGGCAATAAAAGGTTTCCGGTTTTCAAAGGGACAAGACTGACAGCAAACTCCATAGTCTCACCAGGTCGAGATGTAAACCTGAGACGTCTTTTACCTGACAAAAGCCAATTGTCATAATCCACATCAATATCGTAATAAAAGTCGTGCTCTTTGCTAGCTGATGTCCAGTATGTAAGCTGTTTGATACGAAGAATGCAGGCACATGCTTCAGATACAAGCAAATCTTTTTCAACTGATAAAATCAGTTCGGCAGTATGAAGGATCTACATAAATCAAAAAAAGATCAAATTTAATTTTTGCAAAATAGTTTTAATGTTTTCTATACCTTTGAGGTCGGCACTTCAAGAGGGAATGTGATTGAGTGTTCTTGGGGGTTAGGGCATTGTTGTCGGATCATTTGTACAGTAAGAGCCTCATTTTGCTAAAGTTCAATTAACACAAATGTACTTATTTACCCATAGAAAACTGATCACTCACCTCAAAGAACTCCTCAACTGTATCCAATAATTGAACCTTTGTTTTTAAATCTCTGTGTAGCAAGAAAGATTCACAAAGCTCTGCATCAAAGTCATCCAGATGGACTACATCGGTTAGCCCATAACTGGAATAGTCGATAGAAGATAAAAACGCTTCTTTAGCTTTTTCAAACACATAAGGGAGGTGTTGTTCCAGATTCAGTTGCGCCAGTTTCTCCTTCATCATAAGTTGTAAACTACTTTCCACCTCTAAAGCAGTGGTGAGTATGTAGATGGTTTAATGAGTATACCTTTGATCTTACCATATTTCAGGGATCTGAATTTGACGTGGAAATGTATCTTGGAGTTGATATGTTCATCTAGATAATTGCAATAGTCAGTATCAGTACGGAAATAGCAAGTCCGCAGTAATACCTTTATTGACTTCGCCTTCTTCTCGTTTCACCAATTTGTAAATAAAAGATACTGTTTGTCTAGGGAACAAAGTCTAATACACAGGTTAGTCTCGCTCAGTGCGCGAATATAGATTTCGAATTTTTGGGTGTGTATTACCAAATCGCATTGTTTCATTTCCGATTGGCTTTCGACAAGGTAATACGTTGAGGGCTTAGCATAAGATCCTAAGATACGGACTGGCAAATCGCCATTACAAGACAATTCAACCTTCAAAAACACACTAGAAAATGCATTAGACAAATCGAAATAAAAAAGAAAATCTGGTAGAAAAATGCTTACCAAGTTTCTCTGAAAATGGTTGATTCCGTTACAAGCAAAGGGACCGTCACCTTGAAAGGATCAGAAGAAACAAATTTACGATTTTTACCATCGACTTTGTATGTGATCATAGTTTTGACCTATTACATGCGTGTGAGCGGAAATGCCTCAGAAGCTTAAATCTATTATTAGTTTTTTTTTCCTTACTCTGTAATCAAACTCTGTGTAGGGACCTTCATAGGTGACAAACAGTTCCAAATGACTAGATTTTGCTAAATCAGGCAGAATAATTTCGCCAGTTTCCAACAATTCCAATTGGAGCTCCTCTTTTTCAGAGTTCTCGTCTCGCTTCAATAGTGCAGGCACTTTGCCTGTCTGTGAAATGACCATTCCTTCCGTTTGTGATTCCAAAAGCAAGATACCGGAAGTAGAAGCAATCGACCGACTCTCGATTTTTACGGATAACTTTTGTCTTTCACCCAAGCAAACTAATTAGACAAACAAATATAAGTCTCTATGAATGAAGTATAGTTGCCAGGAAAATATTTACTCACTTTCATTGGGCTGGGAGATAGTAGCATAAAGGCAATTGACGTCATGGTTTAATCGAACAACTCGCTTCTTTTGTCCAGGGCGAAGGAAGTTATGATTGAAAACAAGCTTGCCAAACCTCATTTCACACATTTCGACCACATAATTACCAGAAGTTGATGTCTACCATATTATATTAGTATCACTTACAGGAAATATAGTGGTTTTTTTTCTGTCCTTCTACCTCACTAGCCAATAAGAATGTATTTTTACCAGGTAACAGGTCTTGATTTTGAATAGTGAACCAAATTTGTTCCGGATCGCTACCCACTAATCTTAAAGAGACCGTATCATAACTAATTTTCTGCAGGGATCTAAATTAACAACACTAAAACTTCTCATAATCTTTTTCGTAGATGTACCTTGGGTAGATGATTTTCAATACAAACTTCGACACTAGTACTTGCAACTTGATCTCTGTTATCAATGATTGATGTCACAGCAATAGAAAATATTGGTGAAAATGGACGTTTTATCTCTTTATCCAATTGAGCAACGTTAGCAATCAATTCATCGGTATAATTTGAGGCTTCGTCAGGATCCAAAAACTTGGAATTCTTTAAAAGAGCCAACAAAGATTCCACATATTGATCTGATTTCCCTAAACGACGTTGGGAATCGGCGCATTTGATCAATAAGCTATTTTCGATGGAGCTCCACTGGTGCTCTCCATATCTCCATATCATAGATTCATATATTCTAACTGCCTCCTCGTATTTTTCTCGAATACTAGATATGCTTTAGCACTATATCTTATTCATGCAATATTGATAATAAACTTACTACTTCAGGGCGGCAATATCGCCATGAACATTGAGTGCAGCTCTTGAACGGTAGCTTGCATCATAACTCTTAATCGCTCTTGTACTTAAGCCCTAAGTGATATAAAATAGTTAGTTTCCTATTTTTTCAATCAACTATACACCACTCACCATATATGTTTTATCGAATGCCTCCAAGGATTCAATAGCTTCCAATAGTTTGACATTGGTGATTGATTTTTTGGGTTCATCTGGATTCGAAGGTTTAGCTTCTGGTGCTTTCTCTACGTAAATCAAGAAAGGATCTGTCATAGGAAGATGCTTGCACTTGACACCAATTTTATCTAGTTGTCTTCGAGCAGTCAATAACAAATCCGCCTTTACGGCATTGTAAGGCACAATTAAGTCTGTGTTGTTTGCAATGAATTGAGCAGAAAGAGGCTCGCATTCATTCACCACGTTCATGCAAGCAGAGAAAACCCACGATTCGACAAAGCTTTCTGGTAAATGTTCTTCATTCTCTCGAATGGATGGTATAAAGCTTGTGATGAATAGTTGTGCTCGAGCTGTTACTTCGATCACGCGTTGAAGTTTTAAAAGCATACGGCATTGTCTTGCAAACAAATAACTTCTGAAATCAAATACACTAATGATATTTTTGTTAATCAGTTCTCGATAGTTTTTACGCTTGAAGTCTAGAATATTTCCACTATCATCTCCCTCGTCAGTACCGCCAAAGTGACCAAACCAGGCAAGTGCTTTATCTGATAAATTTGCATACTCGAAGCTTTAGTTTCTGTTAACCAAAAATGCATGAATTTGAATTACCCCTTAATACTTGAAAAAATGAAGCCTCCAACTCATCGTACTGGATCAAAGCATCCTCGTATAAAGTCATGATTTCAAAAGCTTGAGCCAGCCCTTCTTTCAAAATAAAAAATGTACAATAATTCCATCCGGGCATGTGTCGTTGCATGTCTAAACGTCTCGTGTCTTCTTGAATTTGAAGCACTTGCATATCGAAGCTGGATAAAATACACTCCTTCATCTTTTCGATAAAAGTTGCCCAAAGCTCTGATTGAGGTCCGTCACTGTCGTTCTTGCGAATATAAGCACATCTAAAAAATGTAAAGATTTAATTAAGGAGCTTTAATAAACTCTGAGTCATTAAAATACCTGTCTTGCTTGGGTGGGTTAAAATCTGTTCGAATTTTATCATACACAGATGATTTTAAGCCCAAATAATTGTTGGATCGCTTTGCTTCTGCATTTGCCACATAGACAATAAGCCACTCTTGGTTCTTTTTGGATTGAATAGTGTCAACCCAGTTACGAATATTTTTGCGAACTCTATTCTTATAGATCTCATTGTCCTGAAAATGGTGGTTACTGAGTTAATACAGTTTAATGTTTGCTTAGTTTAAAATAGTTCATACATCACAAGCAACAAAGTACAAATTCAAGTAAACAGTTTGCGTGGTGGATAATAATTGAGGTGTATGGTCTGCTGAGAATCGTTTTAAATCTACTTCGAGAATTGGAATGAGGCATTCTGCGCGTTGGCTTGAAGGTTGCCACTTTAAATTTCGAAGTGGGAGTCGCGAAGACAACTCATCTGCAATAAGTGGCCATACTTCATATTCGTCGCAATCTTATAACATAAAAATGATATTCAATTAGATTTTTTTTTTCTTATTTTTCAAGAAAGAGCCAAATTTTATTTCAAATTTACATGTAACAGTTAACTTTTGTCCACTCATTGATATTGAATGTTACAGATGAAGAGAGGGGAAGGCATTAAAATTACATTGAACAATGGCTTCTGTATTAGGAACTCAGTTACAGTCACACACCAAAGCTTAGCTTTGGTAAATGTAAATAGAGGGATTCTCGGTATCACGAGCTAAATAGTCCTTATCAATGAGAGACTCGATTCTCTTTTTCACATCAGAAGCCTAATAATGGTCTTTGTTAGCTTCTTTTCCAAGCTAAAGATATCATCACTACCTACCTCTACAGGGAAATTTAGCTGCTTTAATAGTTCTGTAACGAGATCTGTGTGTGAGCAAGTTTTTCTCTCCTTCATTATTCTAACAACAGCAGCATCGACTTGATGTTGTCTGTTATGGAATAGTTTTTCTTCGACGTTCTTCGTTTCCTCTATAGCTTGATCCAATGCCAACTTTGGCACTTTGAACTTGGGACCGGTGCTTGTAAACTCTGAGTTGTAAGTGTAGTTTTGATCGTTGACTAAAAGTATTTTACATGTAGTTAGAGTAGAAAGAGTCTTTTTAAGCTCTCTTTCTTCGAGGTTAAGAGCTTTCACCATGTCTTTTAACGATAAAGTTGTTGAGTCATTGAAGAGCAAGAGAATAGCAGCTTGATACAAGGTCATGACGAGTTCTTTTGTACCCTCAGGATAATGAGCAGTGAGGTTACAATTTGATAAAGAATTTTGCCACAATAACTTCTTTCCTTTATGTCTTGAAACATAGAACCTTTCAAAGACTTGCTGGCTTTTCAACATCTGCATTGAACAGGATAAGTAAGGTTGGTTCTATTTTACACATTATATCCCTCTACATACCGCGGGCGGTAACAATATATCTGAAGCGGGAGAGGCTGGCCAGATTGACTGTTGAATGACTTTGACATTGATAGGCATACGAGGAGTTTCTTTTTCAAATCCTTTGAAATCAATATTCAAATCAATAGAGAGCTTGATATCCTGAAACATGTTCTCCAAATTCTTTGTGAATTCATGCCCACATTCTAACTTGAGTTTTTCTATGACACGGCCTTCATTTTCTCTAGATGAGCTACGATCCATCAACAAACGCTTCGCCAAGAATCTCTTGTAGTATGCCTCAAACGCATCCTTTCCTTGGATATATCTAAATAACACCAAGGCATTATCCAACAACTCTGAATCACTGTCTGATTTCATTGCTCGCTGTGATAGATGTTAATAAGCGCTTACTTTTCTCTTTTTTTCTTTGTCATTTACCTTAGGTACAGGTTTAAGCTTCGAATCAATAAACTTGGCAAGCAATTCCGCTGGCTTATTGCCTCTTGTGTTGATAAGATATTCGAAGCTTTCTTTTACAGCATTTTGGAAGAGAGTATCATTGTCAAAACAATTTTGTAATACATGGTCCAACCTTCGCTTAAAGTTGATCAAATTGATGATCATATCTGGATCTTTTTCTGGGTTCCTGATCAACTGTACTCCCTTCTCCTTTATATATTCACCAAATGCTGATCGAAGCAATGAGATTTTTGGGTTTGGAGACAACAATTCGTAAAATATGCCTAAAGGTTTCACGAGCATATTTTCCATCATCTCCTCAAAGCCCTTTTTAACGATAATATGCACTTTGCTGTATATCAATTCTTCAGTAACTACATTGATCAATGGTTGTTTTGTGTGAATGTCTAGGTAATTCTGGATGCGATCATTGGATTCCTCTGAGCGACGCTTGTTCGCGTGTTCAATGTATTGCGGAATAGGTAATTGATGAATAAGAGAACTTGATTCTGCGTTGTAGTAATTCTTGGTATTGCTTAAAAATCGTGGTTCGAAATCAAGCGCGTAAAAAGATAATTCTATCATCATCTGCAATGTCGACTGTATTAATCTTATATCCACTTGTTCATTATCTCTGTCCAACTTGATCATTTTCAGCACTTCCGCCACTATGATAGCTCGAAATTCGCTTGTATCCATGATTGTATCACTGAATATATGCTTGCCCAATTGACTAAATGTATAAAATATATGTATGGTAAGCACAAAATATATGCACAAAATAAAGGGGAAAACGTACATTATAGAAGAGAACTTTGTGTTCGGTAAAATAAATGATCTATCCAACTCCATGAATACATTCCTTATCACTGATAACTGATTACAAAATGTGCTCCAGCTTTGATTAAGGCGCAGTAATAAATCGACATTTACTGGTATTGACAAGAGCTCCGCCTTCATTTGAAGTACATGATCCTCTATCTCCTTTTTCAATTTCTCGTACACATCCTGTGCTTTTCCATATCGACATAAGTTTTCGCATAATTTCGATGCTGTCACGAAGTTGATGCTATGTGATTCGGCGTTGGAGAAGATACCAACAATAAGAGTTTTTTGAGTTTCCCAGCTTGTGTTGAAAAATGATTCGGGCAAAGTCTTGGATCGCGCTGCTGTAAGTTAGGCTCAAATAAGTCTTATCATATACCGTCAAAGTAAATTTTGGGTACTTACGTTGGGCACTAGCAATAGCAATGCAAGGTATAAGCGACTGTTGACGAAAGGTACCCAATAGGTTCGACACATTGACAGTTGCAAGTTTAGGCGACCGTAATTGTCTGCTAGAACTAGAAGGTGGTGAATCTATTTGCATGGGCTCGTCTTTTAACGGTTGCGATGACGATGAGGAAGAAGATTGCTGAGAGGCTGATTTGTTGAATGAGGAGGATCCACTCGACAAAAAGCGATCAAGCTTAGGTTGGGAGGGATCTGTGTTTCCAACTTTTCTTTTCTTGGTAGCTGTTGAAATTGTGACAAAGTGCAAGTGTGAGTATATATTATTATCTGTGAAATATCATGATAAAACAAACCTTTTGTCGCTGGCCTTGCAGGTGGCATATTGAACTGTTTTTTGATAAGAGGGTTGATTGAAAAAAAAAACTTGTAAAAAAATCAAATACCGTTGCGGGCTTAAAACGCGTGTGACAATCCTTGGTTCCCAAATGTTTGGATTAAAGTTAATATGTAGACGAGTTTGACAACGTTTGCTTACAGAATATGAAGCTTGTTTTATAGGTAACATTTTATTTACTTGCAATGAATGGAACATTATGACTAATTATGTATACGTTTTGTTCGTTGAAATGGGATGCATATATATTGTTTTCGCTCCCGGATTGTTTCACGTATACATGTGTATCTTTTTTTTTTTTTTCATATAGTGTCAATCATATCGTCATCCTCCTCTTTTTCAATACCTTGCAAGCGAACAGGATTTAAATGCTCGAGATCTAAATAAAATCCTTTAGCTTTCTTGTTTACTCTTTACTTGTCTTGAAAACTTTACCTTGCAAGTACTTGACACACGACTTGCTTACATTTGTATGATCCAAATTCAGGTTTGTGAGGTTGATCATTCCTGCATAGTATACAATGTTTAGGAAGGAAACTTGCAATTGAGACATAGCATATCACTTACCTGATAAGCACTTCACACCTTTATCTGAAATAAGACGGCATTGAGATAGGTTCAGTGTTCTCAAATTGCGAGCAAAACTTGTTCGCTCAAAATCTCCTAGTACGTACAAGCCGTCATTTGTCACGCCCGTACGACTTAATGATAATGTTTCCAATTTGGAGAGACCTGACAGTTTTTCAAGACCAACATCTGTTACAAGCGTGCGATCCATAGAAAGTTTTTCGAGTTCAATCAGACCTGCAAATGTTGGTGAAGGTTAATAAAGATACATAGTTTTCCTTTTTTTTTCTTTGCATAATATTACCGTCAAACAATGATATGCCCTCATCCGTCACTTTAGTGCCATCTAAACTTAAATCACGCAAATGCTTCATGCATGCAATACTTTGGGCTCCCTCGTCTGTCAAATTTAAGAATCCTGATAAATTTAAACTTTCCAAAGGAAGGTCTAGGTAATTAAGGTGAACACATATTGCAATCGTGTACATTTAAAGTTTACTGTTACCTTTGAATCTTAAAAGTACGCCATCCAGTTCGTGCTCTCTATTTGGAAATTGAATGCTTCTGAGATTCTTTAATTCTACGCAAGGTTCATGTCAGCCAGTTCTGTACGTTTGTTGATTTTTGTGTAAAATATACATACCTCTTGGAAGGAAAGACAACCCTCTTGTGGTTAAGGCATCGCATCCACCTAATTTTAATTCTACCAGATTTTTAAACCGGCTGATTAAATTAATAAGCTCGCTATCACTGACAGCTGTGTGATTTATATCCAAATGTTGTAATTGGACATCCTTGTTAGTCAAAGTAGTTTCTGCCACTTGCTTCTTGGTACTATTATTGTTCATAATATAGGCATAAGATAAGTGTACAAGGTTTGTGAATTCTGCAAAATATCTTGTAAATACATATGCATCATATACAGTGCGATTGATTCCTATTTGGGTGCTTACCATTCACTAAATTGACTAAAATGCCATCTGAATAAACACGCGTACAGCCATCCAATATCAGCACTTTTAACTCTGTTTTAAATTTAGCATTTGCTATCAAAGAAGCTAATCCCAAGTTGCTGATTTTTGTCTTGCTAAGATTTAAATGGGAAAGATATTGCAGCTCTATTTTCATCAAAGTTAATTCATAAATGCGAGGAGGCATGAAGCTATAATAATACGTACTTTCAAGAGACTTGAGGCCTTTATCTGTCACTTTACAGTTGTTTAGATCGAGATAACTTAGATATTTCAGTCCTTCTAAAGCACGAATTGCCCCGTCAGTGATAACATCACAACCGCGTAAACTAAGTTTAGTGATGGATATAGAAGAACTAGATTTGCACAGATCCTCTATCAATGAGTCGGTACAATAGGAATATGAATCCAAGATAATGTTTTGTAGATAGCTATAGAAGGCGAGGAAATTTAATTAATATATGATCTATTCCACTTTCAAAGCAAATTACCAATGATCAGCTAATTTTCGTAGAGTCGAAACATTGAGCTGTTTGCTCTTTATCAACTGGGCTACCAGAAACTCGGCCACATCAGCAGAAACAAATAACAGTTTCCGTAAGTATTGACTGGCAACGACAGTATGTTGAGATAGTAAACCAGCCACTGCAACAGAGCAAGTGCTTTTCAAGCTTTTTGCATGTCTTTTTTTACTAACTCTATTAGTCTTGCTATTTGTGGGAACAGAAGCTGATACATTTCGCTGCTCAATAGCAGATAGCATATTTGCTCTTCTATCGGCAATTCCTGCATCATTTTCAAGCGTTAAGGTTGGGGTGATTTGCAATATCCTTATAATAAATTACCTTCTTCTAAACTGTTTCCTGACGCAGATTCTCCTCCGTTTAACATATCATGGCTCTCAATATTCTCGCCCTCGCTAGTATCCATCATTGTACCCTAAAAAGTATTGCTCTTAGCATGAATTTTTTGTCAGATCTGAAGACATCCTTACATTCACGCTTTGTCCGTTTACTATATCAGCAATTTCTTGACCAGCTTGCTCAGTTTCCACTCCCTCCATTGATGTTGGTATATCTGGCTTAACAACTGCTACATTCAATGCCACATTTGGAAGAAATCCAGCCTCTTCGACGTTTAGTTCTCCGTCTGCGATAGTGTAAGATCGTCGTGGAAAGCTCTATACTCTCATATGTGTTAGTTTGGCCATACAGCATAAAAAATGCTTCCATGTCTCTCCTTACGCAGACTAATGATAAATCAGAAAGATTGATATCTTGATGTAGCTCACATTCTTTGCTCAACACAAATGTAAATAGTTCACTGACTAAAGTCGTCGCTGGAAACTTCTCACGTATACTTGATCCATTTGATAATTTAAACTAAAGTCCACATTAGAAAAAAGTCAAATAGTACAATATTTTTGTTTTACCTGTATAAAGGCCACACTCGAAACCTCGCTACTTGATGATGCACTGGTTGCATTTTTCGGCTCTGTTACAGTAGCAGTTGCTAATCTTGCTTTCTTATCTTTCTGGTCATTTCTTATATCCTGCAAAATTCGCTGCTTTCGTTCTCTATCCAATTGTTTCTCCTTTTTTATAGCCAGCTGAATGCGCTGCCTCTCTGTCAGTTGCTCATTTCTTTCTTTACTGCTATTGCTCTCAGCAGCGGTATTATTCGAGTGTCTACTTCCTGTAGCCCTTCGTTTCTCTTGGTCGCTTTTTATATCTGAGAGAGCTCGTTGGCGAGCCTCTTTCTCCATGATTTTATCCTTCCTAAGCTCTTTGGCAATCCTTTCAAAGTTCTTCTTTTGCTGTATTTTTGATTCCTCCATTTCTTTCTCTTTGGCTGGATCCTATTTCAAATGTGGTCAAGATCGTTCAAAAACTTCACTTGAAGGTAAATCCGTTTTGCTTACTTGTTGTGTTGTTAGAGGCGAAGTCAGTTGACTGCCAGAAGAATAGGGTTTTGAGAGATCAATACCCAAGTTCAAAGTGGGTGGCTTGCTTGGATTCAATATCCTAATAGCGTTTAAAGGTTAGAGTGTTAGAAGATCTACAATAAAAGACGTGAAGTAAATTGCGATTACCAATCTGTCGCGCTCTCAAGTGAAGAGTTCTGAGTCAAGGCTTGTTTACAGAGATCCATGTCAAAGCCCAAACTTAGCAAATATGCTAAATGACTATCGTTTATTTTCGTCATTAATATTGATAGATAAAAAGTGAAGGTGAAAAGTCGATTTCCAAATATTCGTCATGCATGATTCTGTGTTTGAATAAAACGGCAGTTGGCACCACACTCATCCATTGAAAAGATTGTACCGAATGATCACATCTGTGCAACCATGGTATGACCACCATTTCAAACCAAGGTCAAGAAGCAAATGCTCTTAAGCGGCCGTTATTGGATTTTATTTTCAACAACATATTGACATTATCAAATGACAAGTTTTCGCGTACTTTTGAAGAAATTGAATTCTTAGGGAGCGAGTATGTTTTTGTTAGGTAAAAAACGATTTAACGACAATGAGCTTCTAAGAAGTCGCTCATAATCAATCAAAACGCTTGCCAATATTGACAGAAGCACTATCACTAATGATGATATGGAATAACAAGCTTCTTATTCAGGAAACTGTGTGCAAATTGAATCAGTAACTCTATTTTATTTGGCATGTGGTGCAGGACGTGCTCAGACGCAATGGCCCTAGTGTTGTGGGAAGCACTGTAGCAAAAAAAAAAAAAAAAAAAGTTTACTAGGATGATACACAAAAACGCATCAGCTCATAACCCATATGAACTTTACTTTGTTGTTTTATTTAACTATATGTCCTACTTTGCTGAACAGAAGACCACTTTAGCAAGATACATGGATATGTATCTATGTACACACCAATAAAAGCATGAGTGAGATATTCAATACGTAATTCTTTCAAATCTTATAACTCCGTGTACATATGTATATAGTATGCAACTGACTCAAGTCTATGTGTAGGTTAAGATTGTTTCTTGGTACGACTACAATTCTTTAGAAATCTCTCGTCCACGTTGACGCTGATCACCAGGGGTACTGGTGGCACCTCTTCAGGGGGAAGTTAAGACATGGATGTGGGGCATAATGTAATGATGGGAGTTTCTATCGAAGTCGAGAAGCACCTGCTTTTCACAGTTCTCTACAGGAAAGTGTATCTCAGTCACTTTTAAGGTGGTACATATGTACAGAGGTTGGGCTGTACGTCAAACTTAAAAGTCAACAGAGATGATACACAATGATATCACTCTGTTTATCTCGGTGTCGATTACAATTAATTTATTTAAATTACATGTTGTGAATATCGATGTTGTAAACTATAATTTGCAGCACTGCGACCATAGGTACTGTGCTTTCTCTATTTACTATTTTTCAAAAGAGTAATGTATATTGGAGAGATTACTAAATTTGGACATTTGTTATGGGTGTCCCACTACAAACAGTTTTTCGCGCCCTTTTTATGTATATACTTTTTAGAAAAAGACGGGCATAAAATGAAAAGTGTTCCGATGTATAGTAAATAAATGATGAGGCTTTAAAAAAATATAAACACAAAAAGGAGAGTAGATGTGAACTATTCTATTTACAGAAGGAGGACAACCACTTTTTTTTTTCTATTTCTTCTTTCTTCTTTCAACTTCTCCTTTTTATTTTTATTTCGTTTTTACGCTCCTCTTTTATTATACCATGTCTACAACAGCAATTATTCAACCTGTCAACGATACAATGATGACTTTGTTAGATGAATCTTCCATAAGTGATGAACAACAGCAACAGCAGGAGGACGAAGAAGTTCAAAAGCAAAACATTTTAACATATCTTAATGAAACCAATACATATTTAACACCGAAACGTGTTCCTCGACTTGGTCCTTATTTGTTACTCAAGACATTGGGTGTTGGAGAGTTCGGAAAAGTAAAAATCGGCAGACACGTAGAAACAGGACAAACGGTTGGTTTGAAAGAAGAAATTCGTTTGACATAAAAAAGTGATCATTGACCATGGTAATATAGGTGGCTGTCAAACTTGTAAAAAAAGAAAATATCGACTCTTCGTCTCAACTTGATAAAATCAGAATGGAGATTGATATATTAAAGGTAAAATTGTCTACTGCAAACAATAAACAATGCTAATCATCATATGATGCGTACATAGACTCTAAATCACCCATACATTGTCAAATTATTGAGTGTGAATGAAACAAATACGTGCATAGGAATGGTTTTGGAGTTTGCCCAAGGTAAATTAAGAAATTCTACTTATGTATACATCACAAACGTGCTAAAAATATCTGAAAAGGTGGTGAATTATTCGAATATATATATCGTCAACGCTACTTAAAGGAAAACGAGGCGAAAAGACTATTTTCTCAATTGATAAGCTGTGTACATTACATGCACCAAAAGAATATTGTACATCGTGATTTAAAACTCGTAAGTAGTATTTGTTGTGTTTATGTGTGTGTAACTCAAAGGGGAGGCAAAATAATAACAATAACATAGGAAAATATACTTTTGGATCATCGAGGAAATTTGATTGTAACTGACTTTGGGTTCGCGAACCAATTTACACCAATTACTGGAGATTTAATGTCTACCTCGTGTGGATCTCCTGTATATGCAGCTCCTGAACTCGTTATGACTGGAAGGTTATACCAAATACGTGCATAGGAATGGTTTTGGAGTTTGCCCAAGGTAAATTAAGAAATTCTACTTATGTATACATCACAAACGTGCTAAAAATATCTGAAAAGGTGGTGAATTATTCGAATATATATATCGTCAACGCTACTTAAAGGAAAACGAGGCGAAAAGACTATTTTCTCAATTGATAAGCTGTGTACATTACATGCACCAAAAGAATATTGTACATCGTGATTTAAAACTCGTAAGTAGTATTTGTTGTGTTTATGTGTGTGTAACTCAAAGGGGAGGCAAAATAATAACAATAACATAGGAAAATATACTTTTGGATCATCGAGGAAATTTGATTGTAACTGACTTTGGGTTCGCGAACCAATTTACACCAATTACTGGAGATTTAATGTCTACCTCGTGTGGATCTCCTGTATATGCAGCTCCTGAACTCGTTATGACTGGAAGGTTATACTCTGGTACAGGTGTGGATATTTGGTCATGTGGAATTATATTGTATGCTATGTTGTGTGGCTATTTACCTTTCGATGACGATGTGAAAAACCCTAATGGTGATAACATCGGAAGGCTCTATCGTTATATCATGGCGAATAAGCCGAAATACCCTTCGCATCTATCACATGACTCCAAAGACGTCATTGGTAAGATGTTGATGCCTGATCCTAGCGCAAGATGCAAGATCGAAACTATCATGGCTCACCCTTGGCTTCACCAGTACAAGGAGCAGATGTCAAAATCAATAGTGGAACTAGAAACAGAAGCACGAGAACTAAAGCAATCATTGATACAAGGAATTGAGGTGGCCGGGGATAACGAAGACGGAGATTACGTCGAAGAAGTATGTTGTGATGAAGATAACACCAGTTGCTGTAGTCAACAGGAAGAGGAAGATAACGCGAGTATCTGTTCTTCTGTTTCTTCATCTTACTCTTGCAACAATAATAGTATTAAACAAGAAGAATTGATTGTTGACAAGAACCACACATCACCACCCACTACACCTATACCCCATGCAAATCAAGCTATATCCATGACATCGGATAAACTTTCAAGAAATAATTCTCATGCAAGTCAACAACTAAAACAACAACAAAGTTTGGACACTGCATCAGGATCAATAACAAATATGTCGCTTGAGCATGATGACATACCTGCCACAATACCTGTTAGTGTACCTGAGAACAATGACAAACAAGTTGTTGAAAAAGTGCCAAGCAGTACCCACTCTACAACAAAAAACGAGTTTGATAAATCGACAACAACTTCTTCTTCTTCTTTATCTACACCTCCTTCACCAGGTGTTACGAATAAAAAACGACATACTATTGACACAACTACGTTGAATCAGTTACAACAACAAGAACAACGTAGACCAACGATGCCAAATCAATCCTCTTCGCTAAGAGCGAAACTATTTTCCAGTGTGAAACGACGTAATCACTCCTCTAATGTTCAAGAAAATGACACGAAAAAGGGCCATTCAAAAAGGCATTCGTGGCAGAATATTATCCATCGCCACAGTAATAACTTGCCTCTATCTCCACCTCAATCTCCCACTCTACCTGAAAAGTCCAAGAGTGTGCGTTTATTGACTTGGTTAAAAAAGAAATCCTCCCATCAAAGTAAGTTGACATTTACGTACATCAATTTAGACAAAGATACTTATTCAAAAATACATAACATTACAGACAACAAGCACTCCAAAACTCTCTATGGTGAATCAACTAGCAGCAGTAGTAATAATAGTAGCGGTAATAGTAGCAGCGTCAGAAACCATAGCAGAGAAGAGGATAATACAACGATACCTATTGCAAAGCCCCTTGGCCATGCAAGTTCAAACACACCTAGTCGAACACCTACAGTATTATCCCTGAAACCATTAACCAACAATCGCGAACATGATATTATCGATGAAGAAGAACGAATTTCTATTGAATCCGAATTACGAGTTCATACAGGAGACATGAACCGTTCTGCACTTACGTCTAAACCACCCATGGAAGTACTTTTGGAAATAAACAAGATTTTAGTGATACTTGGAATTGAAGTAGAGAACAAAGGAGGCTACAAGTTACACTGTATTCGACGCGCAACAACCCACTATGAAGAGGAAGAAGACATGTTGGATGATCGTTTAATTCACTTATCCACAAGTCATCAACCAAGCCCAAGTTTACCCATCTACGGCCATCCAAGCATCGATAAAGGTCAAGAAGTTGTATTCTCTGTGGAGATATGTCGTTTTGAAAACTTATCTGGATTATTTAGTGTGGATATACAATGTTTAAATAAGGAGGCGTTTGCAGCATATCAATTTATTGGACAAAAATTATTGGCTCTACTTCATTTAGGAAATGCCATTCGAAATACAAACTTTAATGTCATGTTAAGTGGTGCATAAATAAAGTTATTATGGTGTTACTTGACATAAAACCACGTTCAATGTTGCCTTTAAACAAAAACGAGGGTTGTTTGAGTGTGTGAAAAAAAAAATAATAATTTGTATTTTTATTAAAAGAAAAAAAAAAAGCAGTTTGTGGAAGAGGGGTGATTATAATAAGAAAAAAGAAGCAACAATAAAGGATTATGAAACAGGTATGATTTTATGAAATAATAAGTTTTTTTTTTGTTTATGCGAGACCATGGAGAATCAGTTGAGCTTTATCGGCTCTCTTGATTAAAGTATGATGATGAGAAAGATCTTCACTTTCTTCTTGTGTATTGTCTTCTTCGAATTCATCGTCGTCAGAGGTAGAACCAGCATCTCCAGGATGATGAGTAATGAAACGACTCACACGACTCAGCCTATCTACAATGGATTGTTGGTTCTCAGAAAGTACAGGATGACGGATCATACGACGAAGAGACAAACTGCATTCACGAATTTGTTCGTTGATGAGAATTTCTTTATCACTAGATATTTCCTTCAACTTCATGGCATCGATCCAGGAGCCTAAGCCAATAAAGGACACGACGAATTCAGCCAAAGCCATGACAGTGGCTTCAAGATCACCTTCACTTTCATCACGGTTCTTCTTGCGGATTGTCATGGCAGATCGAAGTACTTCAGCGTTCTCGAGTTCAATCAAACCTTGCTTTTGACGTTCCACATCATCAGATCGTAAGAGAATAGAACCAATCAAGATATGAATCATGGCCTTTTTAGTAATTTCGTCAAGTTGATTTAAATTGGAACTTTGTTGAACATTGGTAGCACGACAAGTTACAGAACGAGGCACACGTTGAATTAATGTAGAAACATATTTCTCAGCATCACCTTCTTCGTTCTTCCAGAGGGCTTCTACGGTGGCACCTACAGCAGCAAGCCAGTGTACTAAACGTTGTTGGTCATCTTCAGATTGAGCATGAGTAGTATCTGTCAACATTAAAATATCCAAGAATGCCGTATCAAGGACTTCTTTGTTATTGCGAGTCGTCATCAGGTTGACAAGACGAACAAATTGAATACGAAGTGAGTCTAATAAGTGCAAAGTGGATAAAATAGCAACGGGTACTACCACAGGAGCGGAGTATGAGAGTAAAAGACCATCGGATGATGCAGCATTTTGATTTGAGAGAATTTCCATCGTTTCATTCCATGCTTTGGTATGACGAATTTCATGAATGTCATATTCTTGTTCAGGATCTGTCCAAGTCAAAGATTGCAACCAAAGACTGTCTTCATCTTCTTCGTGTTTGATAATTGTAGCATGTTGCCAAAAATAATTTGATAATTTTTCAGCAAGCGAGCGTCTAGGAATAATGAAACCCATTTGCATAGCAGCAGTGGCGTAGGCACGGGTATGTGTTTGACTGACGTGATCGTGGACTTCTTCATCTAATGTATCTACCAAGTTGATCATACGGAAACAAGAGTATAATAAAGTTAAGCGAGAAACATCTCTGGGGGCTCCGCCAAGACAAGAGGTTTCATTTAATTTTATCCATTTACAAACTTGACCCCACTCTTCTTCGGGGGAGGCATAGTCTTGTGTGTACATAATGTCGTAGCCGAGTACATGGTGAGAGAAGATACGAGCGGCTTCTTTACAAAAAGGCAAGAAGAGGGAAAGACCACCTTGAGGAACTTCGTCATCATCAGCGCTAAGAGATTTTTCGAGAATAGAATAGATTTGACGGCATTTGAGGTCACCAGGTGTCACTGTGAAATCTTTGCTTCCATTGCGGGCGGTAGACACTAAAGCACGCTTTGATTTACTTACACGCTTCAGCTTAAGTGATGAGCCAAAGAGCATCGATTTGATGTAAGGGAAAAAGAGTTGAATAATACAAATAATAAATACAGCGGTACGTAAAGTAGACCTACGTGAGAAGATGAAATCAGTTAGTTCATTTATCAAAATAGAGTGAGGTTGGATTATTAATTTACCAGGCATCATCAAATTTAAACATGGAGCCAAGGAAAGATTCATGATTCATTACAATTTCCGGTTTACCCGTGGCAGTAGCCTCGGCATTATTAGCAGCAGTTCTTGAAGCATGATGATGATTAGAGTACTGTCCGGAGGAACTGGGACCTGTGGTTAAAGGAGATGTGGAAAAGAAAGTGATGCACATAAAAATAGCCATGAAAACTCTATTTGTCATCGCGGGAGGAGTGACAGGATCTGGAGAGGAAGAAGAGGATTCATATTCGTCAGAATTCTCTTGTTGTCTTTGAAGTCTTGCTCGTTTTCTATTAGCTGCTTTTCTTTGTTGATCTTGTTGCTTTTGCAATTCTCTTTCCATCAACATGTGTTGATGCATTTCTTTCTCTCTTTGCTGCTTTTGAATATAATAGCGTTGTAAGATATCTGCGCCACCGGGTAATTGTTGCAAGATATTTTGAAGAGCTTGGTTTTCACGACGAATATCATCTCCTGTCTTCTTTAAGTGATTGATGTATTCTGTAGCTTTGCGAAGGATAGTAGCCTTATTGAGTTTAGTTGCCACGGCAACACCGTCCAAGAATTCTTCTCCGTCTTCGCCTTCATCATCGTCATCGTCATTATTGCGACGCTTGCTTCCCGTTGTAGCTGATGCGTTTTTATTGACTTTAGCATACAAGAGAGCAGGCACAGCATTCTTGAGTTCTGCAATACGGTCATTGATGTTGTTACGGTAACGACGTTCAATAGCGTTATGCGCTGTCTTTTTATGTTGACGACCGCCAGTGTTGGTTGTGTTTGCGGTACTTGCTGTTTGATGACTGCCGTTTAAAGCAGCATTTACTGCATTACTGATGATACTATTAGACTTTAAGCGTTGGATTGGGACCTTATTCGTTGCTAAAACCAAATGGAGATGAAAAGGGGTTAATATTATTGGTCCGGTTTTTTTTTTTTTTTTTTTAGAACAAAAAGATTTTTGGGGGTTTTACCTTGTGAATCAAATGAATTGATATTGTTCCAGTTTAAAAAGTCAAGAGAAGGTGGAGTCATTGTGGGGTTCTTGGGTGAAGGTTTTTTCTCAGTTTGAGGTGAAGTTGCGGTTGTTGTTGTGGGAGTAGTGGTGGCAGCGGTAGTAGTAGCAGTAGGGGGTTGAATTAATTCTGGTTGTTGAGCATGCGGTGGATTTGGAGATAAAGATAAATTTTGTGGAGGAGAATAAGGTAATGATTCTGGACTAGCGTATTCGTTCTTGATGGTAACGCTACTATTTGCGCTGTTATTGTTCCAGTTATTATTTAAAGGAGTTGAAGTCATTGAAGAGGGTTGGTTGACGTCAAACATTTTTTGTTGCTGTTGTTGCTGTTGTTGTTGTTGGAGTGGCATCAAGTCGGACAAAGGCTCATATAATAAAGTAGTTGTATCGTTATTATTATTAAATGGTGCAGCGGTAGAATTATTCATGAAAATAGGTTGAGCTTGATTGCTATTACTAAATAACTGCGTGTCCATTGGTAAATATTTATCAAAATCTTGCCACGAGTCTTGTTCTAGAAGCGCCGCTTGCGCTTGTTGTTGCAATTCCATGTCGAACTGCGAAAGTGAAAAATAAGTGGAGGGATCTTCCTCATTTAAGGTGCCATCAGTAGAGAATAAGTCTACTGGAAGCGGAGCAAAGGCCTCCATTTTTGTTAATAGTATAATAAAAAAAAGTTAAAAAAAAAACGTAAAGAAGAGAGAAAAAGAGAGTAGTTGTCTGGCAGTGAACTCCCCCAATCTTAATGTGGGTGTGTGTCTCTCATATATAAACTCAGATTAAGTGGATGAATTTGCACTAAATATTTCACTGTGAATAAAAACATCAGGCCATTTTTCTTTGTCGCTAAATTTGGCGAAAAGTTTGGTACTCCCCTTTCTTTTGCCATCCAAAATGGTAACTTGTAATTTCTTACACCCTCTGTTGTACACAACCTTCTTCTTGATAGATATAACTGCTATATGACATGATATAATGATAAATTGCTCCATTTTGACATGCAAAAAAAAAAACGTATTACTATAATCACTATGGGATACTCAGCAACAACTATGGTAACACGTTCTACAATTGTATCATCACCACCAATGGGATTATCACCCACAATTCTCTATGTGGATTTTATACCGACCCTCGATTGGAGTTGGCAATAAACTCAGATGAAAATCCTTAATTGTTGTATATTTTTATATGTGCGACTCATTGTATGCACCTATGAATCACCCTGCTTTTTCACATGTATAAGAAATATAAAAAAAAGTTTATTTTTCGTTTGTTCAGCAGACGAAAAGCCTACCATGTCCAAATTTCTGGATTTAGACTTTCAAGTGCTCAGTCCACATATCAATTTATTCTTTCATCTTCGATGTGTACTACATACAAGATTAAATATTATATTGTGATAAACTCTCTTTTATTTGCAGCTGTGTTGTAATGTAAAAAGTTGGTAAAAGATAAACCTGTGATTTTTTTATGAAAACTTATAGCCGTATGCACAGATCCTTCTGATTGTTACATAATCTCAAAAAAAATTCATGTAATTTTGAGGTTACATCCATTGACATAACATGTTCCCTTTTTTGGTATTGTTGCATCTCATTCGATTCGTTGAGCCAACCATGGATTCACCATTTTTCCAAAATGATGTCGCAGGGAAAAAGTTGAAATGTCGTACAATTCTGGAAAAGATTCCCGCATCTTTCATTGTACGTTCGATTATATTTTTATAACTGAGGTCAGTTACGTCGAATGATTTACGCTGACTTGCTGGAAGGCAAACCATCAAGTGTTTGTTGTGAAGGGTGCCTTTTTTGCATCTATATTAACAAAAACGCTTGGAGAAAAGTATTACTTTCTTATTTTCTTACCAAATGAGATGACTACATTGTTGTGGTACCGAAGTATTTAAATATGTGAATGACATATTCTACGAAAGAAATTCGTATTAGGTTGTTTGATTTGATGAAACGTGTTACATATGTATGTACGGCCTAGCTCAAAAATCGCGTATGATGTAACATAGAAGCCTTGTATCAAACTGCTTGTCATTGTTTTCGCCATAATTGGCCATCAACTCATTCATGTGGTCTGGTAACTCATCAAACTTCCGTTTAAGCAAATCTTTAAGTAATAGCTTAAACGCGCTGCTTTTGCTTTTGAAGAGGCTCAACTCTCTTTGCTGTTGCACTCCTAATTCTTGCGAGTATAGTCTCGAGTTTCGCACCAGATCGAAGATCAGTTATTGTCGCAAAGCCGTAGTTTCCAGCTCTTTTTCACCCACAAAACTGTTTCTTGGTTAGCTAATAGCTTTATTCAACACAGAGAGTGTGGTTTCATTACAGGAGAAGGGGTGGTTTTACACAGCGTGACCATATATATTATTTCGTAACATCCGGTACGACCAAGAAGGGCAACACCCTCCAGTCAAGTTTCCGGGAAAGGAGAAAGGTTCCCAGTCTTCTTTGTACCATCAGCACTCTTATCATGTACGCGATCCAGACACTGGTAATGTGAGACTACTACAGAACATTGTAGAAGCAACTTGATACAGATTCCATTCCATCACAGCCTTTTTTTTATGATAAATGAAGTGAACTATTTATTTGTTAGTGGGTCGATCCCTATCAAAATAGCGTCATCTGTATCCTGACACATATATAGAGCTTTCATCATAACGTCTTTGTATTATATTGCTATATTAGCTATCATGTCGTGTCTCGGAAAGGGCTGCCAATTACCCATCTGATTTACGTAAAACTGCATATCAGCACAGTAAAGTGGAAGGAATGGGTCCTTATGATATAGTTTTTATCTGAAATATACATTCTTTTTACCTGTATACAGAGAGTACTGCGTCATTTGATTCTACGCAAGATCTCCTGCTCTTGACTGTCGGATCGTCTTCCGTGAAGGGACAAAACAATGAGACCGTAAAACCCTTATTGTTAGGATCTTCTCATTAAAAAAAAAAGAAGTCAGTTTCGGGCAAAATTGATAATCGTAATGCCTAGTCGACTGGAGCCAAAAGAGCATCAAAGTTTACATGAAAAGAATGTCGTCCAAAGAAGATGATACATTAACAGTTATATCCGTGACGTATTTCCGAGAATATCTTTAGCTGTCAGTCGATCGCGCTTTTGTATGTTTAATAGATTCTTCTTCTCTTTGTCCTTGTCGCAAAAATACACTCCATTTGTCTCGAGCAATATAAAATCTCGCAGTTGATGCATTCAATCCATGTAAAAATTAACTTTAAGCTGGACTTTCCTCAATGCGAATTATTAAATCCCAGTCAACTCTCAGATTAACATGATTAATTACGACTAAAACCGCACAGCAGATAACGGCCAATTTGTACATACCTTCAACGATGGGTCTATTTTAGATTATGAGTTGACATTTTTTAGTTTGTAGGATTCCCAATAGCACTAAAAGGTGTGTGTGTGTGCGCACTGAATATGAGGTTTAAAGCAGGTTTCAAAATAATATAAAAATAAGCTTATTTTTTAGAATAGAGTTTTTAAAAGCCAGTTCATTTCAGAAGCCACGTCTACCGCGTTTCAAGAAGAAAGAAACCATTGTCTATGAGATGACCTTGTACTAGTTTGTTCTCATATACTGCAAATTACTCCCATTGCATTACTTGTTAAGTTAGGATAGAGTAACGTCATTAAGTAAAACCTTCTTACGAAAGTAAGAAATAGTAAATGTTAGTCTGGGGCACTTTTGTAGAGCTGGATCCACAAGTTGTTTCAAATTGAGAGACGTAGGTATCAATTGTAAGCTACAAAATAGTGAAGGAGTCAGCCATTAATCTTTCATTAACCTCACGATTTGAAAGATCTCGAGTAGTAAATGATTATCCACACTAACAAATGTCATTACAACGTTAAAACTGCTAAGAATACTTTCAACCAAAGAGGCACAGGTAGTACATACCAGACTCACCCAACAAGTAAAATTAACTTTCTTCTGACAAGTAACAAACGTCAAATGGTAAATTGAACAGGTAAGAAGATCATCTTGCGGCTGAAAAATGCGAAACAAAACTGTTTCTGGTATGCGGAGTTCCAAGTATTATGCGTCGCCTCTAGTTGCTCTGGGACCTTTCACGTCCCCCTCCCCTCTCTGTTCTCCACATAATATAAGTACCTGGAGATGATGTCTCTACCTATTTCATACACCTATCGAATAGGCAAAAATTTAACCCTTAATTTAGGCTGAATAAAAAAAAAAAACTAGTCATTTTACTTATCACACACCAAGGCGTTAATTTTATTATTTGAGTGAGCGTGGAGCAGTTAATTAACGCTTTATTTATGCCAAGATGAGACATGAAGGGGACAATAATGACTAATAAAGTACAAACCATAAAAGGAAAATTGAAGACAATGAATCCAAAACAAAGCAACGCTTTGACAAGGCATTTGTTTTTATTTTGTATATATCATGAAAGTAGTAGTCGTATATCCTCAACTAAGAGATATTAATTAATTAATGTACGACACTTTAAGTGTCTATTTTCCTTGTCAAAAAAAGTGTTTACTATGTTGCAAAATGATATTGTTCAGAAAGAAAGGGAAAATATCCTTTTCAGCTACGAAAGAAAGTCTACAATTTAAAGCTTTTTATTGAAAGCTTTTCAAGAAGAAGAAGTGTTGAATATCAAAAGATAATGAGATAGCTTAAAAAAGGGTCAGCTGGGTCGGGGGGTTCCACTTTACTTTTTTTGATAATTTTCGATTTTTTCATTTTAATTTTCTCTTTTTTCTCTTATTCTTATTGTTGTGAGAGGGAGGGGAATATATTCAGCACAATGCACGAAATGTCGACAGATAATTACTCTGAGAGAAGCTTTGATGTAGAGCACTCTTCTCGAAAAATGTTTGATACCAGTCGAGAACAGAAAACAGAAGTGCGATTCAATGTAAATGAGTGGAATTCTGTTCTTCATTGTTTAAAAAACTTACACCTTTTACTTTAATGAACAATATAGTTTTGGTCCAAGTCACCCAACTCAGTATTTCTTGTCTTGTTGTCGATATTTGAAGCTATTATTGTTATTACTTTGGAGGCTATCATATTTTCAAAATTTTATCACACAGAGTAAGTTACTTGTACTCCTTTTCAGCACCCAAATGATGAGCAAACAACTCCTTGTGTGTGTGTGTGTGTGTGTGTGTGTTTCTAAGTGAATCTCCTAACCCGTTTTATTATAATAGATTTTCTGCAAGTAACCTTGGATTGGGTATTCCAGTATATTTAATGATTTTCATCTTTTCCCAAGTGTTTCAAGTATATATAGCTTGGGATGCAGTAAGTTATGGTAATTTTAATTGTTAGGGACAATAAGGTTAATCTGTTTATAATAGGTTAGAGCGCAGAATACAATTCAAGTCATTGCATTTTTATTATTTAATCTATGCTGCTTTGTCTACGCAGTATTCCAATTTAAACAAATATCAGACGCACTAGAATCACAACAAAACCAGTTGGAGGAATTAGCGGGTTGGCTGTCAAACTTGAGTTATCGATTATTGATTGCTGTTGCAGTAATTACCGGCGTTTGTCAGTTGATCTATTTCTATCTCGGTGCAAGATTATACCAAGAGTTTGGGTAAGTAGTAACGACAGCGAAAGGGAAAAACAGGAACTCATAGCAATTTATCTACTATTCAGTTGGAAGATTTATAAAAAGATTGGTGCTGACCCAGAAATAAGAAGCATGTATCGCTGGTATCAGATTATCTTGACAATCTTGAAAATCGACTTTTTCTTCTTCCTCGGTTACTCTATTCAATATCTCGTGTTGGTGCTTAAACCAGATGATAGTGAATTTCCTCTTACAATTGTTGCAATCCCGTTAACTTGTCTATTTTTATTACTGGCAGTATACACGGTACATATTGATACTTCTTAGATGATTTTATGTAGTTATATTCTAATGATTTATTTCTTCTAATAGATTCGATATGAAAACAAGTGGGGAATGGCACTCTTCTTTTTAGGCATGTTGGCTGCCTTGGCTTACTTTATTTTCAAAATCTATCGTATTTACGACCCTTCACAAAGACACAAGTATACCTATGTGAGCGAATTTTTGACATTTTTTGGTAAATTACTGTTCAACTTTGAAATATTCATGCTTGGAGACTCATCTTTTTTTTTTTTTTATCAATAATTGATAGCAAGTGTATCTTTAGCTTTAGTTGTATTGACTATTATCAACGCAATTATCTGTTGTTTAAATTTCGGCAAAGGATTAAAGCAACACCGTAAGTACCACTTATGAATTGACAAATCATAATTCCTCATTTTAAATTAAACTTTCTTTTTTAGTTGTTTCTAATCACCGTAGATCTTCCATGCCTCAACATTTAGTAGAACGTACATTATCCTTGGATTAATTTTCTATTTTGTTTTATATACATACACACAACAACACATACTATTCTCATTGCATATTTCTTTTATTCTTTTCTTTTTTTTTTTTTATTTTCTATATATTTCGATCGAGCTGGATTCGCCCTTCTTCACAACAACAACAACAAACATGTACTTTTATTAAATCTCTTTCATATATTTTTATTACGACCAAACGTTCCAATTCTTCTTGTTCTTTTCTTCTTTGACGTGTTTCAACCAATGAGGAAGACAAGTATCATAATTTTTATCATGATCAATGAACTTGATATCAGTAGGACAATGACATCTGCATCCCAATCCACTTTGCTTTGTTGGACAATGTCTATAAAGATCGTGTTGATATCCAATATCTTCAAAATAATGAATCTCATCTGTAGTCAAAAAGAGACCTGCTGCCAAAGAGTGAACTAGAATCGAGAAAAATATCATACTAGGTAAGCCTTATTCATTATAATCACTATTTTTTCTATTTTTACCTGGTGCATCTCCCCATCGTTCATAGAAAAAGTTGCCAGTTTGATCCAAATAATTGAAAAAATCACGATATTGTGGAGATCGCCACAAGTTCAAAGAAGCAATTTCGAAATTTGACCAAAAATGACACAAGTTAAAGTCGCCAGTTTCTTGATTTCTAAAGTAAGGAAATAGTAATTTACTAGTGTTTGTTGAAATATCGATACGTCGAGAAGCAGCATAATCCTCTACGTATTTCCAAAGTGTAGGGATCGTATCACGGAGTTCTAATAAAGTCACTACAAAACCATACTTCTTGTTGTACTTTTCCATGTGCAAGAAAGGATCATAAGTAATGTCACAAAAGAATCGAACGCCTGGTTCAACACGCCAATACCACTCGTACCTATTTTCAAATAAATAAAGTCGTTCTACTACTAGTGTAAACCTAAAATAAACTGCTTACTCGTCTAATAAGGGATGATCAAAGAAGAATCCAGATTGGTATCGACACATGTGATGATAACTCTCTAAGCCAGCATAAAGTACTCCATCGTCATCCATCTTCTTTCTCTTTTGTTGCGCCAAAGACTGATCAACCCAAGGAGGGTAACTCCATTGACTTTCGGGTACTAACCCAAACTTCATCACAGCCTTGGGTGCTGCTGTTCTCATAGCAGCCTTGAACTCTTCAGTAAAAGGTTCTTCGTTTAAAAATACATAAGGATAGTTGAAGTTCTTGTTAAACTTGTCTTGGAAGTTGACAATAGTCTCTGCAATAGCCTGCTGTTCCCTAAGCACAAACAACAGGTGAATACAAGGCCAGCAATCAGCAAACATGAAAAGCACTTACTTGTTTCTAACAAGAATAACCATAGCAGCTTTTGCTTTTCTTGCAGGCGGTGCAGTTTCTAACATCTTTTGAGGGAGACAGGCTCTCTCATCATAATTGTTATAATATGCATTGGATTGCATAGACTTGCTGACATTGGGATGACTGGCAATTTGATATAAAAATATAAACACGGAAACAAATATAAGAAGTAATACAGGTTTCCTTGAAACCGATAATATCGGAGGCATGATGTGTGTATAAAAAAGAAGAGAAAGGTTGCTTAACAGAGAGAAAAAAAAAACAGACAGTGCAACTTTCAAAACTGTGTAATTTGATTAGCGGACAAGCAGGTCACATTGAAAAGGCGTCCGTCTTTCAAGCTGCTACTTTCAATTGGGCCAATGAAAAAAGCTGTTGGCATGCACGAATTATAACATTGGCAAAATACTAGGAAGATCTTTTTAAAGGCACAAAACTAAACGTAAGACTCCATGTAAATTCCAACATGTTTGCTGCACGTCAAATAATACGCGATATAAAGTATTGCAGTGCCAAGTGCTTTTTATTATGTCAAGAACGATAAAAGACGCCTTTCAAATGTGTAAGTGAGGAGTGAAGCTATTTAGTAGAGTATGGGAACCGAACCCATTCGCCTTGAAAGGCACATGCCAACCATGACTCTACTTCAGTTAGGCTCCGAAAACCCGAAGGTTAAAAGAGAGCGTTCTAAACACCAGAGGAAGTGCAGCATAGAGTTAGTCTAATTTCATGTTTTTCAAAATCGTATTACCGAGCTCCAAAACTCCACAGAACAAACACCGCGTGTATCACCGAGTTTCATAGACCAAAGAGCAAGCACCAGCCTTGGGTCGGTATTTGCTGCCATTCACTCCAAACGGAAATCAACGATTTTTCTCAGTGAAATCGATTGCTACCACTACTCATTCAAAGTGGATTATATTCAACACTCATCATGATGAATAAAAGAC